>CAWUFW010003844.1:0-530000 GCA_963921515.1 Calotriton arnoldi
GAAATAGCAAGTGGTCAGAGAGGAAGGGGACGTGGGAGAGGGTACGCGAGTGAAGCAAGCGAGGAAAGGCCAGGAAGAGTGAACACATTTGACCATCCCAAACAGAATCAGTACCAACAGACAGATTATGACAATATGTACGACTTTGCATAGGACAGCCAGGGGCAAGGGAGGGATCCAGTCGAGCTCTATGTTGATCAGCAAGGCCCTTATGTTACCGCTGAGGTCCTGGGCACAAAGTCGCCATTTCTGGTAGACACGGGAGCAACACGTAGTGCACTATCCAAACGACTGATTCCAAGGGCACCCTTGTCAGGCTCACATGTGACCTCAATAGGATTTGACGGTACGCCCTCCACCAACCCTTTGTCCCGACCGATATGTAGACGACATCCTTCTAGCAGCGGACACCATACCAATAGCCGTCACAGCCACCATCAAACTACTCCATTTTCTTGCTGAGAATGGTCACAAGGTCTCCCGAAAGAAATTGCAGTTCTGTAAATCACAAGTGACCTATTTGGGTCACCTTTTATCCAAAGAAGGGAGGAAACTCACGCCTGACAGGATCCAGACAATTCTAGACACCCCTGTCCCCAAAGATCAGAAACAAGTCCGCTCTTTGATAGGTCTCACCTCATTTTGCCGACAGTGGTTACCGAACTTTAGCCTCATTGTCAAACCCCTTCTCTCCCTCCTAGCTAAAGACATCCCCTCACCTCTCCCCTGGACCCCCGAATGCCAGTCAGCCTTTAAAGAACTACGCAATGCCCTTTGTTCAGCGCCTGTCCTAGGAACCCCGGATTACTCCAAACCATTCTTCCTCTACACGCACGAGAGGGGAGGATGTGCATTGTCTGTCCTAAAACAATCAATTGGTCACAAACAACGCCCTTGTGCATATTTCTCTGCCACCCTCAATCCAGTAGCCAGAGCGCTGCCAGCGTGCCTGCGCGCTGTGGCAGCTGCAGCAGTATCGATACGCCAGAGCGAAGGAATAGTACTCTCCAATCCAGTCACTGTTTTAGTACCCCATGCAGTCGGCACACTACTAAACCAGACCAAAACCCAACACTTGACTAGCGCCCGACTGACAGGATATGAGTTGACCCTGCTAGCACCGCACATTACCCTAAAGCGATGCACCACCCTCAATCCAGCCACACTGTTACCCCTACCCGAAAATGATCCTAGCGTGACTCCACTACACGACTGTGTGACACTAACCGATGAACAAACAAAGAGTAGAATAGATCTCAGAGACACCGCCTTTCTAGAACCAGATGGAGAACTATGGGTGGATGGTTCGTGCATCAAACTCCCGACGGCACCACCTCAGCTGCATACGCTGTCACCACAGCCCGAACCGTTCTGGAAACAGCCCGTATTCCCCAACGTTCAGCCCAGGCTGCAGAACTCATTGCCCTCACACGAGCATGTATCTTAGCGACTGACACGACAGTTAACATATACACCGACAGCCAATATGCCTTCGGGGTGGTTCACCATTTTGGGATCTTATGGAAAGAAAGAGGGTTTCTGACTTCACACGGTACACCCATCCTGCATGGAGATTTAGTCTCCGCCTTGACGCAAGCAGTCCTCCTCCCCAAGAAGTTAGCAGTGATAAAATGCCAAGCACATAGGAAAGTGACTGATCTCATTGGACAGGGAAATGCACTAGCAGACGTTACTGCCCGAGCCACGGCAGGAGACAGAACTACGACACGAATGTATGTGACCAGGTCACAGCTGAACGATGGACTGACGCTAGGACCACTGTAAGGGACATACAGACTACAGGCACACAAGACGAATTGACCGAGTGGGAAAAGGTGGGACTAAAAAGACGAGGAAGATTGCTGGAGAACTAAAGACGGAAATAAATGGCTGTTACCCAATGCCTACCTCATCCCCATATTGACCATGGCACATTTACCAGCACACATAGGCTCCACCCCCATGATTGAACTAGTCACCAGAGTATGGCATAACGTCAAGATAGCAGAATCTGCAAAACGCCTAGTACAACAATGTATAGTCTGCCTACAACACAACCCAGGGAAGGGGACAGTAGTACCACGGGGAGGGTTTGGAGTCCCTGACCACCCCTTTGAAATCCTTCAAATGGATTACATTCAACTAGAGAGATGCTTTGGTCTAAAATATGTCCTGGTGGTTGTGTGCGCTTTTAGCAAATGGGTGGAGGCATATCCCACCCGCGACAATACCGCCTTAGCCACTGCAAAAGTATTGCTGAAAGAATTCTTCCCCCGATACGGCCTTTGCAGAATTTTATGGAGCAACGACGGCCCCCACTTCGTAGCCGAGGTGATACAGAACATACTGAGAGGGTTGGGGGTAAAACAAAAGTTCCATGCCGTCTTCCACCCCCAATCAGCGGGCCTGGTAGAGAGACAATGCAACGTTGAAACTAAAACTAGCCAAAATAGTTGCCACGACCGGGTTGAAATGGCCCGACACCCTCCCATTGGCATTGTTATCGATGCGCTCCACCCCAACCAAACACCGACTGACCCCGTATGAGGTGGTCTTCGGCAGGCCTATGAGCATTTGGGCGGCACCAAGACCCACCTCCATTAACGATGTCCCGAACATATTAATGTCGGATTACTTGCATAAATTAACAAACGAGCTAACAATTATCCACCAACAGGTGCAGCAAGCCTTGCCTGACGTATCCAGGGGCCCGGGACATGAAATAAAGCCAGGCGACCATGTATTGATTCGCAACTTCCAAAGAACGAAGAATCTGGAGCCTAGGTGGACGGGCCCCTGGCAAGTCCTGATCACCACCCGAACTGCCCTCCGAGTGGAAGGAAAACGAAACTGGCTGCACGCTCAAACGAGTCCCGCCAACCCTGGCAACCTGTGAAGGGGTGGAGGTGCAAGATGAAGTACTCGCGAGAGACCGACCAGCTCTGAGTTGCTACCCACAAGAAGACACCCTCGAACTATCAGAATTTCCCGACCCCACAGTGCCATCCAGGAAAGGGTACAACCTAAGATCGACGAAAGGAGGGAGCTCCAACGACCAGGCCACCAACTAAGTCAAGGTCTCAGATCGGTAGCACAGTCAAACAACGCTACCAGGAAAGCGCCAGACAAAAGTCTGTGGTCCTAACAGTTGTTGAGCTCCTCGAAGATGATGGAAGAAACTGAACACCTGCAAAACCACCGCAAAGACACCAAGACTGCTAACCTGCACAGCATAAAGACAATTGCACTTGTAGCCGCATTTCTCACCTGTCTCCTGCTAATGGTCGCACTCTGGATCATTGAAGAGAATGCACCTGCATACAGAACATTGTCACCCACCATGCAACCAACCACCAAGAAAGAACACTACCTGGTATCACTACCGCCACATCTCCGAGAACGACGCAAAGAATTCTGGAATAATTCTTTCATGCAGATGTTGCACCAGCACAATCTTGCCACCAATGCTACCAACTGTTGGGTCTGTGGGCTGTTACCACATGCCACTGAACATTCCATCCCTTTCATCCCTTCGCCCTTTTCTATTCACGGATCTTGCCTTGCCTGGATGATGCTCCTACAAGAAAGTTACAAAGACAATGCCACTTCCGACGGAACAATCGCCCAGTTCTACAACGAGTTCTGGCGAAACAAAACAGGAAGGACAGCCGCCCCCTTCTGCCCTCACACCTTCAATGCGACATTCCAGATTAATGTCCCCTCCAAAGAACGAGTGGAAATGCAAGTGTTCAATAGTCCTAACAGAGCCACATTTTCCTACCTGAAGAAAAGAACTGCTGCAACACTGACTGTGGCCCTATCTGTGGCGAACGTCTCTGGCCTTGTATGCATTGAAGGCCGTGGGACTAAGAATGTGGGTCACAGCACCTGTAGCATTGTAAGGACTTTGAACACTGCCAACCCCCAGCGCTTGTTGCATCACCCAATATGTACTTTGTTTGTGGAACCAAAGCCTACACCTGGCTCCCAAGAAACTGGGGGGCACGTGCTACATCGCCTTTGTTTTGCCACCAACCTACACAGCCCCTGCAGAGCATCATCGAGAAAAGAGTTCTAAAGACATTGATCAAGCAGACTCTGCCTCATCACAGTTCCTCGACGCAGCCTGATAATTCACCTTCTGTCTATGAAGCAATCGAACATCTCCATAGACTATCTTCAGAAATTCATCAAGGATCAGAGACTTGGACAATTGGAAGTTGGCTTTGGGGCATCTTGAAGGAGTGGGGTTGGAAAATATCAATGATTCTCTTGGTCCCAGTATTGACAATATGTGGTTGTTGTTTGGGTATACACTGTATACCACCTTTGTGTTCTCTTTGCATAACTACCTTGCACCCTAAGACTATGGACACTCAGCTAACAAAAATGAGAGTAATGTATGATCAAGAGATACGGGACATTATGGAGATCGAAATAGACTGACAAGCTGGCTAGTTATGTTCAAAGGGGCCACTGTTAAAAGCTAAACAACAGTCATGAACATTACCTGCGCCACCTTGTCTGGTGGAATTCTATGTGCACATAAGTTGCAGTCATTTTGATCTATCACAGCCATTTTGTACTCTGTTGGTCACCTTTGTTTCACCCTGCCCTTACTAGCATCCCTCTGACCGACCTGGTACGTGTGCTGGGGGCTATAAACTCTATTGCCGCAACAAACCTCAGCGCCACTTGCTGCCACAAACTCGTTTTTCCTCTCATCTCTGTTTACAGGCAAACCTTTGGACACTCCACCCCTCACTGCACCTAGTTACACAAACAGGTTCCAAACACCAAAAAGACTCTTGCAACATGATTTATTGCACTGCAAACAGCAAGACTTGTTGTTACCAACAATGGGACCTGTTTTTATCAACAGAACGGACTCTTAGATCTGGCCGGTCTCACATGTTTTAGACCCTGAAGCAAGGTCCAGCTGCAAGATAGGATTGTCTGTTTGACCTGGGTGGGAAGAGAATTACTGTTGGGCTTGTGTGACAACCTGCCCGGGCGGGACCCCAAGCTTGTGTAACCATGTTGACGAAACAAATGCATTGTGTCAAACCTGTATAAAAGGAAGAGCCAAAGGAGTTATCAGCAGAGCACCTCCCTCAGACATCCCGGTGTCTCAGTTGACGTGATCTCCTCATGAGAAATAAACCTTTTTCTTGTCTTCCAGTTTCCAGCGCTTGCCTCATTATTTTGATAGCGAACCCAAAGTGAATTAGAGGTGGAACCCTGCACGGGCAGCATTGAGGGTCTTAGAAGACTCGCTGCCTTTCACAAATGGAGGGTCAGGGGAGTGGGCGGCTACACCCACTTCCCTTTGTCCAGTTTCGCGCCAGAGCAGGGGCAGGAAGCCCCTGAGCCGGTTTGAACTGGGGTATGCACAAAGGAGCCTTCTGCTCCCCCAGTGCAGGACTTCAAAGCACTCTAGGAGTGCACCCACCCAGCCCCAATACACTAAACCCTGTCTGGGAGGTGGTCACACCTCCCTGTGACAGGATACCTATTGTTGGGCTTCCTCCACTGCGAGTTTCGGTCATCAGCAGGAGGGCAGCCCAGTGTCTGTGACTGGTGGCATCCATTTTGTGATGCCAGGGCTCTTCAGGATTCTACCGCGTTTCCACAGTAGGTACATGTGTATCCCTCTAGAATGGTGGAATGCTACCCCCGCCGCCAGAATTGGCGGGGGGTAGTATTCCAAGATGTTTGACACCAAACACGACATGTTTCCGTGCAGCCATCCCAAAGTTAGCATTTAGCACGAGGTTATAATGCGCTTAAGAGTATATGGTCAGGCTGCACTACAAACAGCATCAGAGAAGGGTCTCCGAAGGCTGCAGAGGGGCTCTGCTCATGCAGGGGCACCCTCTCACATAGGAACCAAGCACTCTGCCTTCAGGATTGATAAGGCCTGCCATAGGAGTGACTTATAGGTTTATATGTGTGTATCTATGTAGTGATATAGGTAGCCTATACCACAGTAAGGGGTGCATGCACCACCTGACCCAGGCTGCAGTAGCAGACCTGTGGTGTCAGATTTAGTCTGCTTCCCAGGGGTGGCATAATACATGCTTCAGCCCCTGGTAGGCCTGTGAAGTACCTATGCCCTTGGCACCTAAGGTACCAAATACTAGGGACTCATAAGGTACCACAGTATCCAATCACTAGTGCACCTAGAGTGCACTCCAAGTCGTTTAGAGAGAACAGAGAGGCTGGGGCCCTGATTGGCAGGGTCCCAGCCTGACTATAGCCAGAAACCAGTGTAAACATCAGAAAAAAAGTGGGGGCAACATAAGAGGCAGATCCTACTCTCCTACACACCCCAAAAGAGGATCAAGTCTATAAAACAGGTGCTCCCAATCCCCCTATGTTATCTTCATTTTTCACCGCTGACTCCTGATCAGGTAACTAAACTACTGCTGTCTACTAAATCGGGCTCCCCTCAGTCTCGATCGAGTCCTAACAAGATCTTCCATCTCCTGCCAGTAATTTTTGCCACTTACCTCTCACCTATTTTCAACCAAATGTTTATCTCAGGCATCTTCCCAAAAAAGTGGAAGTTAGCATCAATCTTTTCACTCTTAAAAAACCCAATCTAGACTGTGCCGATCCAAGCAACTATCGTCTCATCTCTAGGTTCCCACTGCCTGCAAAAATGGTTGAAAAGGCCATGAACACTGTAATTTCAGATTATATTGAGGAGTATAGCTATTTGGATGCCGCCCAGTATGGCTTCAGGCAGCATCACAGCACAGAACTGGCTCTGATCTCTGCATCAGAACAGGTTAGGCAGACAGCCGATGCCGGTGGCAATGCAGCACTGGTGCTGTTTCACCTCTCTGCCGCGTTCGACACCTTCAACCATGAAAAACTGCTGGAGTGTCTGGAGGTGATAGGCATAAAGGGAGAGCTCTGGCATTACTCGAATCCTTCCTGCCGGATTGAAAACAATTTGTTGCACTATACGAGTTTAAATCATCCAACTTCACACTTCCTTTTGGGGTTCCACATGGCTCTTGACTGAGCCCTACTCTTTTTAATATCTATGTGGTTCCTTTGGCACAACTGATATGTTCATTGGGTTTCTCAGCAATCTCTTACGCTTATGACTCCCAAATTATTGTATCTGTGACAAGCAACCCCTCGGATACAGCCTCACAGTTTCACAACTGTCTTCTTCATGTTGGACAGTGGATGGCCGCGAACTGTCTGAAACTTAGTTCTAATAAAACCAAGGTTCTTCTCTTCAGAGGCAACGCATCTTTTTGGTCTCCCTCTTTCTGGCCTCAGAAACTAGGCTCTTTTCCCGTCCCAACAAACACAGTAAAAACTTGGGAGTCACTTTTGACTCCAAGCTTACGTTCGAAGGTCATGTGAACAACGTTACCTCAGCATCCTTCTAACACTAAAGCTTCTTAGAAAAATCTTACCTTTTATTCCCCAAATTCTTCGCAAACTTGTCATCTCAGCTCTGCTACTGTCTAGAGCTGATTATTGTAATGGTCTTTTTCGTCAATCTGAGGAAAAAATGCCTCACAAAAATTCAGATCATGCAAAACACCGCAACTGGCATACTGCTAGATATTCCTAAGAATAGATCCGCTGCCTCTGTGCTCAGACAACTACACTGGCTTCCAGTAAAGAGACGCATTGAGTTTAAGGCTCTTTGCATCGCTTTCAAAGCGATGCACGGTGCAGGACCAAGGTTTTTTAAACAAAATCTCCAATGGTACGTTTCAACTCGGTCGCTTCGATCTTCTCTTGCCCATAATCTGTTGATTTCCAGGTTTAGCCACCTGGGGCGCCAGAGGCTTTTTGGTCGACACCACCAGACTCTGGAATTTGCTTCCCTTAGATTTAAAAAGGAAAACCCAATTGCTGGCCTTTAGAAAAGCTCTAAAAACCAGGCTTTTTAATCTCTGATCTTGCAGGTTCAGGTCTCAGTGTTTACATGTTCTGTGAGCTAGCGCCTAGACACCCTCGGGTATTTGTTCACGCTGTATAAATCTATTTTTCATTTCATTTTGAGGTGAAGTGAAAATTCTGACTTCTAATGCTAGCATGCTTAGGTGCTGTTGGTGCTGTTTTAACTCAAATAAAAATGGTGAAGACGCGACGGTGGCATATGCATAAAGACCACGTAGAAATACAGAGAGAAGAGTTGGCCTAACGGTTAGGGTGGTCGACCTTGAATCTGGGGAACTGGGTTTGAGTCTCTGCAATGACACTGAATATCCTGTGATTCTGGGCAAATCACTTAATCTCCCCGTGCCTAACAAAAATGAATGTGTCCTCATGTAATGCAACTGGTGCTATGTAAAGCGCTTTGATACCCGATTCGGGTCAAGTTCGCGCTATATAAAACTCTGTTTAAAAAAAGAAAATACATTTTTAGCATTTACTAATTTTAACTGGTTAAGTGCTTAGAACGTTCCGCGCCAGTGCGGAACGTTCTATTAAGCGGGCGGGGCCGCGTCGGCCAACGGACGTGCGCAGCACTACCGAGGTAGTGCTCGCGACGGCCGTTGGCCGACAGAAGCACTTAACGGGTTAATGGCTAAAATATATATATTTGGGGGAATTCCATTCAAGGTAAAAACGGATGACAAAGAATTGTAGAGGTTTTAGGGGATAAGGAAGAGAAGTAAACTACTCCAAGAACTGGAAAATGACTACAAAAGTAGTATTTTTGGAAAGGAAAGATAATGCTGTGGCTATACATAAGGGATACATTTCGATGTATGACTGGTTTGTGCTAAAACTTGGCAATAAAAAATTTCCTGCACTATATGTCAAGAAATCATAACATTAGATTGTGAAGGTCGCAAAGGAAGGAGTGCAACTAAAATCAGGGTAACAGAATGTTGGATAATGACATACAATAGTATATATATAGGTATGCTGTATGCAGTGAGTGAAACTACTTTAACACCAGCAACACTGAAGTCAATACCTACAGGTGTACTCTCAGAGCCGTTGAAGGAAACTGCAATAGATATGTTGGATCATTTCAGAACTTTAGGGAATAGGCAAAATAAAGCAATTGTAATGAAGATTTGTTTTTTGAAAGAAACATTTGATAGGTAAGGCTTCTCAATAATGACATCTGACAAATGGAATGTCATCCATTTCAATATTGAAAGGAAGAAAAATTACAAAGATAATCATTCAAAGGGAGAAAGATCAGGAATAGCTCAAATGACATAAAGGTAAAACAACATAAGGATGCCACTTAATCTAACATAAACAAGCATGCTCAACAAATACACGTAGAATTAGAGGGTTGGGCGAGAGGAAGGAAATCAAGTTTTGGTAAACCCCAAAGAGTTCACATGTATTTATTGTTGTTTGGAGAGCATGCACCTAGCTAGATAGCAACGGAGCGCAAAAAGAGTGAAGAAAAGAGTAGGGAGCTCTGTATGTTGAGCACTGTATTAATGAATGAATGAATAAATGAATGCTCTTATGCAGTACACTGTTACTCGCAGTTGAGCATCCTGGCGCTGTGGTGGGAACAGCGGGGATCTATAGTAGGGGAGCTAAATGGTTAAATAAGGGAGTGACATAGTGCATCAGGGGCGAGAAAGAGACAAGTCTTTAACTCATTTTTGACTGTAACTTCCGTATTGATGAAACAGAGAGATCTGGGGAGTTGGTTCCAGGCATTGGAGCCAACCACATGAAGCTTTTTCCCCCTTGGGGTTTCAGTTTGAAAGGGAGTGGCCTCTGAAGATTAGCGTCCGCAGATCTTAAGGTTCTCTGGGTCCTGTAGTGGCAGAACTGGACAGTGGGGTATTTGGGTCCAGTGGACTTGTAGGCTCTGAAAGCTAACAGAAGAACTTTCAATAGGATCATTTTATGAATGGGTAACCAGTGAAGCGTTTTTTAAGGTGGATGATGCAGAGCTCCGTTTAGGAAATTGCAGGACCAGTTTCGCTGCCTCATGCTGTACTATAGATTAGCTGTGTGGGGCAGCCTGCTTAGAGACTATAGCAAAAGTCAAGTCTTGACATGATTAGAGCGAAGGCTATGGTTTTCCTGGCAGCCAAGGGGAGGAAATGGAAGAATTGTTTGAGGGATTTTACCAGATTGATATACGTGCCTGCCACTGCCGAGGCTTGAGGATAAAAATACAGATCTGAGTCAAATTTGATCCCAAGGTTTCCTGCGACTTCCACTGTGGGAAGGGGAGGAGGAATGGAGTTGGGCCACCATTGTGTGGGTGAGACATAATTTGATTTGCCAAAGAGTAGTATTTCTATTTTTTCTGTGTTTTATTTAAGGTGATTGTTGTGCATCCAGAGGATGATATTGGAAAAGCAGTATAGTAAATTGAGTTCTGAGGTAAACAACCTTTATCTAGGGAGAGGATCTACTGAGTATAATCCGCGTAAGAAGTGGTGGCGATTCTGAATGAGGGGATCAGGGTGATGAAGGGGGCCATATAAATGTTAAATAGGGCGAGACTGAGGGATGAGCCCTGTGATACTCCCATGGTGACTGATCTCTCTTTTGATGAAAATTGTCCTAAGGCAATTGTTTGTCTCCTACCAGTCAGGAAGGAATTATTCCAGGATAGTATTGTATGATGAGCTGTGTGATTGTAAGATGCATGGCTGCATGATGAACACTATGTGGTAGGAATAATGCAAAGAAGAGATTCAAAGATATTGTGAGTTTTGAGAAGGAGGAATTACAAAGTGTAGTTGTGGATGAGGAAAATGATTATGGTGTGGATAGGTGAGGCAAGAGATGCAGAGATAATGAGAAGGGGGTCTGGAGAATTAGGTGAAGAAGGTGGGAAGACGCATCTGAACGAATGCTGGCTATGCAGGAGGAAACAGAAGCGGAATCTTGAAATGAATGGAACATGTCAAGTGCCAGTACACTTAGGGCTAGTAAGAAATATGGAGAGGTTGAGGATGGTCAACGTACGGAACCAAGGAGTTCTTTTGCCCTGTGAGACAACATAAGTGTCTCGCGTGTTAAACAACTGTTGAAGCTCAAAAATAAATATTTTACCCCTTTCTTCCTCTAAGGAGGGAGATGCATTGTAATTATTCTCTGGACCATGTTTATGTACATAAGTTGATATGGTATTGTATTGGCATGTGAGGGATCTTCTAGAACCTTTTAATGTTATGCATGCCTTAGGAACATTGAAGATATGACAGCTACATTTCTAGCTTATACAGTTTGAGTGCTGCAGCTCGTCAATCACTCAATGCCTTTCACACTGTGAAGAATGAAAGATGCTTCCGACCTACCATTCGTTTTGACAGCTTTTCAGATCTTTGGGTCACTATTTTCAGAATGAATTGCCAATTGTGCAGGGCTGTTTGACTGTAAACCTCTGCTGCACATGAGCCAGTGGAGTTTCATCCAGGCTAAGGTGATGTGCTCTGAGTTAGGCTTCAGTACAGTCTCACGATCTTGCTATCCTGCTTCTGTAGCTATTGCATCTGAGATTTAACAAGGACACAGTTGTTGTAATAGGCCATCAACAGCATCAGATATCTTGCCAGCTCTAGTTGGGTTACATGTGATCTTCAACCTATTTCTTTATCTCATACTAGAGGCAAGCCACTGATGGCTCGAGCCTGGCTCAAGTCAGATGCCCGGCTTGACTTGAGGTCTTCTTAAACTCCTGAGTCAAAAACTAGGCAGAGCTTTCATATGAATTCTACCCTGTGCTCTCACCTTATTCTCCAAGCTCCCTATACCTCTGTCCCATCCTCCCTTTCTTCAGAAAAAGAGGCGCTGGCTAACACTGCATCACTGACTTTTTGCATTTTTTTTATTACCCCTGCAGTTGGACGTATAGTGAAGATGCCACAGAGAGCTGTGGAAGTGGTGATCAGATGATTTGAAAAATCTCAGCCCTTCTCCTTATTTTTATGATCAGCCCATCTGAAGAGCCCCTCCCTTCCCCAGGGGGTAATCAAAATTATTTTAAACCGCCAGTCACATGTATGACAGTAGGATCTCCGTGTGAAAATTAGTCCACAGCTGAGCTCTGCACCTAACCTATTTCTCAGTGAACACCTGAAAATCTGTGGGATCTCCAACACCTCAATGCCTTGGTAATTTGTGTTAATACCCTCCCTGAGATGTTGAGCATTTCCTTAATGTGGTCTCTGTCATAAGTCTTTGGAAGAGAATGATGACAATATATATACAGAGTGGCCTGATTTACCCTAACTTAACAGAGAATTTGTGTTTAGAAGGAATGATTTTGTTACCTTGACTTATCTAACACAGTACACTGATTTAGCTCCTCAATGGATTAAACACAAATCTTTTACCTTTAATAAGAAATAGGTGAGGAAATGAGATAGAACGCCCTTGACTGAACTGCATAATGTGTAACAGGAATCCTGGAATCATGCCTGGCTTCCCTACTTGACCAGATTATGTGGCCCAAACTATGCCTTCTTTACCCTGATCATCACATTGGAGAGCACCGTACCATACAGCAGATCAGGATGTGCGCTGTGTAAAAAACCTTCTTGTACAATCTATAACAGACTATGGGCCTAATTTACAATCTTTTGATGCATTGCAGTGCAGCAGGCCTTCCTGCTGCGCTGCTGTGAATCAGAAGAAAAGGGCAGGAATGCACCATATCTACACAATACAGTGCATTCCTGTCCTTCTCCCCTGCGCCGGCACACAAACAGCAGCTGTGCGCCCACGCAGACATCCTTACATCATTTTGCAAGAGTGCCTGTGCTGCATTGATGATAGTTGTGCAGGAAGGGGCACCTTCCTGCACAAAAACAATCATTGATGTCATTTTCCTCTTTCTATGCATGCTGCAGAATAAAAATAAAAGTATTTCTCCTTGTTGCACCACTCCTACGCCTCCCCTGGGCAGGCATAAGATTTTGACGTATTCCCAGGTTTATGATTCATCGTAAATCTGGGAATGCTTCAGATTCCATGGGTGTTGCGTGGGAACACCCATGGAACGTCCCATATTTATAAAGCCATAAAAAGCCACATAGGCTTTGCATGGCCGTGTGAATATGCTGTGGCACATTGCGCCACCGGAGCATAAAAAAATTGACGCTAGGGCCTTGTAAATGAGGCCCAGTATGTTAGACCTTATAATCTTGAGGTAGTACTGTCCTACACATTTAGCTTTTTCCTCCTGGGTTTTGCTGATTCTCTTTTAGTGGTCTTAGGTCTCTGGGAACTTCCCACTGTAAATGCAGTTTGAAAGTGCGCACATCCTTCCGACACATTTTAAGAAGTTGTGCTTACCTGATGTTTTTAAACCACGTCAAGCCTGCCATTACAGGCATGTGTGTGTGCAATTGCACTGATGCTCAGGTTGGCCTTTCTAAACCACTGGCCAATCCTGATGGTTCCTTTGACTACCACTGGAGCACCCCTAGGGTAAGTCTTAAGGGGTGAAGCAAGTGGTAGGTGGAAGGCAGGGCACATGTGAGTTCCCTGCCCAGGTAGTGAAGAATACCCATGTGTGTTTTCATTACCTGTGAGGTTTGCTCTTCCCATTGGTTAGCATGGGGGAATGGTTGAAATTACTACAAGCTGCAATAGTGGCTTATAGTGGAGCAGCCTCATCATGTTTCCTATCATTGGATTCACAATGACATCCCCTCTCCTGTGGTAAAGGGGGATTTGTCATTAATAGCTTAGAAATGGCACTTCTAGAAAGTGAGCATTTTTCTGATCTAAAACCCTTTGTGTGTATTTAGTTTGACTCCAGTCCACACTGGAGGCTGGGGGAGCACATCTGTGCTTTCCCCAGCAACAGCTATAAACATTGGGCATGCAACTGGAACAACAGACCTCTGCCATTTGAGGGCCTGGCAGGATAGAATAGAGGGAGAGGTTTTGACATTTGGCCTCTGGGAAGCCAGCTCATGGCCCCACTAAAGTTAAGATCTACATTCCACGGCCTTATGGCAGACAGGACTGAAATTTAGGGGAGACATTTGTGGTTCAAAGGGAAACCCTCTGAACCACCTCCAACTTCAAAGGCACACTACAGTATAACTACTTGTGCCATACTTAAGCAGGAGAGAGATACACTTGTGAGGACGTGGGCCTGAACATCGTGGAACTGCGTGGTGCACACTGCCAGAGGAATCTGTTGTGCACAAGACGGATTACTGCCATTGGAAGGGACCATGCACCCTTCCTGAATAGTGGCTGGCCTGAGCTGACTAGCTGCCGCTGATTGGCTCCCGAAAGTGTGCTCTCTAAGGGCTTGTTGGCTTGCCCCCTGTTCTCTTGTGGAGGTCTCAGGGACATCAAAGACCTCCCATGAGGGACCCACACCCTCTACCTGTGACATCTAAAGAGCGGTGCCCTCTTAAGAACCCACATCATCTGCTGAATCCCAAGTGGTAGCGAGGCGTGGGCGTGGAACTAAGTATTGTGTCTGGAGAACGGATTGCCTGGTGCAGAGTCCCAAAGTATTGCCCGCATCTAAGGAGTGTGGCCCCTGCATTGTGGGGGCCTCGACACACATAAGCGACTTGTTGGTGGTGAGCAGATTCACCGGTTGCGGGATCCAGCATGGCACGCTTCATCGATTGTGCTGCATCTCTCTCGTGCGAAATGCTGACTGCATGCTCATTGCGTTCGGTGTCTGATTCACAGGTTGTGACCCTTGTGCAGCACTGCTAAACTTGCACCTGTGTGTGTGAATTGAATTATCTGGTGTGACCCATATCAATGCGTACCAGGCATTGTGCCTCATTTCCAGGGAGGTACGGAATTTGCAACTCTTCATTGTGTGTGACCGGTATTGTCCAGTGCGACCTGTATCAACGTGCACCAGACATTGTGCCTCATTTCCAGGGAGGTACGGAGTTTGTGACTATTCATTGTGTGTGACCGGAAATGTCTGGTGTGACTCGTATCAATGCGCACCAGACATTGTGTCTCATTCACAGGGAGGTGCGAAGGAGTGGATTTGTGTTCCGTTGTGCTCAGATTGTCTGTGTGCTACTTTGATTGATGTATGTCTGATGGGTGCCTCCTTCTACCGAGAGGTTACCCTGCTTCATCCCCATTCATCGATTGTTTCTTTTGTGCCCTACGTGCGGTGGATCAACTGCCCTCTCCTCACCCGGCCCGACAACCTCGTGTTGCCAGGTAGTATTAGCTGGATCGGGCTTGGGTGGTGAGAGTAATTGATTCGGCTGAGGAACGCTTCCAAGAACGATCGGAAGTGGGTCAAGAGACTGCGTGACCCCCCTGTGCTCCGCAGAACTGGACTTGTGCCCGAAGGCACATTGTGGAATCTTTTGATTGAACTTTTTATCTTATTGTGATCTGGTGTGCACCATATAACTGTGTAATACTGACTTATAATAATTGTCAGTGTGGGCCTAGTTCTGACAACATTTTGCACCGCATTAGGGTGCTGGGGGGTAAAGTAGGATCTTTCCCAAGTGTGCATAGTACTGATGTCACTTTAACACTTTTAGGCCTAGTACTGCTAGTAATATTTCCAAATGTGATTTATGCCCAGAAATACATGATGTTCATATTGTGTTAGTTAGTGTGTGTGTTGAATACAAACTGTATTTACATACACCACGTGTGAAGTCTTTTTTGTGATGCTCAGTGTGTTTATTGTGTGAGAGTGCTGAGTCAATGTTTTACACATTGCCTCTGTGATAAGCCTGACTGCTCAGTGCCAAGCTACCCATGGCTCAGCGCAGGTTTTACAGTGAGTGTAATCACTCACCCCTGATGGGAGTGGTAGGTTCTGCCTGGCTGGGGCACCGCCTCAGGCAACCAGAAAGTGCCAGTTCCAACACTATAGCATTAATCATTCTATAATAACAATGTAGATCCTAACTAGGGAGCACAACACAACAACCGACTTGCTTCTTTGGTCAGTGATGACATTGTGTCAGGGATTCTGTGACAAAACGTATACAGACTTGTTACATACCGAACAATAAACAATAAGTTGGAAAGATGATGGTACAAACAGTACCACGATTGGCAAACTATTACAAGTGGTAGTTTGTATGCTCCTCGGAAAGTGATCTCCCTGTAGAAAAGGCTAGTAGCAGTTACTCTCACAGTTTGTGAAAACATGCAGCAGCTCTTAAGGAAGAAAAAAAGTATTGGATGAATCTCTGTGCAGGAGGTACAGAGCCTCAGAATCTCACTGGCATCCTCGATAATAGTAATCAAGATATCAACACAGCCACAAGAGAGGACAAAAGGAAATAGTGCAAGAAACACTCGCAGTGTTCAAGTAAAAGCAGGACTAGATTCTAGTACACAAACAGGACTGAACTCAAAGTCTGCGGAAATGGGAACACAAAAATCCAAGAAAGGGAAACTACAAATAAACAGGGATAGGAATGGAACCAAGTACACAGAGTAAGGAACAAAAATCCAAGACTAAGACTGCAAACCAGCAAGGGAAGGACAGGGAGTGTGCAAACAACTAGAACTACTGGTAAAAAAGAGGGACAAAGAGGCAACAATAATGAGAAATTTCCTAGCTATCGTAAAGGAAAGTTCCAATTCTATTAAGGACACGGAGGCGAGGATTAGGCTTTACTTCCTTCGCTTTTATTACCATAAACACACTCCAGCAGCCATTTCATAAGGCTAACTGTGGACAAAAACTCAATTTCCCATAAACCATAGGGAAGAAAACAATAACAAGTCCGCCAATCAGGATCCAGCCCGCTGTATATTGTCCCTTGAAGCCTCTTTAGCCTCCTCTTTCTTCCTGCGACTGCTGCTATCTTCCAACATGATCACTCCTGTTTATTGGACTCTGCCCCTGGGGACAAAATTAACACGTTATTGCCACTGGACCGGACAATGTATCACAGAATACAATTCAAGACGGTATCATAATGTTTAAATACAGTATAGGAATATAATCTTATAAAACAATACTTTAATATAAACCAAACTGATCTGAGAACCAAGCATTATTATCCAACAAAACCTCCCCAATTTCACACATCTTCTGTAATGGGAGGGAAGAAATTTTCTGAGAAAAACATTTCCTAGGGGGGGCTAATCCTTGCCTCTGTGTCCTTAATAGAATTGGAACTTTCCTTTACGATAGCTAGGACATTTCTCATTCTATGGCAGGACACGGAGGCGAGGATTAGGCTAGTTCAAAGCTTATCCACCACCACGCTTGCCAGAGAGGGAACTGGTTTAAAATAGAAGGTCTTTAAGGTGGAATCATTCGACCAGTCAGCTGCCTTGAGGATATCCTCAAGGCGAGCACCAAGACAGAAAGCTTTAGAAGCCATAGCCCCTCTCACTGAGTGGACCCCAAACCTGGAGGTGTCAATTCCAGCTTCTTGCATGACCCACCTGACCCATCTGGCAATCGTAGGGGACGAAACAGCTTTGTGGGGTTTTGTGAGGGCAATTAACAATTGATTTTCCCCATGTGGATGGAGTTCGTCAGTTATACACTCATATGCCTTAATAGTGCGAACCACACACAGTTTAGGGGACTGCCTCAAAGATGGATAGGAAACCAATCTAGAACCACTTTTCATTCTACGTGAAATGTGAAAGGTTACCCTTTCAGGGGTGAAGACCCTACCTGTTATGTCCAGGGATCGGACATCCGAAACACGTCGACAAGATAACAAACAAAGCAACATCACCAATTTCGCCGACAGTTGTTTTCTGGAAAGATACTTATTAGAGGGCCAAGATTGGAACAGGAGAAGAACCTTGTTGACGTCCCAAAGAGACGTGTATCTGGGTTCAGGGGGAACTGAGAGCCTGATACCCCGCATCAGTTTCCTGACTAACGGGTGCTCCCCCACTTGGTGCCTATCCACTGGGAGGTGGCCCGCTGAGATTGCTGACCTGTAGGTATTAATAGGCCGATACGCAAAACCCTGGGATGCCAAGTCCGCCAGATAATTCACCACCTGGACAATGTCTGCCCCCAAGGGATCAACCTGGAGTTGGAGACACCAACCCAACCATCTTGATCATGCAGAGCCATATCGCTTATTGATATTGTCTGCCCAAGCCATCGCGAGTAAGGAGGAAGCCTCTGCTGAAAGGCCTGGGACTTTCCAACGACACCTGTAACCCTACAGGTCATGAAGCAGAGAGATCCCGCTAGGACCAGTGGGTGAGGATTGTTTTGGGGATCCCTGAGGAGATCGGGAAACAGGGGTAGAGGGATTGGAAAATCCCAAGAAAGTTCCATCATCGCTGGAAACCAAGCTTGCGATCTCCAAATCGGCGTGATCACCACTTCCTCTCCTCCCTGCCTGCGCACCTGAGCTGTCAGCCTCGTGATCATTGCGAACGGGGGAAAGGCATAGGACCGCTCCTTGCTCCAATCCTGGAGAAAGGCATTCATGGCTGTCGCCTGAGGATCCGGCCTCCAACTGCAATACCTGTTGAGTTGGTAATCCAGCTGGGATGCAAAGAGATCTATGGAGAAAGGGTCCCACCTGTCTTGGATCAGCCGGAAGATCTGAGGATCCAGTTTCCAAAGGCTGGAATCTCTCCAATGGCGAGATGCCAATCTGCCACCTGGTTGGAGCTCCCCGGGAGATGCTCCACTGACAAAGATATCTGGCTGGCTAAACAGTATTCCCACAGGGTCCGAGCTAGGTCCGACAAGGTCTTTGACCGTGTCCCTCCTCAATGATTGACGTAGCGCACTGCAGCCACGTTGTCCATTTTGATGAGGACCGAGCATTTCACCTTCTCCTTGGTCCAGCAACAGATAGAGAACGACCCTGCCATCAACTCCAGACAATTTATGTGCAGAGATCGTTTGGTGGAGGACCATTTTCCGCCGGTGGAGAACTCTCCACATCGCGCGCCCCAACCGGAGCCGCTGGTGTCTGACTCGATCACCAAGTCGGGTTGAGAGCCGAAAATCGCCCTGCCGTTCCATGCCTCCATGTGGGCCAGCCACCAGTTTATTTCCTCGATTGGTTCGGGAGACAATGGAACCACTTGTGAATACGAGAGTCCCTTCCTGAGATGTATGATCTTCAAACGCTGGAGGGCCCTGTAATGAAGGGGTCCGGGAAAGATCGCCTGTATGGAAGACGCAAGAAGACCCACTATCCGTGCCAGATGACGGAGCGATACGTGTGATTTGGAGATGGTTCTCCGTAACTCGTGGCGTATCTTTGCCAATTTGCGAGGGGTAGGCTGAGGGACACCTCGACTGACTTTACCAAAAAACCCAGGAATT
The DNA here is from genome assembly GCA_963921515.1 of Calotriton arnoldi. NCBI lineage: Eukaryota > Metazoa > Chordata > Amphibia > Caudata > Salamandridae > Calotriton > Calotriton arnoldi. Next base: position 19,223 of record CAWUFW010003844.1, read on the forward strand.
CAATTGTCTGTGACGGGGTGAGAACTGACTTCTCCTTGTTTATTACGAACCCCAGAGACTCCAAAAGGTCTATTGTCGTTTGCAAGTGCAAAGCCAGTCGAATCGGGCCTTGATCCATGAGCAGTATATCGTCGAGGTAAATGATGAGTCTTATACCCCGAGCCCGCAAATGTTCTACCACTGGCCGCATCAGCTTGGTAAAGCGCCAAGGGGCTGACGAAAGACCAAATGGGAGGGCGGAAAACTCACAAACCTGAGACTCCCAAACGAACTGAAGGAAACGCCTGTGCGGAGGGAAGATTGGAACCGCTAGGTAGGCATCTTTCAGGTCCAGGTGGGCCATCCAATTGGAACGTTGGAGAAGATCCCGCAAGAGGTGAATACCCTCCATCTTGAAGTGGCGATAGAGTAGCCAAGAATTGAAATCTTTCAGATTGATGACCAGACGTTGTTCGCCGTCACTCTTCTCCAATACAAAAAGGTTCTTAACCCCCTGGGGTGGATCTCCGACCTCACTATCGCCCCTTTCCTCAAAAGGCTGTCCACCTCCTGACTCACCAAAACCTTTTGTTCGGGGGGGAAAAATAAGGGAGCAGGAGGGTGGGTCTGAGACAGAGTGCTGTAGAATTCGATATGGAAACCCCTCACCATCTCGATCACCCATGTGTCTGAGGATAGCTTTGCCCAATTCGCCTGAAAACAGGCCAAACACCCCCCAATCAAAATCCCATTCGGGTCCTGAACTCTTACCTTGGGAATTGTTAAAGTTGCCCCTGTGGCCACCTCTGCCTCCGCGACGACGGGGGTAGGATTTGGTCTGGTAGAAGTTACCAAACTTCCCAGGGTCCTGCCACGTCTGGAGTCACCACCTTTGGAGGCTGTCTGGAACGGACGGCTGGACGAGCGCCCCCTACCTCGACCTGCTGCGGCAAAAACACGGGGGTAAAGATCCGTTTAATAGAGGACTGCGCTTTGCCTAGGGAGTTGAATGTATTGACAAACTTTCCAAGCTCCTTTATATAAGGATCCCCAAAGAGGTTTCCTTGCGCAATCGTTCCCGTCTCCGAAGTGGACAGCCCCCCCAACTTTGGATCAATCTTAATGAGTAACAGCCTGTGCCTCTCTGTAGAGATCACGCAGTTGGCATTCCCCAGGAAAATGATGGCTCTTTGAGCCCAACTAAACAAGACTTCCGGGGAAGTCAAGGAACCTGAGGCCCTAGCGTCCTCCGCTATGTCCATGATCTTGGCCAGAGGACCGGCGACATCCAGGAGTATATCCTGACATGAACGCCAGGACCGGTCAATACCCTTTTTGGGATTGCGGACAAATTTGGCTAGGAAAGGGGCCATCTTGGGATCGATCTCTGGAGTGACGGCCACTTTCCCCTCCAAAGAAGGGCACTCGGCCTTCAGACAACCCCTCACCTCCTTCTCTAGGGGTTTCCTGAGATGGCTGGCCATATAGGCTGCCACCTTGGGCGCAGGGCACCAGTCCGCGGATCTGGGATGCAAAAGGTCATCCGGGTCTAGCAAATCCCCTTGCGCCGTGAGGTCCGAGCCTGCGGAAGGATCCGACCCCCCCTGAGGGACGGACTCCGGGCGCCACGGTTGAGAACCATCACCATCTCCGTCAGAAGTATTGGGGGACTCATCCCCCTTCCCCTGGTCCAATTGGGGTGGAGACAGAGGGGGCGACCCCGAAGGGCCCGGTGTCTGGGGGTCCGGGATGGGTTGGGCATCCAAAAAAGCCTTTTTGAGGCGCGCAAAAGCATCAAGATCGACCCCCGGGTCGTCCACGCGCTTTCGCTTGTCCATGCTCTGGGGTGGGGTAGCCTGCGGAGCTAATACCTGGCCTGGAGGTAGTGGGGCCGAGGGCCCATTAACATCTTCCCTCAGTTTGAGGGGTTGCTGGCACTGCGCCTGGAGTGCCGCCAATCTCTTCTCCAGGGGAGCTACCACCTGCGACACAGCCTTGAGGATGGAAGCGTCCATTACCTCACAGAACTGGTCGTCGATGGGGAGGTAAGTAACTTCTTCCTCCTCCAAATAATCCCCATACTCACCGTAGTCCATGGACTCCATAACCACCAGTGAACAATAAAGCCCACAAACAAAGCGGGAATTTACAGGTAAGTACCAGTTATTAATATTCAGCACACTGTGGGACTGCCCCCTAATGAATTGAGGGGTTAATAGCGCCTGGGGTGTCCCAAAGAAACTGATAAGGTCTTACCCCGGAGGGTGTTATCCCTTCAGGCGCTGGCTCGCACTCAGGACTCTGTAAAGTTACCGCAAAACTCCTCACGCGAGCGGAGCCTTGCTAATTATGGCACCCGACTCGTAAAACATCTAAATATAGACACCGCTAATAAATCTAACTAAGGTCTTCCCCCATGTCAGTATCCGCAGCCGGAGCACTCACGCTGTCAGATCAAAGGAAACTGACGCGCCTGACGTGCTCCGGCTGCCGGGGGGTTGAGGCGCACGGTGCGCGTGTCCCGAGAGGCGCGGGCCCCATGTCGGTCGGAAGACCGCACCGCGAGCCACCAACAAAGAGCCGCATAGGAGCGTTGGGAGCTCCCGTGGCTTAAATAAACCAATAATCAAAAAATCAAAGGAGGGAGTGAAGAGGAAAAAGGTAGAATCGTCCTCCTCTTGATACTGTTATCCAACATAGGGATTCTACCATGTATTATGTGAATATATATGCACCCATGTGTGTGCTGCTATTTTTATTTGAAGTGCAAAAGGATCAGAGCTCCTTCCCTCAATTTGTGGGATGGGCAATGTTTCAAAAAATTTTAATTTTTTGAAACATTGCCCATTTCACAAATTGAGGGAAGGAGCTCTGATCCTTTTGCACCATTTTTCACGTATGACTAGACACTTAAAATAAAAATAAAAATAGCAGCACACACATGGGTGCATATATATTCACATAATACATGGTAGAATCCCTATGTTAAATAAACACACACCAGGCAATTAACTGCTAATAGGCGACCGCGGAGAGGAGGCTAGAGAGGCTTCAAGGGACAATATACGGCGGGCTGGATCCTGATTGGCGGACTTGTTATTGTTTTCTTCCCTACGGGTTATGGGAAATGGAGTTTTTGTTCACAGTTAGCCTTATGAAATGGCTGCTGGAGTTTGTTTATGGTAATAAAAGCGAAGGAAGTAAAGCCTAATCCTCGCCTCCGTGTCCTGCCATAGAATTCAGAACAGAAATAGGGAAGACAAAATAAAGCAGAAAGAAGGGTTAAAGGGAAACCAACATACAAAGAATTTAGAAGCAAGCCTGAAATCCAAGCAGCAAGAAAAACTGGCCCAACTGGGGCCTCGGCAGCAAAGACTGTTGTAAGTTGCTGCACACTGAGCTCACAAGGAATAAATAGCTGGAGGCTCAGGGGAGAAGCACAGATGTTGAGAGTGAGCCAGGTGTGAGTCATCAGCCAGGTGCAGGGAATGAGTGAACCACCAATGAAGTGAAGGCACAAGGAGGGGAACGGGGAAACCAGAAATTGGGTGTAGAATGAAGTTAAGAGTGTGACAAACCGAGGAAGCATGTCTGAATGAGTCAGTGTATCTTTAGGAGTAAGGAACCACAATGCTAAACTGAATACCACCACTAAGATATTTATGGGACAAGGTTTGGCAGCAGAAGAGTAACAGGAAAGTAAAGTGTAAACCAGGATTGGAATGTAATATGGAGCAAGGTGGGTACTGTTCTGAAACGTGTGCTGACATGGTCAGGTGTAAGCTCAGGGCCTTACAGGGCCTACATGAGCACCACCTAGTGGCCTTGGGATGGACTTCCAACACATGGTCATCATGGCAAGGGCCGTTCATAAATGTTCCCAGTTCATGTTTAGAAGCTATCACTTCTAATGAATGCAACTCAATGCAGTGAAATCATTTAATGGATTACAATGAAAAGCTTTCTAATGTTAAAAAAATAAACATTTTTTATTAAAAAAATGAAGAATCTTTATCATATTTTTACACAACATTTGTTGCAGGATTTACATGCTAAACATTTTGGTGACTCACTCGGCTCATGCTCTACCTCTTACAGGCAGACCACTGTTCAGCTCTGGCTCGGCTTACCCTATCAGCTCGCTGGCTTGCCCGCCTCTATTTCGTAGTGTCTCTGCCTTTGATAATCAACACTACCTGAAGAGCAGACTAAAGCCCTGCCTTCAGACACAAATGTAACATTGAAATAAATCAGTTTTTAGGTCTGGCCAGCTGTCTCATTGGACTCATGTAATCAAATAATAAATTAAAAATATATGTATAGATGGGCTTTGGATCAGCCCTCCTTATCAGGTGCTCTGTTCATCAGATTTTGCTTCCACTCACTGCAGCATACAGAATGAGGCTAAAGCTCAGCCCGCTTTAATCGCTGTTTTTTGCATTGTGAGTGACTGCATTTTTTGATCACATATGCACATCCACCAAAAAATAAGTGTACTTAAAAGCGAAGGCTGCTAGGTCAATACTTTGTTTTGCCAGTGCTTATTTCTTCTGATTAATTATCCTTCTTTTAATGTTTTTAGTTATCCTTGTGTGTTTAAATTATGTCTTCAGATTAGAGCAATTGAAAGCCAATGCTACCTTTTCTTCAGGCTAATAAGAATAACGAGCCTCTATGATCAGCATTAAAACAAAAATGGGTTATATAATTTTTCTTGTTCTAAGTACACCTGCCTACTAGTAAGCATCCTTATGTTCTATAAACATTATATGTGATGGTAAATTAAAAAACCATGTTCAGATGGCGGCATGTTTTCCACTTTTACCTTTGTGGCATTTGCTTGCAATAAAATATGAACAGCAATAACCATAGACTAGCTTTAGTTTGTCAAGGCGAGGCCATTTGGCCTTGCCAATGCTTGTTCCCTTAGAAATGTCTGGAGAGGAGTGACTCTGCAGTGTGTGTATTACGAAAAATGTGCAGGGTGCATTCTATTGGTCTCCAGAAACATTAGGAAACTGAGCGACCGAACGATGTCGCTGGAAGTGCTGAAGCGTCTTGCATAGGACTGACTCCGCCCCAACCTTTCTGCCCTTTCAGAGGCTCAAACTTTTCAGAAAGCATTCCATTGTATATGTCAGTCTGCCTCTGCTCGGTTTCCCCTGTATACAACAATGGCTATTGCACTGATCTGTTGTCATAATTACATTCTAAATCGTAGTGCTAACGTTTAGCTGCAGGGGCAATTGTAGATGGGCGCTTTTACAGTCAAATCGCTCGCTTCTTTGAAACCAATTATATTGATTAGGCCAAATAACCAATTTTAGACCCCACTTCAGATGACCAATAGACGTACAGGCATGCTTGTTTTTTTAATTACATGGTGTGCTAAGCAAAGTGATCATTTAAATGGGAAGCACTGTGCCGCTTGTAAAAAACTACACGTAAGAACCATATTCTGCCATTGATCAATCACTAATTATGGCCTCATTGATGTTAGCAGTTAAATGGGCGGTGTGGAGTTGCCGTGGAGACCGCGTAAAACAAAGATCTGTGGATTGTTAGACAGTGCTCAGATCAGAGCATCACCTAGAGGGGGAGTGGGGCGGGGAGAAGCTTGTCAGCTACATTCCTGGCAGAGTTTGCCTCGAGGTTCTCCGAATACACATAGCAGAATCCCTTGAGCGCCTGTGAAAAAACGTCCAATCTATGTTGACCTATTTTTGGCTCCCATAATGATGTAAAACATCACTTTTTGCGTAGCGCTTGAAAGTGGTGTTCGGTATGTTTCTAAACATGTCAGATTTCTAGATCAGGTAAACAACCGGAAAGCTTGAGTGATTTGCTAAGGTTCACCCACTTAGGTCACTTTTTAGAGCGCGTGTCTTACAGTGTTGGCCTAACTTGCTGCATTGCATGTTACTTATTGTGATATGACAAGATGTTTCCCTGTGCCCACAGGTGTGCCTAGGTATAAACCACACAGCTCTAGGAACAGTACTGGCGACTCATAGAGCTCCCTCGTTCAATTATTCCCACTGAGGGCCGGTCACAGGGAGGGGTTAGGGGCTGAGGGCCCCGTTACCAAACAGGTCATTTACAGCCCCAGCAGTCTGCACTTCATGACAATGTCCTTGCTCCATGTGGCACATGGGCTGCAAACTGATGCCGGCCCTAATCACCAGATCACAATCCAGTAGATCACATTTTGGCTACAGTGCATCTCTTCACTAGACAACACCTTCTCAAAACATATTTACAGCATGATATTTTCAGTGGCGCCTATCTCTACTGCACATCATTGTCACTCACTGCTCAGTAGAGCACGGCTGCACCCTAGCTCACCTCCAATAGGCCACACCTCTGTGGCGTCTGGATAGAAGGAATGCAGTCAGGATCTATAGGCAATGCTACATTGTGGGAATCCCTGTGGTACACACCAACGCTCAAGCAGGAGCTAACCCCCTGCAGGTCTGCCCCAGTCCCCTTTCGAATCTCTAGTCCCTCACCCCCCTCCCACCTAGCGCTCCTCTCTTCTTTTTGGCATCGTCTGATGGTAACATGACATCCCCTCCCCCTGCTTTGAATGACAGTGTCACTTAGTGTCTTCTTTATATTCCTTCAATTAGTCTTGCTGGCTTTTTGTGAATTAATTTGAATCGGCGTCTCCCTCTGGAGTGTGTTCTCATACACGTGATGTCATTGTCCTTGCCATGTTCTTCTTTTGGCTTCTGTCAATATGATATCCATCTTGGTGGCATCCTCAGTGGAGGAAAGTGACATTGACAGCAGGACATCTTGGCTCATGACGAAGTTGAGAACCCTTCTTCTGGCTATACGATCCGTCTCTGTGAGGTCATTGGGTGTCTCGACATATAGCGAGCTGGGTTGTTGTCCTTTACTGGTTTGTGAATAATGGTACATGAGTATTCTTGCACTCGAATTCCCCATTTTTGATCCACTGTGGCATCTTTGTTCTGGGGATCCTGAAGATGGTCAGTAGCGCCTGTTGGTCAGTCATGATAGTGAAGTGTTTCCTATAGACGAAAATGAAATGTCATAGTACGTGCACACCCACATTACCACCAAACTCTCTTTCTCAGCTCGCGAGTAGAACGACTGGACATCTGAGAGACTGCAACTGGTGTGGACACATTTTGACTCTTTTTTCCCCTCTGTGATGTTTTACCAGGATGGCTCCCAGTACTACTGAACTAGTATCTATCTGAATTCGAGTGCACAGTTCATGGTTGAAGTGCGATGTGTTGGTGGCATCACTGACTCTCCTCTTGATGTCCTTAAATGCTTGTGAGCACATGGAGGTCCACTCAAACTTGCGCCCTTGCTTGGTGAGTTCTTGCAGTGCATTGCTCGTGGTGACATAGTCCTTCATGCATCTGGCACAGTAACTGACCATTCCCAGAAAGGACCTCATGTCGCTGACATCTTTGGGGGTAGGAGTGTCATTGAGGGCTATAGCATTGTCGGGTTGTGGTTGCATTCCTTTGCCTGAAAGTCGTGACCTTTACATTTTGTGTTTTCTGAAACTCACAATTGGTTGCCTTTAGTGTTAGATTTCCTTTCCTTAATGCTTTTCATACTTGCTCTAGGGCACTTTCATGTTTTCCTGAGGAATTTCTGAACACTAGAATGTCGTCACTGCAGTTCAGTGTGTTTACAACTGAACTGATGACTCTGCAAATGACTTATTTGAGTATCTCCACAGCTGAAGATAGCATGTAGCAAAAAAGGCATAGTTGGGTGGTGAATGTCATGATGTATCATGAGTCTTCATGAAGTTTCAGCTGGTGGTATCCTTTGCTGAGCTGAGGTCTAACTGCAAGAATATTTTTGTTCTGTTCAGGAGTGTGATCATGTCCGCTAGCTTTGGCCCAGGGTGGCGTTCACGCTGGATGTCTGTGCTTGGCATCCTCATGTTCATGGAAATTCGTACCTTCCCTTCGGTGTTTCATTTTTGAACGACTATCTGTGGGGATACCCATGGGTTTGGGCCTATCAATTGTTCAATAATGTCTATTGCCAGAAGCTCTTGCAGTTCTTATTCAACAGCTTTCTGGAAGTGGAATAGTGGTGGTGCTGTGCTTCTGGCTTGATGTTTTCATTTATGTAGTTGGACATTGAAGTCCTTTATGTCTCCCAATTCAGTAAAGAGCTTTGAGTGTTTTACGTGATGAACTACAATGATGTCAATGATATCAAGCATGCCAACAAGAATGCCCAAAATATGTCATTCATAGGCCACTGTCATGTTAGGGATAGTCAGTATTTTGTCCAGGATACATAAAAACTGTGTCAACAAGGGGCCACAATTACATTGGGGTAGGCAGCATACAACCTAGGATACCCAACCTTGTGTCATTTAGGGAAGTATCTATTATCAAGTGGTAGATAGCACATTATTTTGAATGCCTGTGCATATGTTAATGAGAGTCCTCTAGTTTGTGAGGGGTAGTCAGCATGATGCTTGCAATGTCCAGAATGCACACACAAACATTTTTTTTTTTTTTTTAAGTTTCAAAACCTTTATTAAGGGTATAAGGCGTTAACACACAGCATGGTGCCTACATCTCTCAGGGGGCCGGCATTGCAAGGCGATATGTTATACTGCGGTGTAGGTGGGGGAAAGGTATACACAGCAAGCCGCCTACAACCACAACGGGCCGGCCGCGTTAGTGGGGATCAGAACCAGCCGTGGTGGCGAATACGTATTTCGGCGGGTTATTTTTACATAAACTAACAACAACAACAAAAAAAAAAACAACAATGCCACTTCTCTGTGTAATGTAAGCAGGTTATGCCCAGAGGCGTATACTTATTCAGCTCCGTGAGCCTTGGGAGTGTCGCGCCTAGTGACCCGTGTCTCCCCATCGAAAGTGTGTGGCCGCCAAGGTGGCACCACTGTCCCATTAGGCCATGTTTCCCGAAGACGTTCCTCCGCCGGTGCTGTGGGGAAGCGCCGGGATCCGCGGTGGAGGCATGTTCCAGTAGGTATGTGTGGAGGGGTCCCCATATATCTCGTGGGCGGGAGGAAGGGGGTAGGAGCTCTGCGTAAGTGTATAGTTGTTCTTGACAATATGTTAGATCTTGTATCCACTCCTTAAATTTAGGTGCCCTCCCTCTGCCCCATCTGCAGGCAATTCGCCTTTTGGCGAGGAGAAGTGCAAGGGAAGTATATTTCCGCACTGGGACAGCCAGTGGTTCCGTGTATCCCAGCAGTGCAGTCAGGGGGTCCGCGGGGATGTGAATCCCTGTCATGTTGTCCAGAGCTAGCAGCACCTCCCTCCAGAACCGTTGGACAGGTGGACAGTCCCACGCTATATGTTTGAAGTCCGCCCCTCTCACTCCACAGCGGTCCCATGAGTCTGTGTCCCGAAGGTGTAGGCGGTGCAAGCGCGCAGGTGTATGATAAAAGCGATGAATATATTTATAATGAATGATCCGCAGACGGCTGCTAGCAGAAACATTGCCGGTTTGTCTACAACAGTATTCCCACTGCTCATCGGTGAGGGTATGCCCCAGTTCGTCTTCCCATCGTTTCCTTGCAGTAAGGGGGGCATATGGTCTGTCTTTCTGGACCGTGCGGTATAATAGTGATACCACGTGTGTGGGCGTTGTCTGGTGTAAAAGGGCGTGTAGGGGGACATGACAGGGGGTTCATGTGGGAAGTCGGGCGTTATGGCTTTCATGTTTTGACGTAGCCTGATATAGTAAAATCTGTCTAGAAAAGTAGGCGCGGTGGTGCCAAAGAATTCCTCGTTAGAGCGAAACTTGCCCCCAGCATACAGTTGTCCCCAATTTTGAATAGATAGTTTGCGGAGAAGCCGGCGAAAGCCCCCTTCCTGTGTTATCGGGAGGTCCCGTCTCCCGGGAAGTGGGAGGAGGGGGGAGTATAGCAATGCACACTGTACGAGAGTAGCCAGGTCACGCCAGGCACTGACGGTGCATTGTACCGTGGTGGAGGCTAGATGTCGTGGAGTTGGCGGGGAACTTAAATATGCCGAACACGGAGTCGGGCGCATATATACATCTTCAATCGCCAGGTGCGGCATATAGGGAGGGGATGTATCCAGTATGAGGCAAAGTGTGCTTGGGCGCATATGAAGTATAATTCCAGCTCTGGTACTTCAAAGCCTCCTTCGCTGAAGGGTCTTGTGAGGGTGTCCCATCGTACTCTAGCCTTCTTCCCTCCCCACGTGAGTCGTATGAGCTGAGTTTTTACCGCCGCAAAGAAGTGCCGGCTGGGGCGTAAGGGATATTGGTGAACAAATAGAGTAGTTTGGGCAATATCACCATTTTTATAAGGGCGGTTCTGCCAGCTAGGGACAGCGGTAGTGCTATCCATCTGGTTATCTTTTCGGTAATGAGATCCAGTGCACGTCCGTAGTTGGCTTTCATCAGTTCCTCTCGGTTGCCGGAGATCTCTATGCCCAAATAAGTGAGTGTGTTGTCACACCATTTGAGGGGGTAGTCTGGTGAGAATGGGAGAGTGGCGTCGGTGAGGGGATATATCTGAGACTTCCCCCAGTTTATGTTGACCCCAGAGAGGCGGCCAAAGTGGATGAGCAATCTAAGAATCGGGTTGAGGCTTATTCCCGGGTCTCGTATGTATAGGGTGAGGTCATCCGCGTATAAAGAGATTAATAATTGCCTTTCCGGATAGATGAGGCCGTGAGTTCGAAAATGCTGTCGGATTTTTGCAGCGAGGGGCTCGATAGCCAGGGCAAACAGCAGGGGCGAAAGAGGGCATCCCTGCCGCGTACCTCTAGCCACCGAGAACGGGGACGAGCGCTCCCCATTCACCATCACCGTGGCCCGCAGGCCGGTGTACAATAAATCTATCCACGCCAGGAACGGGGGGGGAAAGCCCATCCGTTGTAGTACGAAGGCCAGATAGTCCCATTCAAGGGAGTCAAAGGCCTTAGTGGCATCTAAGAAAACAGCAGCGGCGTTCAATTCTGGGTCAATATCCTGAAGCATCGCAAATAGTGTGCGGAGGTTGTGCGACGTGCTCCTGTTGGGCACAAATCCCGATTGGTCAGGAAGGACTAGTTTGGGCATGAGAGGCCTGATGCGATTTGCGATTAGTTTGGCTAGGATTTTAGCGTCCACATTGATAAGGGATAAAGGTCTATAGGAGTCACACTGTGCGGTCGGTTTGCCCGGTTTCGGTAAGGAGATGATGAGTGCTTCCCGCATTGTTTGTGGGAGAATGCCCGATTCTCGGGCTTCTTCGTACACGTGCCTCAGCACAGGGATGAGCAGATGACGAAAAGTTTTGTAAAATTCCGCCGGGAGGCCATCCAGCCCTGGAGTTTTGCCAGACTGCAGCTGCATAATGGCGGAGGTAATCTCCTCATCCTCATAGTGAGCGAGAAGGAAGTCTCTCTGACCCTCCCCCAGCCAGCCAATGGCTGTATCTTCGAAAAAGGGAGTGAAGTCCATCGGGCATGTTCTGTGTGTTTTGTATAAGTTTGCGTAGAATCGTTTAAATGTCTGCACTATATCCGGGGTGTCCCTGTGTTTTTGGCCATCCTCATCTTCAATTTCCAGCACAGTGTTGGAGAACCGGGGGGGACGGATCATGGAGGCCAGCGCTTTGCCCGGCCGTTCTCCCTCACCATAACAGCGCGCCTGATGGTATTTGCCTCTGAATTTACATTCTCTGGCGGCCGTCTCCTGGTATTCTGTTATTAGATCCCGTAGGCGCGACTGCACTCCAGGGGTGGGCGCCGTTTGCATCTGTAGCTCCGTCTGTTTGAGTGCGAGCTCTAGCTTCTGAAGTGTGTTTCGGATGTCTTTTAGCACCCCCCGCTTTTAGCTATGCAGCTGCCCCGTATGGTGACCTTGAAGGCCTCCCAGACCGTGGAGCATTGGGGAACCGAGTTATCATTGCGTGGGAAAAAATCCGATATTTCTTGTTCCAACTCTGCCTTAAAAACAGGATCTAGCAGTGTCTGCGGGTTGAGGCGCCAGTTCAGGTAGCGTGAGTCAGCATGTGGTGGAGTGAGGGTGAGGAGGACAGGCGAGTGGTCCGAGTACGTGCGCGCTAGGTGAGATGTGTGTACTATCCAGGGCGCCAGCCCTTTAGTAAGGAGCCAGCCATCTATGCGCGACCAGGAAGAGTGGGCAGTGGAGAAGCAGGAACCTTCCCGAGTCTGGGGATGGAGCGTGCGCCACGCGTCTATGAGATCATGATCTCCCACAATGTTTTTGAGGGTGTAGTGTGCGTTAGAGTAGTGGTGGGGATGCGGGTGCGATCTGTCCAGTTCCGGGTTTAAAGTGACATTAAAGTCCCCTCCCCACACCAGATGTGTAGAGCCTATATCTAGTATTTTGCCCCAGAGCACTCGGAAAAATTCCGGATCATCGGTGTTAGGTCCATAACAGGAGACGAGGGTGATGGATATGGCGGATAGTTGTCCCCAGAGAATACTGTAGCGACCCTGGGGATCTTCATATGAGCCCATGGGGATGTAAGGGAGTGTGCGCTTCACCAGGATGGCAGTACCCCAAGCATACGAGGAATAAGACGAGAGGCAGCGGTGAGCCGCCCACCGTGTCGCAAATGTAGAGGGCGTAGCAGGGGTGAGGTGTGTTTCTTGAAGCATTGCGCATTGAATGTTATGGCGGTCTAGGTACGCTAGTATGTGGCGGCGTTTGCGCGGGTCTCCCAGTCCTCGCACATTCCAGGTTAGGAAATTATACTTCGGGGGGTCAGGTCGGGTCCCCATGGCAGGCGCAGGAGCTTGGAATGATGGAGCGTGTGTGGCGCGTGTACAAGTATCGTGGCTTGGGCATTGGCATGCAGAGCAGTATTATAACAAGTGGCAACGAACAATCCCCCCTACCCTCCCCCCCCCACAACGACAGCCCAATCCTGTCGTGATGATTCCTACCCTCCTCCCCATAGTTCCCAATTAGCCCGGTCCCAACAGGGGACGGGGGGTACAACATTGTAAACCTTTCAATCTTGAGCAGTGTAGGGTTCACCTGGGTGGGTGGCAATTAGAGGGCGGCCGTACACCCCTGTGTCAACAAGGGTGCTCGGGGGATAGAAAAGGGGTAGATCTCTTCTCCAAGCCACGGTAGGCTGGCTGCTTCCGGTAGCTGGGTATTCGAGTCAAAAATAACTTGAAGGTGTCTGGACGACATGTTGCACAGAAATGGGTCAGATCACCCCAGAGCGTTCCACGTAAAGATGCGGATAGGTACTGTCATTCTACCTCTGACAGCTCACCCTCCTCCCCAGTGCGTCCAGGGGGGGGTGTGCGGTTGGTTACTGTCTTCGGTAGAGTCTTTAAGAAATCCTGGACATGCTGGGGGTTTGTGAAGAAGTGCTGTTTCCCTGAGTGAGTAATCTTGAGGCGTGCTGGGTAAAGCATAGCATAATCTATATTCAGCTGCTGTAGTTTCTTCTTTACCGCGAGGAATTTTCTGCGCCCCTCCTGTACAGCCTGCGTGAAGTCCGGATACAGGGAGACCTCCACGCCATCAAAGTGAACTTTCTTATGCTCTCTGGCAAGGCGAAGGGCTGCATCGCGGTCCCGGTAGTTAAGGACTCTCGCAATGATGGGGTGAGGGGGAGCTCCAGGGGCAGGTCGGGAGGCCAGCGATCGGTGCGCTCTTTCCACAATGAACACCGGGGAGAATGATTCTCTACCGAAGGCGGCTACAAGCATATGCTCCACATATTCCTCCATTTTCCCCGTAGCGGTAGACTCCGGCACACCTAGGATACGCAGGTTGTTGCGCCGAGAGCGCGATTCCAAATCCTCATTTTTCGCCTCTATTAGTTTTAGTATCTTCTCCATGCCCAGCGTTTTGGTGATTGTCGTGGCAGAGGCATCATCAAGGTCGGATATGCGTTGCTCTGTACCCTTGAGCCTCTCCTCGTGTTGGTCACTTTTATAAGCTAAATGGTCTATGCGCGCGTTCATAGTGTCCATCTTCGCCACTATAGACGTTAGGCTGGACTGTATTCCCAGAAGTATAGCTTTTAGGTCGTCGGTGGATGTGGGTTGCTCCGCGGGCGGGGCTGCGCGCCCTCCATGTCCGCCTGGGACCGCGTGACCTTCCGGGCTTCAAAGGTTAACTTAGGCTGTTTATTATCAGTGCGGCCCATGGCAGTGGGAGAGGCTGCAGTGGGCGAGGATCCCTCCTGTGGATCAGTTGCGCAGCGCTGTCGTGAAGCCAAGGGGTTGGTGAGTATTTACGGGTGCCCACCCCAGCTCCAGTTGGTTTTGCCGGCGCGAGTGCGAGGGCGGGGGGGGGGGCAAGCAGGGTCGCCCCAATCTGCGCACAGTACAGACCCCTCTGTTTCCCAGACCCACCTCTCACGGCAGCGGCCGGGTGTCCCCTCCGGAGATCAGCACGGCGACCGGTCAGCAGACGGTGTCGTCCCAAGGAGGAAGAATCGGTCAGGCAGTGACCTCAAGCATGTCCTCAGCGTTTGGCAGGCACTATATCGCTCTGTTGGCCCTCGAGTTCCCCAGCGGCGCAGTGTTTTTTAGGCCCCCGACAAGGTCAGCAGCAGATTCCCGTCCAGGCCCCCGGGCAGTGCACTGGTGCAGGGCCGCCGAGCAGCACGAAGGCGCTCCCCCGCCCGTCGCAGCCCCCAGGGTCGCGCTCTCACCTCAATGCGCCAAAGGCGGCGGCCGCCTCCGCCCGTCTCCGCCCCGCACACTTCGCAGAGGTCCAGGCAGTGGGCCGGAGCAGCCGCGCAGTAGGCCGCCTCCCACGAGCGGCCGTCAGCAGGTCAGACCACAGCAGCAATCAGCACAGGGGGAACAGCGCGGAGGTCCCGCGCGGCACAGGCAGCACCGCGGGGGATCGTCAGCGACCGCAGCGAGTGACCGACAATCTCGCCAGGCGTCCTCAGGGCCGGTGAGCTCCAACCACTGCGTCCGCCATTTTGCGATGGTCCGGCGCTGCGATATGGCAAGTTGGTGTTTACCGGGTTTCGCCGGGACTGGTAGCAAGCCGGGAGCGGCGGACTGTGGTCGGGGGTGAGTGCTTTCCCAGCACGCTATTTTCTGGCCATACAGGGCTTGATGAGAGGAGGATCCCTTACAAATTGCTGCCCGAGCGGCAGGAGCCTCACAAAGGTGCGGCCATCTTGCTTGGCGCCCTCTAGCGCCCCCCCACACACACAAACATACACTTACACATATGGTAAAAACAACAGCTGAAAAGGAGCGTTAAATTATATGAATGAGTGTCCTTTCATTAATTCCAAAGATCATACTCTTCTCGAATAATTCATCCGATAATCATGATTAAGTGCAAAATAGTTGGGACTGTCTTTTAGGTCTTTGCACCAACATTTCCTCTCTTTTAATCTTAGTCACCCTTGTTTCTGCTTTATTTAAGATGTACTCTGGATTACCTCATGCTCTCAACCTGGTTTTCAAATCTTTCAAGCAATTTACAAAATCCTCATCATTACTGCAATTTCTGCGGATTCTTATCATTTCTCCATATGGGATGCCCTTAATCACTGCTGATGGATGGGCACTATCTGCTCTTAGAATGTTATTCGTGGCAGTTTCCTTACAAAATAGTCAGCTCTGGATCCCATCATTGGCTACATACAATTGTTCATCCGAGAAATCTATCTTTTCTCTGTCATGACACATTGTGAAGCACACATTGTGACTGTTGTTATTCAAAAAGCCGACATACTCTAGCAAATCCTTCTCAGTTCCTCTCCAAATGACCAAAATGTCATCTATAAAACATTCCCAGAAAAGGGTAAAATCTATCCATTTGCCTGCATTCATGGACCAGGCATGCTCCCTCTCAAACCAACCCATGAACAGGTTTGCGTAAGATGGAGCAAACCTGGATCCCATGGCTGTTCCTCTAATCTGGTGATACCATTCTCCTTCAAATAGAAATAAAATATTATTCAGGATCGTCACTCATTTCCAACAGCATTTGGGAGTGTTCGACTGAATTTAGGTATTTTCTTTACAACTACATATTAGTGGGGTTGTTAACTATTTTTGGTTGGAAAAGTTTCAGGTGGGAGTGGACTGAACCGTTGCCCTTTATTTGAGATAATACTGGAAGACAATACACCACCCTGTAGCATGAATTTCTAT
Source organism: Calotriton arnoldi (assembly GCA_963921515.1). Lineage (NCBI taxonomy): Eukaryota > Metazoa > Chordata > Amphibia > Caudata > Salamandridae > Calotriton > Calotriton arnoldi. Next base: position 35,326 of record CAWUFW010003844.1, read on the forward strand.
CTATGAAGAATAATGGACTAAAGAGAGGTTCTAATACCCGATAAAACCTGACACTGAAGAATTTTCAAGTGAGTTTTTTAGCTCTTAGGCCAGGGTATCAAACCCCGGGGGACTGAGGGTGGTTTGCTTGTTATAATCCTAGAAGACAGGATAATGGAAGATCTATAGAATGACCTTGTATCATAGGTAGACATCTAATGGTCTACATGATTTCACCTGTGCAATGAATTATTGGGAAAGCGTCCATCAATATTGGTGTTTTTACTTTGCTATTGGACTGGTAGGTGGGAGTGGAGACAACCTTTGTAAAAAAACTATGAATACTCAGAAAAACTGTTGTATTAGTATGTATGTAACCAGTAATCTCACTAAGCTGCCACACTCACCCAGTCTGCTCTGGCGCCGGGAAACCCTTTTTGGGTAGCTGCCGCGCCTTACAAATTCAATAAATAAAATAAATATGTAGGTAGGGAGTCTTGTTTAGTTTCATTTGGAAGGTCAGTATTTTGGTGTGAATATTGGGTTTGTATTTGTGTATAAACATTGTTTATATGATGCAAATTTGTTATTCGTATGTTTTAAATTTGCAGCCCTAATGAAGACCCAATGGGACGAAACGCATTGGCTGGGCTGAATGGAATGGTTCTATCAAAATGCATTTCTGAATAAAATTGGATTCAAAGAGATTCACAAGACTCCTGGATAATTATTTTGCACTTAATCATGATTATCGGATGAATTATTGGAAAAGAGTATGATCTTTGGAATTAATGAAAGGACACTCATTCATATAATTTAACGCTCTTTTTCAGCTGTTATTTTTACCATATGTTTATGGTGACTTCTAGGCAGTGGGGTCCCAAAAAGTTGAGCGTTTGGATAGCAGAGACTTAACGAACTATACTGTGGGGATACCTTTTTGTCGTAAATCTGTTTTGTTTTATTAAAACAGATAAAAAATAAGCCACAGCTACACAGCATGTCGCCTACAACACCATGGCGGGCCGGCCGCAAAATAAGATAAGCAAAAACAAAAGGGGGATGCAATGGCGTATCGATACAGATAGCAGACATACAAACTTAGTTACACAGCAAGTCGCCTACAACCCGCTTAGGGCCGGCCGCGTGATGTAGTGATCAGGGGATACCTTTTTAAGCCCACACTGCTAGTGTGCTTTTTCTTGTTATGTATAATAAGGGGCAGGTACAGCACGGTGTGTGGAGAATTTGTGGATAATTGGATAATGCCTACTCTGGAGGACAATAGAGAGAAATTAGTGGCTGACCTATTTCAACAGAGCAAAACTAGACCAGCAGAAGGGGTTAGAATCTCCCAAATAACAGTCTAAAAAAGAAGTTTCCGAAATTAGAAAAATTGAAAAAAATTTAACTATCGAAATGGTGGGATGGAATAACACTTAAGAACTATCTAGATAACAATCGTATTCTGAGAGGATTAAGGATTTAGATTTTTCCCACATTTGATGATCTAGATGATGATCATTTCAAAAGAATGGGAGGACAATTTATATTCATCCTCATTCTGCATGATGCAGATTTTGATATAGAACGCTGAAAGAAAGGTAGAAAAATTAAAACTACAAACAATAGAGCTAGAGAAGGAAATCAAACAGATGAAACTACAAGATCTCACAGAAAAAAACTATGCAATCCTCAAAGAAGTGATCAATAGACACTAGTTACAGATTAAGGCTAGAAAACTGAATAAAATCAGAAGAAATTAAAAGGATTACAGCTTGGGCAGGGGGTTCACATTTGCTAAAAGTTATGATGAAGTGAATAAACCAAAAAACACACCTAGTAGTGAGCAAGCTGTAGAGTTAAGCTCGGTTAATTATAGCAGCTCTGATCTTTCATCTAACGATGATCCAGGACCAAGCAACATGACTGGTCCCAAACCTCCAACCTGTTCTTCTTTTTCCGAGGAGATTCAGCGCATAAAGCTAGGAAGGAAAAAAATCATGGGGGGACAAGGAGGGGCAAACGTAAACACAGAAAATACCAGAATGGGTACCCGCAGTCAGAACAGGAAGAAAATTTAAGGCCAGATAATAGTACAGACCAGCAAGATTCTGACAGTCAAACTACTTTGCAGGTTATCAACCTATAAGACAGTAAGTAATTTTTTATTTGCATAGTTAATAAAAACCATTGCAATACAAAACATCAAAATTTAAAAGCAATTCTGCGTACAATGTTAAAAACATTATTCCATAATATGCATCTTTTATCTTTTTAAAATCATTTCTAAAATTAATACTTTTAGATGTCCAAAAATATTAATCTAGTTTTGGCATTTTCTTTTCAACCACCCTCATGAACTTCACAAGACTACAGTTCAGCTGTGGGTCATTAGGTGCAAAGCAGGTGAGAACTGCTTGTCTTCGTGAGCGTATCCCACGCTGATTGAAATGGCATTTTAGCAGACGCTTTCGTTCTTTCAAAAGTTCATTACAGGAACACAACAAATGCAGCAGATCCTCTGGCTCTGAGCCGCATAGGCGGCAGGAGGAGCCCGCCTTATCCTTTAGCCAATGCGGAAGGTGCTGAATACAGGGTAACAAGCCCAATCTGTACTTTAAAAACTTCATTTTAGTAGTTTTAGCATAGCCCAAATCAAGGTAGTTCTGTGGTGCTGGTATGGAATATGAGTTCAGGGTCATCCAGCCATGTGACCTTTTTGTGAGGGATGCCTTGTCCTCAACCCACGAGAGATGTTTAATTGTCTTCCTGACCAGTTTTTTAAGCGTTGAGTGATTTGTAGGAGTTTCCCAGAGTTGGTTTAAGCCAGTATTTACCAAACTGCGTTTGAGGTACTTGGCAGCTGGTGAGGCTGAGTGTTGCTCTAACTCCTTCCATAGATGTTCGTTTAAAGTGCCTGGATTGGATTTCCGCACTTTGTCCCAGGTAGTTATGTACGCCCCCTGTCTTGCCAAGTACTGTTTCTGAACGCCAAACTCTAGCCTGATTTGAGCTGGTGAAGTATGTTTGGGCAACCCAAGAATAATCCTGTATGCAGCTATGACTGTATTATCAAGAGTTTTTGCATCTCAGCTCTCTGTACTTCACTACCATAAGCAATTGTTGGCAGGAGTTTGGCTCATATCACTTGTGCCAGAGATAGGAGCGACGGACCAGTTAGTTTACTGTTTAATGTTTTTAAAGAAATTGCTAAGGCAAGGCCTTTGCATCTAATGCTGGTTTTCTGTACAGTGAAGTGGCCGCCTTTGTCGATTTTTACTCCGAGATATTTATATACTGACGTATCCTCAATACGAGTATTGTCCCAAAACCAGGTAGACGATTTTTTCCTATTTTTACTGATCGTCATTGTCTGCGTTTTCTCAAGATTTATGGTCAGTTCATTTGCTTCAGAATAGCCCTGTGTAGCGATCACAAGATGTTGCAGGCCTACTTGTGTATGGCTGATAAGGACTATATCGTCCGCATAGAGGAGACACGGTAGTGATAGTCCACCTAACCTGGGAGCGTGAGAATTACAACTATTTAATATCGGGACGAGGTCCGCTAAAAACAAGTTGAATAATGTGGGGGCTAAGACACAACCCTGTTTGAGCCCTTTGTTGGTTAGTATGCGTCTTGACAGTAGCGACCCATTACCCAACTTTATCTGGACCCATGTGTCTGTGTGAAGGCTGATCAGCAAGTCTAGCAGAGACCTTGGTATCCCCCAGCTGCTCAATTTAGACCATAAGATGTTCCGATTTATATGGTCAAAGGCAGCCTTGTAGTCTATAAAGCAGAAATGAATGGGCATTTTGGTTGATTCTGCCTTATTTATTAGCATACCCATGGTTAGGATATTTGTGGTTGTTCCAACTGATTTAGCGAAACCAGTCTGATTAGCTGGAATTAAAGAATTCTCTGTGGCCCAGACCTGCAGCTCCTCCAAAAGTGTACCTGCAAAATACTTTGCCTCGTTGTCCATAAGGTCCACTAATCGATAGTTCTGTGGGAGTGACTTGTCCCCTGACTTGAAAATTGGAGAAATAATTGATCCCTTCCAGGAGCCAGGCAATCTGTTAAAATATCTTACTTCGAAAAACAGTGGTTCAAGTGCTGCTGCCCATTCATTCTCGTCTTGTTTGAAAAGGATGGGCGGAATTCTGTTCGGGCCTGGCGCCCCCTCTCTCCTTCCTTTTCTAATTTGGCGCTTAATGATGCTACGTGTGCTTGTCAGACCATCATTTATTGGCAATGTATGACCCCCAGGTTTGCCAGTGCTCATGTGGAATGTTTGTACTTTGTTTGTAATAATGTTTTTTGTCGCATTATCAGTTTTTGTCTCCAAATCAATAAAATCCATATCTTGGTTGAAGTGATTCCTAAGGTAGCTTGCCCATACTTCTTCTGTAATATTAGAAGAAACTCCGTCATGCGAAGGTCTTGTGAAGTGATTAATGGTTTTCCAAAATCTTGCACTATTGCTCTGTTTGGTGTCAGCGTGTAGCTTTGCCCAAAGAATATCCTCCGCCGATCTATTCGCTTCCCATTTTAGTTTTTTCAGCATCGCCTTTAGCTTCCGTAATAGATCAAGTTTCGCTGTATCTGTTGGGTTAAGCCGAGGTCTCATCGTTTGGTAAATTGATTTTTTTGTACGCCTGATCTTCTCTTTATATTCTCGTGAGATATGATTCATGCTACTGTGGCCCGATTGGGCCCTTGGGTTAGTTCTTGTAGCGTAAGCTGCCATAGATGTTGTAAATTGCTCCCATTTCTCGACTTCACTTGATCCGGTTCTTGCATTAAAGTGCTGTTTTACATTTTCCAGCATAGTAGCGTCGGTCGCTGCTGTGAACTTAATCCTTTTAAAATTGATAGTATAAAGTGATTCCTGAGGAGCAAAGGATCGCTCAAATTTGGGCTTGCTTACTTTAAGCACAATTTCTTGGGGACGGTGATCACTGTCAGCTTTGTCACCCATCTGAAATGAGATCATGTGTTGAAATAGAGGCAGTGAGATGAAAGTATAGTCCAGTATTGTATTAATTTTTGTTGTATAATGTGTTGAAGCTGGGGGGTTATCTCCGGCAAATCTTCCATTTATTGCTCTGATATTAAAATGTTCGAAATCCTCTAATACCTGTTTCCCCATTTTGGTTTGTGTGAATGTTAGCGGCTTCCCTTGTGATGGGATATCCCAATTTGAATTTTGCAGTAGAATCTCTTCATCTGATGAAGTTCCCATAAGATTGAGGTTAAAGTCCCCAGTAAGCATAAGATCTGTAGTAGATTTTTCCCCTATACACACCTCCAGAAAATTGCATAGTTCCTTTGCTGCCTTTGTTTTCCTTTTTGGGTGGATGTAAGCATTGATCAAAGTAAGATCGATGCCCCCTTTACCCGGTGTTAGTTGCGAGGTGAGAAGATTTACTGCCATTGTTGCCGAAGCAGTTGGTCCAACTTCCTTAGCTATGTGTACACTTGTGACTGAAACATAAGTTACTAGTCTGTCTTGGAGGTGACCATATTTTGCCCTCCTAAGTGCACAAGTAAAGAAACGCAAATATCCCTGAAGGTGCGGAGGGTCTATTTCCCATGTTTCTTGCAATGCCACGATGTCGAAAGATCTTATGTAGCTAACAAAATCTAGGTCAGTTATTTTGTTTGCTAAACCGTTTACATTCCATGAACATATTCGCAAATGATCATGCTTACTTGATCTTGGTTGTGAACTGGTGTTATGTCAATTTGCTTGGTTGTTTATTGTTCTAGCAATCCATCTTAGATCTGTTAACCAACTTGGTGACTTCGTGACGTCTTGGTCGCTTCTGATGTTACTAGGATATTGGTCATTACTCGCTCTGCAGTTCCCTACCACTCCCCTCAGCACCGATATTCCAGGTCTATTTACAGAAGCCTGTGCTCCCACCATTGTCCCCGGAATTAGCAAGTCAGGATATCCTGGCTTTATATAAGGAGTAATTGTTATCCCCCATTTTTAAATGTATGAGCCTCTGCTAGTATTTTTTGTACAATTGATGATGTTGTCCATGTTGTTTTCGTTTTTTCACTGTCTGTGTCATCCTTATCTTTGATGAATTCAATTGAAACCAAATCCAAAGTTGTCAATTCCTTCAGAGAGGGAATATGAGTTAACAGCCATAGAATATTACCTCTGTTCAGAATGTCGTGCCTACCTTTAGATATATAGTCAGGCCTGAACCATATAGCACTTGTTTCCTTCCTTGATTCCTCTGAGCTAGTGATCCCTTTGTTATCTCGACATAGTAGTGTAGGCTCGTGTCTTCGTGTTTCTGATGATGCCTGACGATTGGCAGATTCTAATTTCTCTCCCTCACTTTGGGGTATTATTTGTTGTCTTGGTTTAGACAATTGGCCTCCAACTCCCTGCCAGGGGAGATCTAACGTGGTTCCCGGTTGTTCTGCAAGTGCCTCGGTTCCTTGATTCTGTTGGACCCTTGTATGTATAAATGGTGTTTCTTGAATAATGGAGGCCGGTTGATTGTCATTTGTCTCTTTATAGACGCTCCTTTTTGTTTCAACTGGCTTCCTGATCTGTGAGCATTGGACAGAGAACTTAGCCAGGTGGAGTTAAAGGTTCTCAAACGGTGGCTCTTTTTCTGTCCTGATACATCTTGTGATTTCACTGATCTTCAAACTGACTTCTTTAGGTTTGCTAGACTACTGAAATTGAAAGATTTTTTGCAACAATTAACAAATGTGATGTATCTAAAAAAAAGTGGAATAAAGAGATCTGACTTGACGATTGCCCATGTTCATGATGTACAGATGCTTTTATCTTTGTCGAATGAGGATAACATTGAATTAGAAGAATTGTTTGATATGTTAGATGTCAAAATGGATTACAATTGTACTAGTGGTTTGGCAACGCCTTCAAAATTTGTACCTCAGGGTAATCAATTTGCAGCGATAGATCTCTTTGTCAATAAAACAATTGAGGAATTACATAGAATTGAGGATCAGAAATGTATCCAGGAAACATATCGCAGCAGGCGGGCTAATATTTCCAAAAAAGAAAGACAAGCTCTCAGAGATCTAGGGGGTGATCAATCTATAGTATTAAGTGAAGCGGATAAAGGAGGGAATATTGTTGTTATGCGCAAGAAATGAAATGAAATTTGTACTTGTAAAGCGCACCCATACCCCCAAAGGGGTGTCCAGGCGCTGTACGCATACCGCTGTGGAACCCTTCCTGGCTTTTCCCTGTGAAATGTCCACTCCTGGGCACCCCCAGGGTGAAGCCAGGCATCCAGCGCAAGACAGACTATAGTAATGAAATCAAAAGACAATTGGGAGATGCAAGTTGTTATAAGAAACTGGTGGGCACCCCAACTTGGGAAGCGGGCTGATTGATTGCGGACAAACTCTTTTCGTGGAAGGAAATGGGATTGTTAGATGAAAAAGAATTTAAATATTTACATAACACGAGCCCTAGATTTCCATTCACCTACACGCTGCCTAAAATTCATAAATCTCAAGGAAACCCCCCAGACAGACCTATTGTTTCCAGCATAGGAAGCTTGACTGAACATCTTTCAGAATTTGTGGGCATATTCTTAAAACCGCTGCCGGTTAATTTACCTTCTTACATCCGTGACACCATGGATGTATTGAATAAGCTGCAGGATGTAGTTTGGGAACAAAACATGAGCTTTATCACATTAGCTGTAGTGAGATTATATTCTTTTGTAGAGAATGACCGAGGCCAGCTAGCCTTCAAACACTTTTTGAGTAACAGGAGTGCCAGCTTACTCAAACACTCCAAAATGCTGCTGGAAATGAGTGACATGATCCTGAATAATATTTTTTTTCTATTTGAAGGAGAATGGTATCACCAGATTAGAGGAACAGCCATGGGATCCAGGTTTGCTTCCTCTTACGCAAACCTGTTCATGGGTTGGTCTGAGAGAGAGCATGCCTGGCCCATGAATGCAGGCAAATGGATGGATTTTATCCTTTTCTGGGGACATTTTATAGATGACATTTTGGTCATTTGGAGAAGAACTGAGACTGATTTGCTAGAGTATGTCGGCTATTTGAATAAGTCACAATGTGTGCTTCACAATCTGTCATGACACAGAAAAGATAGATTTCTTGGATGTACAATTGTATGTAGCCAATGATGGGATCCGGAACAGACTACTTCGTAAGGAAACTGCCACGAATATCATTCTAAGAGCAGATAGTGCCCATCCATCAGCAGTGATAAAGGGCATCCAATGTGAAGAAATTATAAGAATCCACAGAAATTTCAGTAATGATGAGGATTTTGCAAATTGCTTGAAAGATTTGCAAACCAGGTTGAGAACACAAGGTTATCCAGAGTACATCTTAAATAAAGCAGAAACAAGGGTGACTAAGATTAAAAGAGAGGAAACGTTGGTGCAAAGATCTAAAAGACAGTCTCAAGAGCGATTAGTCTTTGTATCCTCATACAGCATAGATCACAATTAAATTTTCAAGGCTTTAAGTAAAAATTGGAAATTCCTTAAGGGTGTTCCTAGGCTAACCAATACCATTACTAACAGACCCTTGGTAATGTATAGGAAAGGTCCCTCGATTGGTAACAAAATCACAAGAAACAATCTGGAACCAATGATAGATTCAGGCTGTAACTGGCTGCCTACTCAACCTAAAGGCTTCTACACATGTGGCTTATGTATGATCTGTGGGCTTGGGCTCAATAAATTGAAAGAATACAAGTACAACACAGGCAAAACATATTACATAGATGAATTCATCAACTGTAACAGCTGCTCTGTGATATATGTCATCATATTTGTTAGAAGGTGGTTCTGACCATCTGAGCCGCCCGGATTTTTCGCTTTTTGAACACCTATTTGTTGAGCTTTTACTGTGGGAGAGCCTCATAAGTTGGGACTCACCCACAGTGAACTCATGATGAAAGGGACTGCATGTGTATTCTACCGGTGTCCCCCTGGCGCGAGTAAGCCGCTGCGCTGCAGCCAGAGTAAGGGGCACTGGGCTGGTTACATGCAGACACGTGTGTACATGCGTGTGCACAAGTATAAGGGCTGCGCAGAGGAGATTCCTGGCGTGCGCAGCCCAGGAGCAGCTACAAAGTGAATGGTGTGGCAGGAATTACACAGAGCTGGGTGGTGACATGGAATAGGCTTTCTACAATGGGAAGAAACATTTGAGGGAAAGTCAGTGTGCTTTACTGTTTTCACTCCATTACTCTCCTATGAGGATGGGGAGCACATGGGCTAGTTTCACTTTCCTAGGGCCTACAAATTCCAGACACGCACTAAAGTCCACTGTAACTTATATGAGAAGAAGTATTCTGCAGAGTCCAAAGTCATATTTGTACTGCTTTTGGGTCATCCAGAAATGTCATATTTCTCTGAGTCAGCTCATAACCAGGGCTTGGCTGGGTCTGACCCTGCCAGGCTGAATTAATGACCTTCCTCCCCAAGCTGTAGCATCAGAGGCCTAGCCCTGCACGACAAGCATTCCAAGGGCGAAGGCCTCGTCTCCAAGAAGATAGGATGGGTGGAGCTACAGGTTAATCCATCAGCAGCTGTCACCTGGTGCCAGGCACCAAGCTGCTCTGGAGGGAAGGCAGCGAGGGGGGAAGGGTCTTTCAGAGACCATGTGGCATGAGACCCCTGGACGACGCCATTTTGAACTAACCCAGAGGCCTGGGCAGGAAGGAGGGAGCAGGGGCAGGGAAGTGATGTGTCGCTGTTTGATAGGGCAAACAGACTTCCTGCCAGCCCCCTCCAAATTCTTTAAAAGAGTTTGCTCAGGAAGAGGAGCTCTCTCTGGGGTGTGGTCTGCTGAGGATGACTGGTGCTGGAGCCTGGCCCCATGGGCAGCTGGAAGGAAGAACCTCCAGATGGGCCCAGGACCCTGACTTGCGCCAGGAGGGGAGACCAGGACCAGTGAGCAGAAGCCTGGGCCTCTGCGCAAGGAGCAGAGAGGCCCAGGGGGAGAGCCAGGCAAAAGGCTGGTGCAGGGAGCCAGTGAAGACCGCTCCCTGCTGAATTCACCCTCCTGGAGACCAGGAGGGCAAAAGAAAGTGCTCCCAGTGGCTGAGGGTGGCCACCAGGAGCGAGAAGAGGCAAAGATTGAGAAAATCGGCAGCCTGGGAGCCGAGATATGCCCCCCAAAAGGTAGGCGACCTTTGACCTCTCATGGGACCGATGACGAAGCGCGTGGGGCTCCGCCGCCGGTCGCAACTATGCCCCTGAGGTGGGTCAGGTCCCGGGGGCTGAACCAGGAGAAGTAAAGTCGGGGAGCGCCATTGCGCTCCCCGTGAAATCGCCCAGGAAGGGGCCAGGAGCCCACATTGGCCCCCGGTGATGTTGGGGGAGGGGGAGCGCCGTCGCGCCCCCCCCCCAGAGAAAACAAGTCGGGCAGCGCTGTCACGCTCCCCGCGAAGATGCCCTTGTGGGGGCCCGGGATCCCAACTCTGGGCCCCGAAGAATGGAGGAAGCAGGGGGAGTGCCGTCGCACTCCCCCGAGGACCCGCAAAGCAAGAGGCCACCTCCGTGTCTGCCCGCCGGAGCGGGCAGACCAAAATGGACACTCCGGCTCCCGCACCAGAGGGTGCGGGCCGGGCGGGAGCCACCGGGGGTGGGCTCCCCTGGTGGCTCTCCAACACCGGAAGGAGGAGGTGCGGGGGGGCCCGGGTGGGACCGGGCCCCCAATAGAAAAGCCGGAGCAGCCGGGGGTGGGCTCCCCGAGCTGCAGCACTCACCTGGGGGTCCGGGTAGGACCGGGCCCCACACCGAGGCCAGGAGACATGGCATGAGGCCGCCGGGGGCAGCGCGGCTCTCCTCGGAGCAGCGGGAGAGCCGCTGCTATAATATTCACGGGGCTGGAGAAGAGCGCCCCATAATGCCTTGCAGGCCTGGACCGGCCTGCAAGGAAATGCAGATCGTCCTCGGCGTGTGGTGGCCCCAGGAGGACGGGGTCACCACCAGGTGTGTGCAAAGGTGCAGGGAGAGCTGCAGGAGCAACGCAGTCTCCCCCAGCATGAAGAGGTGAAGTCCCGCCCTCAGTCTCTGAGGGACTGGAAAGAAACAATCCCTCAAGGGCTCAGCCAGCAATCAACCTTCCCCTGGGCTGGAACGTTTGTTCTACAGCTGGGGGGGTGCCTGAAGTATTGCCTCAATGTGTGGAAGGCTGTGCTGGGGATGTCTGGAAGAGGGCATCCCCTGGAGGTGAAGAGGTGTAATTGCACCAGAAATGCATTTACCCATGTTATTTCTTTTTAGAGGGACTGAAAGTCACAGTGTAATGTGAAGTACCTGTGTAAGGTAGAGTCATAAGCAAAGTGGGGTTATGTTGCTGGACACTCCTGCTAGGGTGTCTGGCTGTATCTGCTTAATCCTGTGATTTTAATTGTGATGCCTTATTGGGGATTTAATTGCAATGCATTATAATTGTTATCAGCTATGATAAGTACCTCATTTAAAGTGATGCCCAAACATGTATTCTTGCTACTGCGTTAGGGGAAGAACAACCCAGACTGATAGCCACTAAGATGTAGAGGTGTATACTGTATGGACAGTATGAAATGCTCAGTCAGGGTTATGTGTCCCCAGGGCAGGTGTACCTATTTTAATGCTTGTTGAGATGATGTGGTGGGTCGCCACTGGGATGGTGCCAGCTGGCAAGGCCCTCGCTCCAGGTTGTGTCAACCCACTGCATTAGGGGGCAAGATGATGTGCATACATGGGAGTGGTGGTACTAGACCCCGCCCCCCCTGTGGGAGGGGTGGAGATGTTATGCAATGTCACAAAGTAATTCCAACAGCTTATGTATATTTGTAAATTGGTGCATAGTATTAAGTAGTGTGTGTGTTTAATAAATGTACTCTTACTTTTATAAAGCAAAGTACAGACTGGACAATCAATTATTGAGTGTTATTTCTGCATACCTGTAATGGCGATTACTAGCCCACACCACCTCCCTTGAGTAAGCCTTAGACTGCTCTGCAACGCTACCCTCTGAGAGTCAAGCGCTACAATAGGGTGTTTGGTTCCCAGTGAAGGACAAATGTGACATGTTAATTGTGCAGGCCTCACAGATACTGCCTCGTTTTCCAACAATATTGTATTGTAATTGCATTTATATAGCGCTTACTACCCCTGGCGAGGCTTAGAAGCTCTTTTTGGGTGAGTAGCACGCTACTCCGGAACCCATAAAGGATTAGTGTTGAGGTAGTATAGTGAAATATGAAAGTAATTTGAGTGGTGGATAGGTTAGTCAGTTATTTGGATTCAGAAGAATAGCGGAGGGATAGAAGAGGGAAAAAGGTATGCATTTATATAGCGCTTGTTACCCCTGATGGGGTGTTAAAGTGCTTTTTTCGGCGAGTAGCACGCTACTCCGGAACTCATAAAGGATTAGTGGTGAATTAGTATAGTGAAATATGAAAGTAATTTGAGTGGTGGCTATTAGTCTGTTATTTGGATTGAGAAGGAAAGCGGAGGGATAGAAGAGGGAAAAAAGGTTTGCATTTATATAGCGCTTGTTACCCCTAATGGGGTGTTGAAGCACTTTCTTGGCGAGTAGCACGCTACTCCGTAACCCATAAGGATTAGTGGTGAATTAGTATAGTGAAATATGAAAGTAATTTGAGTGGTGGATATTAATCAGTTATTTGGATTGAGAAGGATAGCGGAGGGTTAGAAGAGGGATAAAAGGTTTGCATTTATATAGCGCTTGTTACCCCTGATGAGGTGTTAAAGCCCTTTTTTTGGCGAGTAGCACGCTACTCCGGAACCCATTAAAGGATTAGTGTTGAATTAGTATGGTGAAATATGAATGTAATTTGAGTGGTGGATGTTAGTCAGTTATTTGGATTGAGAAGGGTAGCAGAGGGATAGAAGAGGGACAAAGGTTTGCATATATATATATATATATATATATATATATCGCTTGTTACCCCTAATGGGGTGTTGAAGCTCTTTTTGGGTGAGTAGCACGCTACTCCGGAACCCATAAAGGATTAGTGTTGAGGTAGTATAGTGAAATATGAAAGTAATTTGAGTGGTGGATAGGTTAGTCAGTTATTTGGATTCAGAAGAATAGCGGAGGGATAGAAGAGGGAAAAAGGTATGCATTTATATAGCGCTTGTTACCCCTGATGGGGTGTTAAAGTGCTTTTTTCGATGAGTAGCACGCTACTCCGGAACCCATAAAGGATTAGTGGTGAATTAGTATAGGGAAATATGAATGTAATTTGAGTGGTGGATGTTAGCCAGTTATTTGGATTGAGAAGGAAAGCGGAGGGATAGAAGAGGGAAAAAAGGTTTGCATTTATATAGCGCTTGTTACCCCTAATGGGGTGTTGAAGCGCTTTTTCGATGAGTAGCACGCTACTCCGGAACCCATAAAGGATTAGTGGTGAAATATGAAAGTAATTTGAGTGGTGGATATTAGTCAGTTATTTGGATTGAGAAGGATAGCAGAGGGATAGAAGAGGGAGAAAAAGGTTTGTATTTATATAGTGCTTGCTACCCCTAATGAGGTGTTGAAGTGCTTTTTTCGGCGATCAGCAAGCTACTCTGGAACCCATAAAGGATTAGTGGTGAATTAGTATAGCGAAATATGAAATTTGAGAAGTGGACATGTTAGTCTGTTATTTTGATTGAAAAGGATAGTGGAGGGATAGAAGAGTGAAGGAATTAGACTTTTTTTTTTTTTTTGGAGGTCATGAATGAATGAATGAATATGCATTTCTAGAGCGCATGGCTACCATAAGGCCTCCCAGCGCTAAAAAAGGCAGTAACATCACCGTGCAATGGTCAGGAATCATGAAAACAGAAAAGTTTTCAGAAATTTACGAAAGGCCAAATAGTTGTCCTCCAGGCGTATGTAATTAGGAAGTTGGTTCCAGCACTTTGCCGCGGTATATGCAAACATACGTCCACCGCTCCGTGATCTATATATCCTGGGAGCTACTGCTAGATGTTTATTCTCAGAGCGGAGAGATCTCTTAGGAAGGTAAGGGGATATGATGGATCGAAGGATCGGTGGGCCCTCAGTCGAGAAAGTTCTATGGACAATGCATAGTGCCTTGAACTGAATTCGTTCCGCAACTGGGAGCCAGTGAAGAGAGGCAATGTGTGGTCTTGCGGATACCCAGTTAGGTACCCGCATAAGTAGGCGGGCTGCACAGTTTTGTACCGTTTGTAAAATTTTAATGGTTGAGCATGGAGAGCCTAAGTACAGCACATTAGCATAATCCAGTCTGGAGAGGATTAGTGCTTGTACCAGCAGTTTTCTTGCAATGAAAGGCAGCAGAGGGAGAATTTTTCTAATCATCCTCAGGATCCCATAACAGGTACCTGCCACCTTCCGCGCCTGCTCCTTGAAATTAAGATTATGGTCCAGCCATACACCATACACCATACACAGGTCATAGCAGTAGTGGGAGGCTTGGGATGAGTAAAAAGGGATGTGGAGGAGAAGAGTCAGAGGGAAGAGTTTAGAAAGGCTTGTTTTGGGGGATTAGTATAATAAAAGAGGTGTCAGGTGGTGCAAGGAGGGGTAGAATAGGGGAGAGTCTAGATAGGGCTATTTTGGAGATCATAGTAGTGGTATGGGGTTTGGGATGAATGAGAGAGTGGAGGTAATGGATATATTGATAGAGGTATAGGGTGAGCAATAGGCAAGTGCATTGGAAAGAGTAGTAGAAAGAGGTTTGAGATGAGTCAGAGAGTTGAGGTAGAAGATATATTGAGAGAGGTATAGGGTGAGAAATAGGGTAGTGCATTGGATATGCCGAATTAGAAGAAAGTAATAAATATTTAGATCCATAAGTACATGGAAAGTTTATAGATGCATAAAGGAAGTAAGTATATGTGGATTAAAGATAGTGATAGAGGTATAGGGTGAGAAATAGGGTAGTGCATTAAATCTGCTTTTCTTTTTCTTTTTTCTTTTATTATTATTTTTTTTTTTGAGGAAAGTAATAAACATATAGATCCAAGTACATGGAAGGTATATAGATGCATAAAGGAAGTAAGTATAAGTAGATTAAAGATGCATTCGATAAACTCTGGTTTTCAAGTGTTGTACTTAAAAATGTATTTATTTATTTATTTTTAAAAACATAATTATTCTACATGTTTATACAAAGCAATACACATATATAGGTACATATCTATAGTACAAATAAATGCTTATATACAGAGGGATATGCTGTATATTTCTGTTTGCGTATGGTGCTTATGTGGGGAAGAGCCAATTCTTGAGTAGTTTTCTGAAGATAAGTTGGTTGTCAGTGGATCTTATGTTGGGGGGTAAAGAGTTCCATATTTTGGCTGCTTGAACAAAGAAGGATGTGCCACCCATGGTTTTTTTCTTGTATCTTGGGATTTTGAGGTGAGGTGCCACTGTAGAGCGGAGGTTCCTATGATGAATGTGTTTGGTGATTCTATTCCTGATGAAGAGCGGTCCCATTCCATGTATGGCTTTGTGGGTTATCCAAAGCAGCTTGAACGTGGATCTTCTGGCAACCGGTAACCAATGCAGGGCTTTCAAGGCAGGGGAGATGTGGTCTCGCGGTTTGATATGCAAGAGTAGTCTGGCAGCCGAGTTCTGAATCCGTTGTAGTCTTTTCATAGTCGTTAAAGGTGATCCGTGGTAGAGGCTATTGGCGTAATCGAGTTTGGACAGAACAAGGGAGATGGTAGCTTGGACCTTGTGTGGAAATCCCAAATGGGGGAAGATTCGTTGCAGAGTTTATATAGTAACAAAGCTTGATCTTGCTAGTTTGTCCACTTGGGCATTCATCGATAGCTTGGAGTACATGGTCATTCCGAGGTTTCTTACTTCCTTCGATACTTTAGGCGGTGATCCCAGTTCATCAGGCAAAGTGGCAAGCGGGTCATAATGTTTCCAATCGCCTCACGTGAGTATTTCTGTTTTGGAAGCATTCAATTTGAGATGGCTTCAAGTCACCCATTGATCCACCGCTCTGAGACAACTGAAAAATGGCGAGTTTCCAATGTCTTTGGGGCATTCCAGTTTAAGGAGTATTTGCGTGTCATCTGCATAGTTATAGCACGTGAGTTGAAACTGATTGATCAGTACCGGTAATGACTTGATGTAGATGTTGAAAACCATGGGCGAGATGATGGAGCCTTGTGGGACCCCAGCTTTTGTGGAGTACGGTTTGGACGAGAAAGGTGGGGTATGGATGACATTAGTTCTGTTTTGAAGGTAGGACGTGATCCAGACTAAAGCAGTCCCCTGTATGCCGGCTTCGTACAGTCTTTGTATCGGAGTGTCATGGTCAACCGTGTCAAAGGCAGCCGAGAGGTCCAAGAGGAGTAGAGCAGCAACCCCGTTGCGGTCAACTGTGTTCTTCAGGTCATCCCAGATGGCAAGGAGGGCAGATTCTGTGCCTCTTCCCGGATGAAATCCTGTTTGGAAGTCTGAAAGTATGGCATTCTCTTCAATGAATTGTGACATTTGGGCAAACGCTGCTCTTTCTATCAGTTTGCCCAGGAAAGGTCCATTTGTAATGGGTCTGTAGTTGTCAGGGTTCAGTGGGTCCAAGTTTGTTTTCTTCAGTAAAGGGCGTATGTATGACTTTTTGAATTCTTCTGGAAATATTCCGGTAGTTAAGGAATCGTTGATG
Organism: Calotriton arnoldi; assembly: GCA_963921515.1. Lineage (NCBI taxonomy): Eukaryota > Metazoa > Chordata > Amphibia > Caudata > Salamandridae > Calotriton > Calotriton arnoldi. Next base: position 51,977 of record CAWUFW010003844.1, read on the forward strand.
ATTCTTCTTACTAGAGTGGCAGCAGAGGTTGTTAGAAGTATACTCTTGAAGGTTTGTGGTGGACACGGGTCAGAAGGGCTGCCGGAAGGCCTACTTGCTTTGACCAGGTCCATAAATTCATCGTGTGAAATGTGTTGGAAGGAACGGAGAGGTTGAGTTAGAGTATTCTTGGATTGTTGTTTTGTAAAAGGGTTAGTGCTTGTGCTTTGTCTCTGTTTCAAGTACGAGTCCAACATGTCTGCTTTGTCCGTGTAATGATTTGCCAGTTTGTCAGTGAAATCTTGAGTAACGGGATGAGTTCCTTCTAGGCAATTTGGTTTACAAAATTCATTGAGTATTTTATAGAATTCTTTATTTGCACATTTAGCATTTTGAATTCTGTCTGAATAGTACGTTTTCTTTGCTTTTTTGATAGCTGACTTGCATAATCTGTTAATTTTCTGTAGGTGAAGTTTGTCTTGTTTGTTTTTGGTTTTGAGTCAGGCACGTTGCAGCTTTCTAATTTGTGGTTTTATGTCTTTTATCTCTGTATTTCTCCAAGGTGCTTGTTTTCTTTTGTTCTGTTGTGTGGTTTTGATTGGTATCAGGATAGCAAAAGCTTCCTGTAGTCACTCATATAGGGGCATATTAGCAACGATTTGCGATAATTATCGCAAAGCGCGCTTAGCGCTGTTTTTTTTATCGCCGGCTATCGCTGGATTTCATTGCCGAGATAGCGCGTTATTAGCAACTCTTATCTCCAAGGCGATAAAAAATCCAGCGATAGCGGCAAAATGCGAGAATATCGCCGGAAATCCTGCAGTAAAACACCAGCGATAGGGGAATCCTTGATGATAGGCCATGGTGGACTTAGCCTCACAATCCTCCTCCCATTGAGAAAATAGGTAAGTCAAGTTTTTAGCAGGTGTTAAATTCCAGCGATAATCGCGGTTAGCGCGACTTTTTCATCGCTTTGCAGGCATTGATAATAGGGGAAGTTGTGTTTTGCGACTGTTTGCAGTTGCTTTTAGTTGGGAACGCCTACTTTGCATGTCATTAGCGATAATTATCGCTGACATGCAAAGCGGCAACAAAACGGCCGCTATCACCATTAAGCTGTCGCTAACAGCTGTTAGCGACAGCTTGCTAATAGGGCGATAAAAATATCGCTGCTTTATCAGCAAAAAGTGCCGCTAAAGTGGCGATACTGCCCTTGATAATATGCCCCATAGTTTTTTAACAGAATTTATTGTTTCCAGATCTGTACTGGATGTTAGTTTTGTTTCTAAGTGTTCCAAATTGAGTTTGTTTCATGGTCGATAGGTGGATGCACGTAAGGTGGTTTTAGGTGAGTCGCTTAGTGTTGTTTTATGTTTGAAAGCAAGCAAATGGTGATCTGACCATGTGACCGGAGTTATAGTTTGAAAGGTAACTAGTTCGGTATTAGCAAAAATGACATCTAGGATATGTCCAGCGATGTGTGTGGGTTTGTGGACAATCCGATGCAGGTTCAGTGTGTCTAGACCAGTGATTGGATGGGTCATATTGGGTTTGTCAAACCAAATGTTGAGGTCACCCAGAACGCATAGGTTGGAGTGTATTGTTATCAGGTTTGAAGCTATCTCTAAGCAATTGTGGGTAAGTGTACATTGGAAGTACAAAGAGGTAATTGAAAATAAGGATCCAAGAATATCGCAGATCCATTGCAAACAATGATATCAGATCCCCAAAATTACAACTTATAAGGGATAGTCATCCAGACAACACCAGTTTCAGATTTCATGGAATTCAAAAAATGGGCAAAAATAGGAGAGGGGGCTATATGGAATTGAGGTTAAGACAGGAAGAGGCCAAGTGGATAAGTAGACTTAGAGCAGTGCAATTGGGCCTCAACATAGAAAATGAGTTACGTTATTTTCTGTGACAGTTGTGTCCGGGCATGGTTTGACGCATGGAGAAATAGATGAGTTACATAATGCAACTAAATAGCTGTTCGTATGCCCTCGATGGAGGAAACAAAGGAAACTTTACCGAAGGGAAAGTAATAGTTTGGGTCTTCGGGGACAGATGTGAGAGAGGACTATAGATTTTCCCATCTGTTTCAGTGAAGATTGTTGGTACAAGGGTCAAGCTGGCACTGCATTAGAAAGGGATAACCGTGTAGCAAGCGGGCGCGATTGTGTTCACTGGAATAGCATGTGTGCACCTGATGGGTCATGAGCAGGCTGAAACTGAATTACACTTGTTCTGCGGAGTATTTTAAATGGAAATTGAATTGGCTTGTGAATAGTTACTGATTGAAGAAGTGGAGACCGCAGGTACAATAGATTCAATAGGGCAAGCAGGGATGTTTCGTAAAATTGGTCAATTTTCACATTGGCTGAGATGTTGAGGGTTTGGTAGAGGAGTTAACATAGCATTTAATGATGAGAGTGAGTGTGATGAAACGAGGGCAGGCCGATTCTGTGCCTTTTGACTGGAACTGGGAGTTTGAACAGGGATTGTGGAACCAGTCGGAAATGGCTTACTAGAGCATTCAGGAACACAGTCTACCACCTGATTGGAGGGATACAAGCCGGAGTCTAATGGTACTGTTTCCAACTGGGATTGGCAGATTCGGGATTAGTTATGGATGTGACAAAGAATTATTTGGAATGGCAGGCTGAAATTCAACTGAATACTCTGCAGATAGTAGTAATGTTATTATTCCCGCTTTTTTGACCGGATATCCCACTGAGGTTTCCCTTATTGATCCCGCACATGGTTGGAAGGTAATTAGCCTGAGCCTAACAATGCAGGTTCCCATCCAGTCCGGCTGATTTGGGATTGGTTGCCTATTAGGAATTACGAGCTTAAAGTGAACGGAAAACTCTGTTGATAATAGGATTGTAAGCGTTTCAGGTCTATTGACCTGATATCCTGCTTAGGTTCCCCTTAATGACCCACACCACGGAGACAAACAGAAGGAGTGTCTCATGAAGGCAATGGTGGTTGCTGTAAACGGCTTGTTGGAACATTCATAGGGCATATGGTTGAGTATCTGATTGGAAGGGATTTCAGCCGTAGCAGAACATGACGGTTTCCTTTCTGATACGGCCCTTTCGTGATTGTTTAAGATGGCTTATAGTGAACGGAAAGCTCTATTGACAATAGGAATGTAATCGTTTCCGGTCTTTTGACTGGATATCCCACGAAGGTTCCCCTGATTGGTCACTACTGAGTCAAGGAATAGGAGTGTCTCAAGAAAGTTATGGTGGTTATAGCAAACGTCTATTTTGAACGTTCATAGGGCAGACGTTCGAGTTTCTAATTGGAGGAAGACAAGCCGGTGCAGAGCATGACGGTTTCCATTCTGGTTCGGTCCTTTCGTGATTAGTTAAGATGGCAGAGAATCTAATAAAGGAGGATATGGAGCAGATGTGACCTCTAGTAGTCAGAGTTCAAGAGAAATTTGATTATCTCCGATCTCTTACCTGATATCCCGCAGAGGATCGAGTGATGGTACATGTTAGCAGTTAAATAAGAATGAGTCTCTCATTAAGAGAACAGCGTGTTGTTAAAAAGCAGTTTTATGAGCTTTTTGAGTGCCTGTCTAAAATTGGTAATTGATGCAGAGTATGGCTCATGCAATATCAGCGATTTGATTAGTGCATTGACAAGCGGACCATAGAGTAAACAGGTTTCAACACGGAAACCCTAGAGTGGTGATTGGTTGACAATCTGGTATAAGAAATGGTGGCCTGATAAGGACAAAGGTAGGCGTTGATTTTGTGGGCATTTCGACCAGGAAACACAAAGGATGAAGGTCAGTACGGAGAAGCTAAACAGATTAGTATAATAACGGAGCATGTTACAGTGGGAATGTCAGCTATTGTAAGATGTTAGATGATTTTGTAAATAAGATTTTTTCGGGGCAATTGCAACTTCGTTAAGAGTTTAATAATTTGGCTGGAAAGGATGTAGGTGGGGAGGGGAATGAATTTAGGTCTTTTCTTTACAACTACATATTAGTGGGGAGGTAACTATTTTTGGTTGGAAAAGTTTCAGGTGGGAGTGGACTGAACCTTTGCCCTTTATTTTAGATAATACTGGAAGACAATACGCCACCCTGTGGCATGAATTTCTATGTATGAAGAATAATGGAACAAAGGGCCAGATGCATCAAAAAAATGATTTGCGATTCCCTAGTTGCGAATCTTTGCGATTCGCAATTTGGGAATGGCAAAATGGCATGCATGAAAGTGTGCAGTGCACTTTCTGCGATTCCTAAGAGTCGCAAATGACCTACCTCATGAATATTAATTAGGTAGGTCGCAATTTGCGACCCCTAGGAATCGCAAAAATCACAGGGATGGTGGCCTGCTGACCACCTTTTAAATAAAGGAGCCCGTTTTCCTTAAAGGAAAACGAGATGCTTTACAAAAAGAAAAATGAAAAGTTTTCTTTTCATTTTTAAGAGCCGGCAGTGGTCCTTGGCAGTGGTCCGTGGGACCACTGCCTGCTCTTAAAAATGCTTTTACAAACATTCACAAAGGGGAAGGGGTCCCTTCGGGACCCCTTCCCACTTGCGAATGTCTTACCACCTACTTGAAGTAGGTGGTAATATGCGAATGTTTTGCGACCGCATTCACAGTCACAAAACATTCATGCATACTGTTAGGATTCGCTATTTGGAAGGGACGCCTTAAACACGCCCCTTCCAAATAGCGAATCCCAAACCCATTTTGCGATTTGGTAACAGGTTACCGAATCGCAAAATTGGGTTTGATGCATCGCAAAAGCATTTTTTGCGAGGAGAAAAATGCTTGATGCATCTGGCCCAAAGAGAGGTTCTAATACCTGATAAAACCTGACACTGAAGAATTTACAAGTGAGTGTTTTAGCTCTTAGGCCAGGGTATCAAACCCCCGGGTGACTGAGGGTGGATTGCTTGTTATAATCCTAGAAGACAGGATAATGGAAATATATAATGACCTTGTATCATACGTAGACATCTAATGGTCTACATGATTTCACCTGTGTAATGAATTATTGGGAAAGCGTCTATCAATATTGGTGTTTTTACTTTGCTATTGGACTGGTAGGTGGGAGTGGAGACAACCTCTGTAAAAAACTATGAAAACTCAGAAGAATTGTTGTATTAGTATGTATATAGGTAGGGAGCAATGTTTAGTTTCATTTGGAGGATCAGTATTCTGATGTGAATATTAGGTTTGTATTTGTGTATAAACATTGTTTATATGATGCAAATTTGTGATTCATATGTTTTAAATTTGCAGCCCTGATGAAGTCCCAATGGGACGAAACGCGTTGGCTGGGCTGAATGGAATGCTTCTATCAAATTGCATTTCTGAATAAAATTGGATTCAAAGAGATTCACAAGACTCCTGAATAACTATATTGCACTTAATCATGATTATCGGATGAAATATTGGAGAAGAGTATGATCTTTGGAATTAGTGAAAGGACACTCATTCATATAATTTAACACTCCTTTTCAGCTGTTGTTTTTACCATATGTTTATGGTGGCTTCTAGGCAGTGGGGTCACAAAAAGTTGAGCGTTTGAATAACAGAGACATAACGAACTACACACCAGTGCCCCTTTTTAAGCCCACACTGCTAGTTTTCTTTTTCTTGTTTTGTATAATAAGGGGCAGGTACAGCAAGGTGTGTGGAGAATTTGTGGATAATTGGATAATGTCTACTATGGAGGACGATGGAGAGAAATTAGCAGCTGACCTATTTCAACAGAGCAAAACTAGACCAGCAAAAGGAGTTAGAAATCCCCCAAATAACAGTCCAAAAATACGTTTCTGAAATTAGAGAAATGAAAAAAACGGAACTATTGAAATAGTGGGATGGAATAACACTTAAGAACTATATAGATAACAAGCATATTCTGAGAGGATTAAGGATTTTGATTTTGCCCACATTTGTTGATATAGATGATGATCATCTCAAAGAATGGGAGGACAATTCATATTCATCCTCATTCTGCATGATGCAGATTTTGATAAAGAATGCTGAAAGAAAGGCAGATAATTTAATACTACAAATAATAGAGCTTGAGAAGGAAATCAAAGAGATGAAACTACAAGATCTCACAGAAAAAAAACTATGCAATCCTCAAAGAAGTGATCAATAGACACCAGTTACAGATTAAGGATAGAAAACTGAATAAAATCCGAAGAAATGAGAAGGATTACTGCTTGTGCAGGGATTTCACATTTGCTAAAAGTTATGATGAAGTCCCAATGGGACGAATCACGTTGGCTGGACTGAATGGACTGCTTCTGTTAAATTGCATTTCTGAATAAAATTGGATTCAAAGAGATTCACAAGACTCCTGAATAACTATGTTGCACTTAATCATGATTATTGGATGAATTATTGGAGAAGAGTATGATCTTTGGAATTAATGCAAGGACACGCATTCATATAATTTAAGTGTCCTTTTCAGCTGTTGTTTTTACCATATGTTTATCGTGGCCTCTAGGCAGTGGGGTTACAAAAAGTTGAGCGTTTGGATAACAGAGACTTAACAAACTACACACCAGTGCGCCTTTTTAAGCCCACACTGCTAGTGTGCTTTTTCTTGTTTTATACACTCACACATTCCCACTCACACACATGCTCACTCACTTAACATTCCCACACACAAATGCAGCTCTCAGAATCAGTCCACCATCACCCTCCCCACTAAACAACTCATGGGTGGTGAGAGATTGCAGCTTGACTACTCTTTACTACCATAGTGTTCTTACAGGCTACCAGCTTACATTGTCCTCTACCCTCGGGTAGCAGCACCTTGTGGAGGAAGGGTGGATATGCTGGTCCCTATGGCCATGAGGCTCTGGGCTTTACCATGGCTCAAGACTCGGGTGATGGAAAACTGCCTCTTAATAGTTTCCATTTCCTGAGCTACGGAGAGGTCTGTTATCTGCATGGAGCAGGTCTGCATGGCTTGAACCGCAGATGAGAGGGAGTCTGCAGAAGAGAAGCCAGTGACTGGTAGCCCATAGGTTTTGGAGGAAGCACCCATTTGCTCCTTGAGCCACTCAATCATGGCCCAAGAGAGAGTGAGAATAGATATTCTTCCTTTCAGTCTGCCTTTTAGAACCCTATGTCAGACTGGGGCTGGGTAAGCAAACTTGTTGATCACATCCCATCTTGTGACAAAGTGGGAAAAGGAAAGGTAGGAACAGAGGCAGGGCAAGGACCATGACTTTTCCTCCTGCTTCAGGCAGAGCTGCACTGCTCTATGCCTAAACCAGGTTAGAAATTGTCAGTTGTGGCCTTGCAGTGTTTCTGTGGTGACTAGGAGGGCTGCACAAGAGTGTGCCCTGCCTGAGCTGCACATGTGCGTAGTGGGATCTCTACTCCGGGGCATTGCTGAAGGGCATGGCAGGTAGCAGTGACAGACAGATTCGTGTTCAGTAAAGCGTACGGAACTGCCGCTCTCTTTACTGAACAAGAAAGGGTTTTTTAAAAGATCGAAGAACAGTCCTCTAATCGCCTATATAGGGAACTGTCATTGATTAGGAGTGGTGAGTCCCTCACAACTTTGGGCCCCAGTGCCACTGCACCCGCTGCACTAATAGTAGCTACTGCCCTGCAGTCAGTATTTGAATCTGAAAATTACAGAAACAAGGATTTAAGTGAGCCTGGTCCTCCTGATGCTCGTCCCTGGTTGAAGATGATGGCGGGCTAACAAAGCTGTGCGAAATTCACACAATTTGCTTCTGCACAATTACATGAAAATTCAGGACAATTATGTGACAGAAAGCATATTTACACAAAATGCAAATCTGGGAGCAGGTGGTAACTATTTGCATTAAACTACATGGAATCAAGAAATCTGTGTGGAATACCACCTAGAATAAACAGTTCTGCAATATTACCCACTCCACGGTGCAGCAATTCCATGCAGATATTCCAGCCAGAATCGGGAATTCCGGCCACCCAAGATTTCTGCATGGAATACTGCATTGCCCATAATCATGGACTCAGTGTTCAATTTTACCGATTTAAACACTAAGGGCCTGTTTACGATGTTGGGTGGACTGACGTCCGCCCAAAATCACTGCGGTCTCCGGACCGACCGACCTCCGGTTGGCGGTCCCGACACTGCCATTACAATGCTACCGCACATGGTGTGGTCACATACTCCCATTTCCACATGGGAGCTTGTGCTGTGGCCGTAAACTGGTCATAGCACAAGCTCCCATGGAGAAATGGGAGCCTGTTTAAATCCCTGCACCACGTGGAAGGCACCTCACCCTGCCTGCCACACGGCGCAGGGAGTTTGCGGGGGGGCCGCAACCAGAGCCTGCGGAGACATGGGTGCCCCATGGCGGCCTGAAGTCGCTTTCTGACAGGTTTTCATGTCGGGAGGCCCGACATGAAAAGCCTGTCGCAAACTGACATCATAATCCCCACGGCGTAAACGCCGTACGTAGGGGATTATGAGCGACCTCCGACTGATTGACGGGCTCCTTGACCGGTTTCAAATCCGACAGCCTTTATCATAATCAGGCTGCCGGATTTGAAACCTACGGATTTGAAACCTACAATGTGAGTCAGAAAGCCTCCGACCTGTGGTCGGAGGCTTTCGGACTCACTTCGTAATAGGCACCTAATTAGTTAAGTTGTCTTTCTGATTTTTCTCATCAAGCTAGTCTCAATACAACAGTTAATTTGACTTTTCATAGATGATCTGCAGATTTTTCATCATGTTTTAATTATAAAGACATTACTGTTAAGATTTGTTCTACACTGGATCATTTACAATAAGCATATTTTTAAGGATTCTCATTGTATGCTAATCCCTCAAGCTTGGAGGATGTGACTTTCCTGTTCTCCCCACTAACTCTGACGTGTGGAATTATTGGAGGTCACAGGTGCACATGGATACCCCTTGTGCTTCACCAAGAGGCTTCCCCACTTTCTCTCCCCCTTAGTGGCTGAATTGAAAATGCTTTCATGCCAGCTAACAGGCCCTCCATTGGCAGACTGATGATTTTGATGTGCCCCCTATACGCCAATGTCAGCAATCTACAACCTAGATCCATTTGGCTCCAAAAACAAGCTTAAGCACTGGTGCTCTGGTGTACAGTTCAGTCTCCTAAACACCATATGGGACAGAAAATTGCCCAACTGTAACCACATGAAGTTTGGATTGACGTCACATGCTTACACAATAGTCACAATAGTATCCTCTCCTCTCCTTCAGAAAGGGGTTGAAGACATGGCTCTTCTCCCAGTAGCATACATCCTTTTCTCCCTAGCAACCAGTGCTTAGCGCCAGGGCACCCCAGGGTAACCGTGCGCTCTACAAGTGCGATTAACATAACATAACATAACATAGACCCACTAGGAAAGGTACCAATGTTATAAAGACAAGTTTTGAAATGCAGATTAGTAGGACCTTTGCCATTCTTCACAAATTCCAGCATTTTGTGGTACCTATATATGAAGATATTTTGTTTCTTTAGATATAATTTGTTGTTTGTAAGGAAAGAAAAAGAAGTGGCATCCATGCAAGCCACATCTTCCTGGATTTCCATGTTATGTTATGTTGATTTGGTAAGTGCACTTATCACCCATGTGGGTATTTAGATGCTTGAACAGGTGTGTGGGTGTGTGGTCCCCGCGGACTTATTCAAGGAGCCAGGTTTTCAGCTTCTTGCGGAACTCAAGGAGTGATGAGGAGGCTCCGATGTGTTGTGGGAGGTTGTTCCATATTTGGGCTGTGATGTAGGAGAACAAGCGGCCTCCTGCTCTGCTTTTGTGGATGCGGGGGGAGTGCGTGCAAGTGAGAGTTAGGCTGAGCATAGATGTCTGGCTGGATTGTGGAACTGTATGAGGCTGTTCAGGTATGCTGGTCCAGTGTTGTGCAAAGCTTTGTAGGTGTGTGTGAGGAGTTTAAATTGACTGTGTTTGTGAATAGGGAGCCAGTAGAGCTCTCTGAGGTGAGGTGAGATGTGGGTACAGCGTGGGAGGTTGAGGATTTCTTGGGGCAACGTTCTGAATGTCTGAAGTCAGTGCAGGAGTTACTTGGAGATTCTGGCATAGAGTGCTTTGCCATGGTCGAGTCTGCTTGTGATGAGAGCTTGTGTGACAATATGTCTAGTGTTCTGTGGCAGCCACTAGAAGATTTTCTGCAGCTTTCACAGGATGTGGAAACAGGTGGAGCTCACTGCATTGAGTTTTGCTGTCATGTTGAGCTTGTTGTTCAGGATGATCCCTAGATTTCCGGCATGGGTGGTGGGTGTTGTTTCTAGTTCTGTTAGCCACCAGGAGGTGTCCCACATGGAGAGCTTGTTTCTAAAGACCAGTACTTCTGTCTTGTTGGAGTTATGCTTCAGGCAGTTGGTTCTCATCCATTCTGCCACCATGGACATGCAGTTGGTGAAGTTGGTTCTGGTGGTGGTTGTCTTGTCGGTCAGGGAGAGGATGAGTTGGGTGTCACCTACGTAGGAGATGATAGGTATGCCTTGGGATCGGATGGTATTGGCGAGCTGTGTCATGTAGATGTTGAACAGGGTCAGGCTCAGGGATGATCCCTCAGGGACTCAGCTAATTAGGTTCTTGGACTCTGACGCTTTGGATTCTTGACGTGAGGTAGGAGCAGGTCCAGTTAAGTGCTAGTCCTTGGATGCCGATCTTGGGAAGTCTTCTGATGAGTGTGTTGTGGGAGACTCAGTGCTTAGTTTGAGCTGGTGGTTTCCGGTGCTTGACAGTGGCACTTCATTGTCAACACCAGCACTTTTTCCAGTCCCCCACGTGGTGGCACTGTTGTCCAATCTTGAGATGAGCTCAACAAGAGTTGATTAGTAATTCAATATACATTAAAAATGACTAATACCTGCCACCCAACCATTCTTATAGCTTTGGGTGGCCTAAAATAGTCTGAATTTTCACACTTGTAGGAGTGTCAGGGTTAATAGTTGTGTTGGTACTGTCATTGGGAGCCCTGGGCAATGGGAGGTGCAAGATGCTGTGACCTCCTGAAGAGGGCCCTGGCACTTACTTTTTCACAAATTAACCACTGGGGAGACTATGTCGAATGCCACTGACAGGTTGAGCAGCATGAGGGCTGCTGTTTCTCCTCAGTCCAGAATAGTCCTGATGTAGTCTGTGGCTGTGATAAGTGCAGTTTTGTGTGCTGTGGTTTCTTCTGAAGCCTGACTAAGTGTTGTCCAGTAAATGGCGGAGCTCAAGGTGGTTCGTGAGTTGCTTGTTGATGGCCTTCTTAATCACTTTAGCTGGGTATGAGAGCAGGGACATAGGATGGAAGTTGGTCAGTTGGGCTGGGTCAGCTGATGTTTTCCAGTCTTCCGGGAAGGTGGCAGAGGTGATGGAGGTGTTGATGATATGGGTGAGAGCTGTGTTGATTGGTGATGTGCCGAGGTTGTAGATGTGGTAGGGGCATGGATCTGTTGGGTCGCCTGAGTGAATGGTCTGCTGGATGGTTTTTGGCTGTTTCTTCCCTGGTGAGTGTCTTCCATGTTGTTAGGTTGTTGTCATGATTGGTGATGGGCAGGTTGGCGGTGAGTTCGCTGGGATCTGGTTGGTGTGCAAAGTGCAGTAGATGTTCACAATTTTGCTGTGGAAGAAGTTGGATAGGTCTTCGCAGAGTTCTTGGTGGGGTGATGCTGTTGATGGAGGCTGTAGGTGTGGTGAAGTCCTTGATGATCTAGAAGGTTTTGTTCCAGCTGTTGGAGCTCCCTTTGATGCATTCAGTTAGTGCTCTCTTCTTGGTGTCTCCTAGTTGCTAGTGTAAGCGTCTGAGTGCAGCTTTGTAGGTGGTTCTGTCGACAACTTCTCAGCTGGCTCTCCATTTTGTTTCTAGCTGTTTTTCAGTGTCATGTGGAGCCCTGGAGGTCCTCCATGTACCAGCTGGCTTACTTGTTGGTTCTTCTTTGTTTGTTGTGTATGATGGGCGTGAGGGAGTCTGTGCAGTTCTTGATTAATTCATTGAAGTTGACAATGTCATCTGTGAGGTTGTTTGTGGGTTTGGGTTGATTCCCGATGAACACGTTGAGCCAGTCTGGTTCTAAGATTTTGCCCCAGCTTCGGGGGGAGTAGGATGACTTTGGTGGGTTTGTAGGATTGCAGTGTCTTGATTTGGAAGTGGATTATAGAGTGATTGGTCCAATTGAGGAGTGAGGTTGGGTAGTACTTGAGGCTGTTGCATAAGGTGAAGATGGGGTACAGCGTATGTCTGGCGATGTGTGTGGCTTTTTGTGATGAGTTGGGTTAGTCCAATGTTGTTCAAGGTATTGAGGAGAGCTGATGAGCTGGGGTTGACTCTGTCTTCTAGGTGGACGTTGAGGTCACTGAGGAATATGAAGGCTTTGGTGTAGATGGTGCGGGGGCAATGAAGTCTCTTATGAGGCTGGAGAAGGCAGCTCGTGGTCCAGGTGGTTGGTAGGTGAGGATTCTATTTAGGGTAACGTTTTCAGAACTTTTCCGTCTAAGGTGCAGATGTTCCATGAATGGGGTGGCATTTTCCGTGGTTGTTGAGCACTTGATGGAGTCTTTTTAGATGATTGTGAGTTCCCCTCCTGGCTTGTGAAGGCAGTCCTGTGGTGCAATCTTATAGCTTGCTGGGATTGCCATGGCAATGACATGTGCTGATCTTGGGTTAAGCCAGGAAGAGAAGGTCCAGTGTGTTGCTGCTCAGCAGGTCACCAGTTATGGTTGTGTGTTTGCTGAGTGAGTGGGTGTTGAGCTGCATGCATGCGAGTGAGTGAGTGCGGGTTTGCTGTAGTGTATGGTGTATGGTGTTGCGTGGGGGTCTTAATGGTATTCACTGGAATCTTCAATATGTAGTCTAGAGAGACAGTCTGCTGTAGTGTTTTTCCCACCAGGTATGTACTCCACAGAAAATGTAAACTCTAGTAACCTAGCAGATAGTCTGGCAATATGGGCAGTAGTACGTTTCAGTTTCCTCCCAGATAAAATGTTCACTAAGGGACGATGGTCGGTCCTCAAAATAAATGGCCTCCCCCACAAATATGCTCTCAACTTTTCCACACTCCACACGCGCCAAAAGTTCTTTCTCTATGACAGAATACTTGCATTCGGGTTGACGCGGTGTCCTAGAGGCAAAACCCACAGTTGTTTCATGAGTATAGTTTAGCTGGGTTAGTACTGCCCCAACCCATATTCAGATGCATCTACAGTGACAACAGTCTTTCTGCCTTCTACAAACGACTGCAGAGCTGGCGCAGAGATTATGTCCTTTTTAACTCTTTCAAAAGTGCTCTGACATAATTCGGACCAAACTAATTCTTCCTCTTTTTTTAGCAAAACCTTGAAGCATTCAGTGATGGTAGCTAAATTTCGCATGAATTTTGCATAGAACTCGCATAAACCTAAGAATGATAATAGCTGTTCTCTATTTTGTGGAGCAGGAGCATCTACAATACTTTTCACTAAGCTAGGTTTCGGTTTCGCACCGTGCTCCGAAAATACATGGCCTAAATATTCAATTTCTCTTGTTTTAAATATGCATTGATCCTTTCGCAGAGTGGCACCCCTTTTTTTTAACACTTCCAATACATCACTTAAAAGCACAATCATCTTCGTGTTCTGTATTAGAGAAAATTAAAATATCATCTTGAAAGATGACAGCATGTTTCATACCCTCAAACATTTCTGTCATAAGCCTCTGAAATATTGCTGCAGCAGAAGCTATACCAAAAGGCATTCTGCAGAATTGGAATACTCCATCGGGGGTCACAAAAGCTGTTAAATGACGGGAGCTCTCAGCTAGCTCAACTTGGTGGTCAGCCGCTCTTAATTCCAATTCGCGGAACCAACCAGACTGACCAACCTTAGTTATCAAATCTTCAATTCTGGGCAGAGGATAGTTGTCAACCCATATGGCTTCGTTGAAGCTTCTCATGTCTACACACATGCAAAGTTCACCAGATTTGTTCTTTGCCAAAACTATAGGAGACAACCATAAAGTTGCTTCCATTTTCTCAATGATGCCCTGTGCACACATATCTTTAAGCATTGTAGAAAGGTCTCCCCTTACACTCAATGGAATATTGCGTATTTTGTGCTTAACTGATAAAATGCCTTGTTTAACTTTAATGGTATCGACAAAATCTGAAATTTTCCCCAACTTATCTTGAAAACAATTACTAAATTTTTCATCCCATACATTTTTACTGTCAAACACCGAACCTAATCTCTTTTTCTCAAAAGAGATAGGTTGATCCAGACCTGGTCTTATTGTGATTCCAAATTCAGCTTGGTGAATTAGACGCAAGACATTGATTCCTTTTCTGGCTACATATACTTTACCTTTAATGGATTCCTCCGAAATTTTAAAGTTGGCCCAAAAAAAACCAATGAGATCTACTCTACTACCTTCAAATGCTACAGTTAGAATGTCTGGAGGAGCCAAAACTTTACTATGCCAGTCCTTCTCAAAGAAATCTTGAGAAATAATGGTTATGCGTGCACCGGTGTCAACCAACAGTTGAATTGTGTGACCTTCAATGGAAACATTGAGGTTCGGGTCTACAACAAGTTTTTCATCACTGGTACTTACACATCTTACACCCAGAAGTAATTCTCTGTTCTCTCCAAAATTCTCCTCATCGTAATCTCTGCTGTGTTCATTCAAGACGCAGCAAACATTTGTTGTTCTCCCTCCTCTACACACTCTTAAAAAATGACCCACTTTTCCACACTTTTTACATTGTTGACCCAATGCAGGACAAAACTTGAAAGAGGACATGTGATGGGGAACCACATCTAAAACAACACATTCCCTGCATTGTTGTGGCAGATTGTTTGGTCTAGAAAACGCTTTAGGTCTTGGATCTCCTGAAAAGCTCTTGCTGGTGGGTTTACTAACCTGAGATCATGGATTTAGCGGGAAACAGCCTTTACAACACGGCTGTTACATCGCGTTACCTTTACAACACGGTTGTTACAATGACAGCGTTGTTACAACGCGATGCCTTTACCACGCAAGTCATTAGATCGACTTGCTCTAGATGGCGCTCCAACCTAAGAAATAGTATAATTTACTATTCCAACACCTTCCCTACTGTTACGCAGGGTGGAGTTGGAATAGTAAATTATACTATTCCTAAGGTTGGAGCGCCATCTAGAGCAAGTCGATCTAATGACTTGCGTGGTAAAGATATCATGTTCTAAGAACACTGTCGTTGTAACGACCGCGTTGTAATGGAACGCGATGTAAAAGCATGTGTTGTAGCATGCTATATTCGGACTTAGCTAGCGATTCTTCCAACAACCTTGCGTCAATAGAAGAACCCTCAATACTCTTGGCTAAATCTATAGCTTTGTCTAACGATGGGTTCTTGCATGCTAACAACCATTCTTGTATTTTCTTGGAATAACATCTGGCTACTAATTGATCATGAATTCATTCTGCAGTAAAGGTGTCAAATTCACATTTGGTTGCTAAAATTTTCAGAGCTGTAACATACGTATCTATGCTTTCATTGGGTTGTTGTGTTCTTGTGAAAAATGTGTATCTATGCACTACCATGTTCTTAGTCTTGGAGAAATATTTGTCTAGTTGTGCAACCGCTGTGTCAAATTCGTCTAAATCTTCATCCTCCTTCAGGAACATGTACGGGTAAATGGTCATCCACATTTTGTCCTTCTACACCTAAGTGATAATACATTAAACTTTTACGCCTTTCAGGTCTAAATTTTTGTCCATCAATTGCTCCTAAATAAGCTTTGAAGGATCTTAACCACAGATTCCATTCTAAAGGTGGCTCTCCAGGTTCTTGTAAAAACGGCGATGGAGCTTGAACACTCTGCATGTTAAAAGAAAACTTCTGTAGTGTAAAGTGCACTGGTGGTTTAGAAAGCAAATGTTTGACAAGCGTGCAAATTGCTGTGGTCTGCACTATACACTGAGTGACCTGTAAAAAAAAAATGAAGGGAAAAAAAAAATAAGTGTGAAAATCACTAATGACACATTTGCGTTATAAAAAAAATGTTTGAAAAGCGTGCAAATCGCTGTGATGAGATTTGTTCAAGAAGATAAAATTGTGGAAAACTTTGGTTTGCTTGAAGAAGTTTGATTCAAGAAAGTTCAGTCCTCTTTCTTTAATATTAATCCAGTCCTAGTCTTTCTTCTCTTTTTCTGGCACTGGGGTTAAAGCATATTACCCAGAATTCAATTCGTGAGCAGAGATGTGGACGCGAACCGGTAGGCTGCACAGAGGGAGTCCCGGGGCAAAGCCCGGTTCTTGCACAAGCTGTACCTTTCAGCGCAGATAACGGCTGGCAGGCAGTTCGATGACTGACCTCTGAAACTAACGGGCTGATGATGAGGAGGTCACCAGGCTTCAAAAGTAAGTGCGTTTGTCTCCAGACAACGGGTACTTTGTGGAAAGAAAATGAAATTACCCGCGCATTTTTTTTTTTTTAAATCAAGCGAGTGCAACTGTCTTGCGCGTCTCCATGGTGCATTTTCTTTAGAGTGGTTCGAGATCAGCCGGCTCCTCACGCGTCTCGTGCTTCTGGTATCTCGTGCCTCGTGCATCTCGCGCTGCAACAGTTGGTGCCCGCGGCGAGTTAAGTAAGGAATTTGAGGCGCTAAATGGTATTAAAAGAAAATCTCTCACCTCGAGGTAGCCCGTGTTATGTAGCATCTGTCCACTGTAACAAACACCTTGAATGAGATTCTTGAGAAGATTTTTCCGTGGTTGAGAGTCAGCATTGATCCTCTGGCCCCTGTTGTTTCCGCGCTGGCTGGTGCACTTTTAAATGGTTCTCGTTGCCCACTCGTCGCCAAATTCATGAAGCAGGATCGGACACATTCATTGTGGGTTTGATATGTTTATTCGGTGAGACGACATGTCTCTCCTACAGGGGCCCAGAGGCAACTGCCCGTCCTGGAATCCCAAGGGAGTCTTGCATTCCATGATGGCACAGCGCTCTGAACACGCATCACCACAGTTTGGTCGCCACAGACTTAATGCTACAATCACTATCATTGCATTTGATTTTGAGCATTCTGGGTAAATAAAGTCGTAAGATCCATGTGTGCGACAACTGCCTGGAGTCCTCTGAATAGCGAGTTTTCAGAAATGCCTGTTATTAGTAGGGTTGTCTGGATGCTGCCGACCCTAGGACAAACCCTGAAACTCATATTCAAATGATTTTGAGATATTTCTTTTTGTCTACATCGCACTAGATATGGTCTTAGTTCGGGTGCTATTATTATTAGGAGACGTATGACAATGCTAGATGTTAGGACATTTGCTATTAGCATTTGATTTGCTTAAAAGTCTCGAGTTGCAGTTGTAAGTGAGAATATACAAAAAGCAATGTTTGCAATAAGTCAATCACAATGGGATGGCATGAGGGGTATTTCAAAATATATGGATGGTACTCATCCCTAAAATCAAATTCATACAGAATTAAAAATGCACAGCTTTTCTTCATGTATAATTTATACTCGAATTTTTCTTTGTCAGGCAAAGCATGTTTGATACAGACATTTTATTAAAAACATACTTTAAACAGAAATACGCAGCAATTACCAGTAATTTAAGAAAAAATAAGGATTTTCTAAACATACATCAAAACCAAGTAAATACATAAAACAAATCAGAACATTTCCATCATAATAAGTGCAATTAGATTAAAGGCCTGATTTAAAGTTTGATGGACAGGTTACTCCATTCCAAATGCAACGGAGTACCCTGTCCACCAAACCCTCAGTCCGCCCCATAAGTAATCTGTTGACAGAGCCTCCATTGGCTCAGTCGATGGAATTCTTCCTCCGATAGCCCGATGGAGTAGGGGCCGTCAGAGGAAAGACTTTTCACCGTCTGCCCTATTTAGGGTCCACGCTGTGAAGTCCTTTTTTTCTGTAGGTCACCACCACCAGAAAAGCCCTGGTGGTAAGGGGCAGGAAAACACAATAATGACCCCCACACCCTGGGTGAAATCTCCCAAGGTGTGGCTTTCATTAGTGTTTTGTTTTTGAAAAACAAACACCTGATTTGGGAATTTGTTTTTTAAAAACAAAAACTTTTGAAAAGTTTGATGGCCTTAAAAGTTACTGTGTAGGATCAATGTGCATTATTGATATATTTGTGATGGGGATGTTTGGTGTTACTTTAGGTATTTCCCCATACTTTTATGATGTAGATCAGAGCTTTCCAAACTCTGTGTCGCCTGCCATGTGTGGGTGTGTTGCGGGATGATGAAGGCTGCGGGCAGATTAGGGCGAATACTCTTGGTGTTTGCATTTCGTGATTTCATTTTATGGGTCTGCGCATGTCAGTGACGCAGGAGTACGCAGAGGAAGGAGAGGCGTTAGGGCAGCGAGCGTGTGCGCGCGGCCTCGTTCCCTTTGCCACATGCGTTGATTGCGCAGTCAATCCTCCACGGAGCCGCCTCTGCTCCCCATTCCAGGCGCTAGGTACGGCGCACATTTGAGAGGAGTAAAGGCGGGGGAGCACTGCCCGGAGGCTGCTGAGGGGGGCCGGTCTACACTGTTTGTGCCGCAGAGCGCGGAGAAGCCCGGGCGCTCCCGCCACCATGAGCTCCAGGCCTGCCTGACCGACCTGCTATATAAGGTATGCCATTAAAAAGAAATTCTGTATTGTCCAAACCGTAAAGAACTTCAATAAAATATTCTCGCACTGAAAGCGTTTATTTTCTCTTTCCAAGAATCTTGAATAATAAAACGATTTCAATCACAGTGAATAATGTGAACTTTTGTGCTGGGCAGGGGAATCTGTTCATTAGTTTCACGTCTTGTGCAACATTGCAGGGTGGGACTGGGACAGAAAATATTTCCGAGCACGAAAATAAAAGTGCCCCCAGACCCGCACTACACTGCTGTCCCTGGCCCACGTTTCTTCCTTTGTGCTTGACTCCCATAGAAGCTGAGGATATTGGAACTGCTTCGACAGAGAGCAAAATGGCCTGCACGACTTTTGGAACATATACATGCCCACTTCTAAAGGGCCGCGGTGGCACAATTGCCTGTTCCGAAGTGGAATCTATTTTAATCGACAAGCAGGCTTGCCGGTCTCTGCTGTGAAAAAAACCCATTGTAGTCTTGGAGAACTGTTTCGAGGGGTTTTGTCAAGGACCAGAGGGGCCTCACTTTCCGTCGCCAATTTGGCAGACTGCGCCCTAAGAAAACTGCAAACTGCAGGCAGTAAGGGGATATCTGGAATTGGCTTGTAAAGCGGCGGCATGTGACAAAAAAAGGTAGACGGCAGTGCAGGCAACAACTCACAGGGCAACAGAAGTTCTAGAACCATCCTTGGGAGCAGCCATAAGCCTTACTCACACTGATGATGTCACAAACGATATCACAAGACACCACACACGTGCTTCAAGAGTACGATCCAGCAACCTGCAAAGTAACCGAGCAGCATCTGGTACATCAGCAACAAGTAACCTTTAAGTTTAGATCGTGGCTTTGACTTGCATGCGCCCCTTCTTTCATCCTTGGCTCAGGTCATAAAGAGTTTAGCTACCCTCTCGTTAATGGCTGTCGAATGCATACTTTTGCGTGACTCGCAGGCCTGTGAGCCAAAACAACGTTTGGGCTCCTTTTCTCTGTGGCCTCCGGATGCTAAGAGCACTTGATGCACGACTAGAGTCATGCTTGGGCCCAATGCACCTCAGACAAACGTCGTGCAGGTCTGTCACCTTCATCTGTTTGAGGAAGATTCCAATCTTAGAAAACACCTTCTAACACTCTGTTAAGAACCAATTCATGGGTCTCCACATGGGTATTTTGGAGGCAAGAACTAGGAATGGCTTTTACAGAATAATTTCTCTCCAGACGCCAGTTCCAGGTAGTATGGGCTTCCAGTGAAAGGTTCTGTATTTGGTGCTCCTAGCTAAGCATCAAGGGAAAATCAGGGAAAGCAAAAGAGTCAAGGAAAATCATTCTAGAGGAAAAACGAATGAAAATCTAACTGCAAAGAGCAAATATCAAGAACAAAAGAAGAAGCAAAGGGGTCATGAATGTAAAAAAAAATATAAAGCATTTTCATTTTTAAAGCTGCACACTTGAAACACCATGTTCAAATAACCTGTGTTACATGCTAACCATCCTATGACTGCTCAGTTACTTGTGCACTAAACTTTAAGTGAGCCTTACTGTATGCTGGATTGAGATGTTTGTGAATATAACTAAAACTAGAGTTGTTCAGTTAGCCATCAAGATAGTGTTGCGCTCTGGTTGTTTGTACATTCCGAAAGTCACGTTTCAAGCAAGCTGTTTTTTTTTTTTGCTGTAAGTAAATGCTTTGTTTATATTTATGACTTTCAAAATTGGTTGAGATTCCAGCTCTGTGTTTACTGCCTTACTCTTCCAGTGTATATCAATATCATTTATGGATTCATAGTCATATAGCTGGGTCTGAACTGAGGTGGCCAAGTGAGCTAAAGAATGATGATGGATTCAACCCAGATCTGTGACTGGGGGTGTGTCTGTAAAGTTTCAGCGCTCCGTCCATCATCTCCTTGTGTTTGCTTCATTGTTTTATAGACCAATCTTAAGTCCTGTGATATTATTGACTAGATTAGAACTAGATTCTTGAAAGATGGCAGCCATTATTTTCAACACAGCTTGGGCAACAGTTTGATTTCCCAACCATTTTAGAGGTTTCAGAAACGTGGTCCTTCAACTTAATTAGAATTTCCCATGGGCAATGTTGGCGTGGCTCTTCCACCTTCAATGTCATGTTTTTCACGTGCCGCACTGCTACCTCATTTAGGTTGCCTGTCTCTGATCCAGTCAAAAAGGCTTCAGTGTCATAGCAGAGCAATATGTGGTTGTTTATGTGATTATCTCTTGAACGGATTTTTGTATGACTCATATTATGCAAGGCAGCAGGCAGACTTTGTGCATGGTTGAAAGGGTTGGCAGTGCGTGCACCCACCCTTTCTGTGCCGTAATCACTGGGGCATGTGTCAATGTGTGCATGATTATATTCTTGTTTCAGGCACAAACCTAACCTTACTTACACCCAATGTAGGTTTCTTTTTGCGTGCCTAGGATGTCAGCAGAACAAGCGACGGATAGACAGTTTTGCCAGTCACTGTCTTTGTTAGAACAGATTCACAATTGCTTTATTAACCTTCCTGCTTTCTCAAATTTGCTTGAAAATGCACCGTTTGCCCACTCTTTTTTCAAAATTTTCTCGGGGGGAGAACCCCCCCGAACCCCCGTAGTTGGTTCAGGCTCGCTACACTGCATTACCGTGTCGCAAAATGTTACATTTCTAAAAAGTGTGTCACTAACATGAAAAGTTTGGAAAGCTGTGATGTAGATTGTGAGACAATGGTTTGCATACTGCAGCATACACACTGCTTTCACTTTATGACCAGGCTAAAAACTGATTTCTGATATTGCAAAGCTTCTCTCTAAGATTATGAATCTCCTCTTTTTGGATCCTGTGTATATCCGGAATCCAACAATACATGGAACTGGGGCCAACATCCGTCATTGGTGCTTGAGGGATTACTGCTACAGATGTGTTAGTGATGGAAATTATGAAGATTGTGTCATTCAAGGTTCTCCTACCAGGGATGCTCAAGTTAGTACTCCTCAGAATGTTTTTGTGTTTACAAGTATAGAGACATTCCAGAAAATTGTACAGGTGAGTTTACACCAAAAGTGGCTGCGGAATAAAATGGAGATTGTAAAAGTAGGGATAGGAAGGAAGATCAGCCTCTAGATCCTCTCCTTACCTCCACTCCCCTCCTGCTGTTGCACATGTCCTGAAATCCTGAGTTATTTTTTATCAAGAATAAAAGTGAACTGCTCAGAAACCAATAAGTGCAATCTTTCTGTTAATAACTAACATTCTCCATTGGCTGCCCCAGGTAATTCACGCACACTTTATTGCACACCACATTTTCCGTGTTTCAAAACAACCTACATTTTGTTACATTTTGGTTATTTTCTTCAGGCTCTCAAAAGTAAATCACATACACTGGATGTACTATTTTTACAATCCCAGGCATGCGGGAAAAGAAAACTGTAAATTGACCTAGACATCGTTTGGGGGGAAGGAAGGGTTAAGAGTAAACAGTCCTGAATATCAAAAGAGGACTCAATATGAGGATGGAAGGTGAAAATCCTCGGTACTTAAGGGGTTAAATGAGCAGCATTTTCCATTGCAGTTCCAGGTCTCTTAGTAAATTAAATATTATGAAAGTTACAGTAAGCACACTAAAACCTGGGGTAACATATGGTAAGTGGATTAGCAAATTTATCATACAAAAAGCCCCTTTGCATCATACAGCCAAAGCAAACACAAACAGGGCTGTTCATTGGATGTGGGTGTACAGCTGTACCGGTATTCATCACTATATTGTGAAATCAGTCCTCAGTCTGACTATACAATACACATTCATTCTCTACATGCCTCCATGCAGATACTCTTTCGGAATTCAACCTATCATATTTATTTTCTCCGAATTAGGGCTGTGTCCTTTTCTCCGCCAGGAAGTTCCCAGTTTTCGACCTTCCCAGCTTACCAGTTACATTTTTGTGCTTTCCTTTGTCTGTTCCTACGCAAGTGTTTTTCTCTGCCTAACAAAATCCTTTTCACCATGACAGGATCCAGCCACGCCAAACATGACCCATAGATAGTGTTTCAAGGCTCCTTCATATTTACTTTTTCCATCATAATTCCTTGTAGGAAAATGTATAAAGGGCAAAACGAGAAACTTTGCTAACTATGTTGAGCTGCAAAGTTCTATAGACCTTGGGAAGGATGCAAAAAAAAGGCAACTTTACACATCCCTACTGTAAAGAGAAATTATTTTGCACCCAGATCATTTTCATATATCGGAGCACAAAAGAAAGAGTCTGAAAGAGGAAATGAAAGAAGTAAAATGCCTCCAACTAACACATCTTTTAAATGATCATTCCAGCCCATCTCTTTGGCTACCATATATTCACAAATGTCTATCCTTCTAAACAAATATTGGCAGTGGCAATTAGTGCGGTTTATAACTGAAAGTGCCTCAGCAGTCGCTGGTGACCAAAATCATGTACCACTTCAAACCCACAATGGCTATTTGTATAAATTGTTTCACTCACATTTTCTGACAAGCAACAATTTCTTGTCAATGCAACCAATTCTGTTGCTTGTGCTGAGGATACATTTGGCAGAAAAGAAGCTTCCAAAGTTTCAGAAATGGAACATACTGAATAGGCAGCTCTCAGTCTTCGGTATTGGTGTTTTAAAGAAGAACCATCAACAAATTGTGTCAGATGAGCCATTTACAAAGGAATGTTTAAAATGTCTGGTCTTGGTTTGGTACATAACTCAGAAACTTCTATGCAGTCATGCTCTGTTTCATCATTAATTTCATCATTCTCATCAATTTCCCTGTCTTCGCAACTTCTATTTGAAATCGAAATCAATGCAACTGGGTTCAAAGTACTACACCTCTTAATAATAGAGATGCTTTCAACTGCAAAGATGACTTGCTCATAACGTGTCAACCTGTTATTTGTCATATGCTGTGTTCATGTTCTTGTCAATAGAATCTCAACCGAATGAGGGACATAAACAATTAAAGTACAACCCATCACTATTCCTTTACTTTGTTCAATGGCAACACAAACAGCTGCAACCAATTTCAAACAAGCCTGTAAGTCTTACAACTTCAACATCTAATACAGCTGATAGCTCATCAACCCACCATGATTTTGGATAAGTAATGATAATCCACATCTGCTTCTTTTGTGACAAAACAAGAAAAATGTCAGATTATAGTCATTTCAAGTGCTGGTGCATGACAAAGATTCTCTCTTAATTCTTGAAATGCTTCAGAACATTATTTGTTAAATCGTACGAAGACCTTGTATATCATTGTGGGTCTGCTTCACTAAAGGTTTTACAATCAAGAAAAAGTTTGGAATCCACTGACGGCAGAACCAACAATTCCTAGGAACATCAGAACCTCCCTGTGGGTGGTTGGTGGGCTAATTTCCGAAATTTTAGAAACACGTTCTTTTGAGACTTTCCTTACACATTTTTCTACATATTGTCTAAGATAAATCACTTCCCTTTTACAGTACTGCATTTTAGTTGGAGAGACCTTATATCCACTGTCAGATAAATAATTTAACAGGCAATTGTATCAAGTTTACAATCCTCGTTTGATTAGATGCTACTAAGAGGTCATTAATATACTGCACTAACACTGAGTTACAGGACAACCTTAAACTTTCTAAATCTTTCTTCAGGATTTGACTAAAAATTGAAGGACTTTCAGTATACCCTTGTGGGCTCTTACACCACACAAGAACTTTATCCAAAAATTGGAAAGCAAATAAGTATTGTGGAGGAATCGAGAAGAACACTTGACATAAGTCAGTGACTCTTCACCATTCTGCACCTGAAGGAATTTGACAAGAAATTCACTGATGGATTCCGTACCACAGGACAATAGTTTTATTAATCTTGCGCAAATCCTGAACTATGACCACTTACCCCTCAGTTTTTCAATTCCTATCTCAGTAAAATTTCAAGGACTACCAAGTACCTCCTAAAGTACTCTCTGCTCTATCATTTTCTCAATTACCTGCCTCATTCTCTCTTCTGCTTCTTTTGCAAGCTTGTACTGTTTAGTTCTAGTTAATATTGCATCTGGCCTCACTTTTATTTTAACTGGCTTCACTCTTTTAATCAGTCTAATCTCTCTTGCAATAAAATCCCTTACCTCATCTTTGACAGTATGTCTTAAATTTAGAGGAAGGTCTTCTTTTGTTAAAACTGGGAACAACTGAATTCTAGAGTCTTAGGAATTTATTTTGAATATTGAGTCTTCATTGTAGGTCTCAATTGCAAAACCATCTGGTGTTCAATAAATCATGCAATTCATTTTACAAAAGTAATCCCTTCCCAGCAAATTCCCAGGACTTAAATCATACAAAATGAACTGGAGTCTGTTCTCTATCTGACTGATTTCACCTGGGCCATCTGCTGTAACCTGATTTGCAATTTGTTTATTGCTAATCTGTACAACCTGGAGTTTTTTCCCAAAAGGTGTAGGTTTGGAGCTTCCATTTTTACTGTGGAACGGGTACCCCTGTGTCAGTGAAAAAGGAAACGGGATGACCACTGACTTCTCCGTCAATATGTGGGTCACTTTGCTCTACCTTCAGGACTGCTCCAAGTAGGCAATCCTCCTCACTCCTCAGGCAGCACCATTCTGAATTGCACTCTGATGAATCATTATTGAGAATCAATGGTACCATACAATATAGGGCATTTTGTTTCGGATATTTTGCTGCATCACAGGTGCTGAAGGCATCAACATCCAAAATGATTTCTGATTCTGCACATTCTCCTCAGAATTTAAGACAGTCTGGGCCATCATATTCTTCCGCATTTGGTAAAAAACCTCTCCATGAATTCTGTTTGATTTCTGGCGACACTCCCGCTTCCAGTTCACGATCCGCCCGCAGAAGTGACAATCAGTGTTTCTTTTCATCATTTCAACATTTCCATTCATCTCGTCATTGATCATCATCCCTCTTCCAACAGCTTGAATTAGCATCGCTCATTTCCAATTTGCACACCTCGCAACTAATTCATCTCTTTCATTCCGGACTGAGCATAATTAATATTTGAACCCATCTGTTTTTGGGACCCTCTCTCAAACTGCTTTGTTTGAACAGTCATCAAATTTTCCTGAATCTTTTTCTGTTTTGTATCACGGTAATCACTACTACATTTTGCATAGCTTCAGGATCTCATCTATGCTTTTCATCCTCCAACACAATTCACACTGCTGTATATGGTTACTAAGATGTGGTCTCAAACCCATCACAAAAGCAGAAATTAAACCACTGACACCATCTTTTTTGCATCATCGACTCCACTGTGTTTCTTGAAAATCTGCATAAGTCTCTCAAATGTATGTATTTATTTATCGAGTTTTATATAGCATGAACTCGACCCGCAGGCATCAAAGCACTTCACACAGTTTGCATAGCAGCAATTACATGAGTTGCATTTGGATTAAGTATAGTTTCATAGCCACAGTATATAAACAAAGTATATGAAAGACATTAGGATATGTTGATGATACAGATTTAGGGTAGATACGTTATATACGTATATAGTGCTTTACAGAGTTTGCACAGCAGCCATTGCACTGGTTTACATGTGGAGTAAATAACAATACATAATAACAATATATAAAGGAAAATGTACGACAGACAGTAGTATGGACACTATAGTTCTGAGGTAGCTAGGGTAGGGTGTTGTGAAGGTGGAGAGGAGAGGCAACAGTTTTCCCTGAGGAAGTGTTGCTTTGATTTATTTAGAGAGTGCGGGGTGGGAGCAAACAGACCAGTCAGATGGTTTAAGGGGGAGGTTTTAGATATTTGTTGAAGAGCAGAAGTTGCAGTTTCTTCTTGAAGTGAGGGAATGATTGATTGTCACATAAGTCCTGGGATAGTGAGTTCCATATTCTGGGAGCGTTCCCAGAAAAGGAGTGGGTGCGAGATTTCTCTTTCTTAAATTTTGGCAGAATGAGTAGTAGTCTGTTAGAGCTTCAAAGAGGTCTCTTTTGACTGACTTTTGACAAAATATTTGCGAGGTAGACTGTTTTTTTCGTGTACAGAGCTGTGTGAATAAGGCAAGCGGTTTTTAGTATAGCTCTTCCCTCGATTGGAAGCCAGTTGAGCTGCTTCAGAGTGGGAGTGATGTGGTCAAAGTGATTCTCCACCAACA
Organism: Calotriton arnoldi; assembly: GCA_963921515.1. Classification (NCBI taxonomy): domain Eukaryota; kingdom Metazoa; phylum Chordata; class Amphibia; order Caudata; family Salamandridae; genus Calotriton; species Calotriton arnoldi. The sequence goes on from CAWUFW010003844.1 coordinate 78,714, forward strand.
GCAGTCTAGCCGCTGTGTGTACTGTAGCTTTCACAGGGCAAGGTGTGTTTTTGGGTCATCTGTAATCATTGCGTTGCCATAGTCCAGCTCGGGGAGGACAAAGGATTGCACCACAGTCTTTAAGTCTTCGATGGGGGTGAAGGGTTTGACTTTTTTAAGATGTTTCCGTGGGTAGGAGGCACTTTTTGCAGAGGCATTAATATGCTTTTCATGCTTAGGTGACTGTCAAGTGTAATTCACAAGGATTTAATAGAGTTGGAGATGGACAGTTTTCAGTTTATTGCAGGGAGGATGCAGAGCCAGATATGTCTGGGAAAGGATTTTTCTTTAGGTTGGATGAAAAGGAGTTCGGTTTTGTTGGGGTTGAGCTTAAGATGGTTGCCGGTCAGCCAGGATTGAACCATGGAGAGAGTGCTATTTAGGTGCTGGATGTCTTTGACTGACGAGATTTTCATGTAGAGTTGATTGTCATCTGCATAGAGATGATAGGCAATTCTGGCTTGTTTCAGGATCATTGCAATTGGTTCCATATAGAGGTTGAATAGGGTAGGAGACAGAATTGATCCTTGAGGGACTCCTTGTGAGATTGGCGTTGCTTTTAGGGTTGCGTTGTTTGGTTTGATTAGCTGAGAGTGTTGGTTCAGGAAAAAAGCGAACCACTGAAGGACAGTTCAATTGATGCCTGCAAGCTGCGAGAGGGTGTTTAGAAGGATGTCATGGTTGGCAGTATCAAATGCAGTCGAGAGGCCCAGGAGGACTAGAAGGCAGGCCTGGCCATCATCCAGAGATCTGTGTAGGTAATCTATGATGTTCAGTATTGCAGTCTCTGTACTGCAGCCTTCCCTCAACCCAGGTTGGAAGGAGTCATGCAAGTTGTACTTTTCAATGTGGTTGTATTGAGTTGTGCAAGCACACATTTTTCAATGGTTTTGGCAAGGAGAGGGGGGTAGTTATAGGTTTGCAGTTATTAAGGTCGTTCTGGCTGGCGTCTGTTTTTTTGATGAGGAGGGGTGACTTGGCCAAGTTTGAGGGGGGGCGGCGGCGTGGAGCCGCTTGATACGGAGGAGTAAATGATTTTATTCCATAGTGGAGAGATGATGTGACTGAGATTTTTAACAATCTCGCAGGGAGGGGTTCGATTATGCAGTGCCGGCTTCATGCTAGTCATTTGAGGACTTCTTCATGGGTATGATTGAATTCAGTACAGGTAGCATCATTTCTCAATTGCAAGGGGTTGAGGTTGGTGAACTTGTCTGCTGAGAGGGGGAGGTAGCCATTATTTGGAGGTAGGGCTTCTGGTGACCCTTTTTGCATGGGGCATCCTTGGTTCTGGGAAGGGAGGTGGGTGGGTGGATCAAGAGAGAGTTCTATGTTAAATATTTTTTCAGAGAAAAATGTTGCAAATTCTTTGCAGCGCTTGGTAGAGTCATTAAATGAGTGTTGAAGGAAAGAGGAGGTCTGCTGTTTGATGATGTTGATGAGGTCTTTGGGTCTGTTCCTAGAGTAGTCAGGTTGATCTTGGAAAAAGGAGGATTTTTCTTTGAAGATGTGTTTTTTGTATTTTACGTGTTCTGCCCGGAGGATCGAGAGTTCGAGACATTGGTTAACGAGGGTTGCTGTCTCTAGTTTCTTTCCACTAAACAGAGTTGTCACCTCTCACTGTTAAGGTCTTTATTAAACCAGAATCTGGAGGGGATACTTCTTGATTTCTTAAGTTTAAGAGGGGTGACTGCTTCAATGATTTCTGCCATTTTTGTGTTGTAGTGTGCGGTAAGATCATCGGCGGAGGAGAGGTCAGGTGGGGGTAGGATTTGGGAACTGACTAATGCTTCTAGCTCAGCCTAGGGGATTCAATGCATGTTACTCACCCAGTGCTTGGGATGGCTAGATTGGGGGTGGGCGTTTGGTTGAATGGTGTTGAGATCAAAAAGAATTAGATGGAAAAGCCCAACATGGCGGTCGCGAGCTAGAAGAGCTCCCTGTCCTGCGATGCCTTCCCCATAAAAATCCACCATTATCTGCTGTAGTCTTGACTGGGGGTACCTCCCCGAGCCCTGGGGGGGCAGACGACCGAGAGAAGCATACCCCCACCTAGAGCACTGACCATCGAGGCCACCCCGGTGATGACAATGGTGGTCGAGACCGGCTGCATGAATCATAGCCTGTCTGAAGGTGGGGCAGGAGCTGTGGCGAGCGCAGAGTTAAACAGTGCCTGCCGGAGGGAGAGGTCTGCTGCAGAGATCGGCTAGGCTGTGTGAGGCCATGAGGGAATGTGCCCAGGGGCCCTGTCTGGTGTTGGAGGGTGAGCTGCAGCACATCAAGGGCGGGGAAACTTGGTGTGACCTGCGGGGTGAGTGCCCTGGCACTGGGGCTTCTCCCTTTCCTGTGGGCCGATAGATCTTAGAACCGTTTCGAGCCCGGGTGCCAGCGCATCAGCGGATAATGAATGGGTCGCAGAAACCACATCTCTGCCCTGTGAAGCTGCAAACCTGCTATGGAAGGTGAGGGGCCGGGGGACAGGGGCTCACTCTGAGACACACAGGCCTGGTGGAAGATCTGAGGGAAGACTGCCCCCCCTCCTCGGGCCTAGATGCAGCCTGTCCAGTTGAAGCCCACAGGGGGCTCTGGTGAAGATTCTAAGGACAGCAGGGGAGAGAGCCCGGGCTTAGAGAGTGTGGCCCTGTAGGCAAAAAGATTCCTGGGGTGTGAATCAGAAAAGAGGAAGGAAAAGCTCAGACACCTTGGCAGAAGGCCCCTTCAAGATTAACAGAGCATCTGTCCATACTGACTCTGAGTAGCTTGAGGGCCACAAGGTGCCCCCCACCCTTGTGGGAAGCCGCAAGATGCCAATGCCAACACAGGCTTGGGACTCCTCCTGCGGGAACACGCTGTGGTGTTCTAACCCCACCTTGCTCCCCGGCCTGGCAGGCGGCGGTGAGTGCTGCTGTTGAGTAAAGGAGGACTTCTGCGAGTCACGGCGAGGCGATGGAGGGGTGATCATCAGACATGGCGGGGCGGCAAAGACAAAAAGAAAATGCAGAAGAACAAAATGGATTGCTTTGCAGTCCCTACACAGTCCCAGAGGGGGAACTATGCCCTCCCGGGTGAAATGCGACCAAACCAGGGGGAAGATACTCCAGAACCGTCCCTCTGAGAGATCATGGCCACCATGTAAAGCATAAAGGGCTAACAAAGAAAAGCTGGACTCGATGCTGGCGGAGATGTCGCTGATGAGACCTAAGCTCAACAAAGAAAAGGACCGCCTCGTCGACACTGTACAGACTGTAGCGGACATCTCTGAGGTCACAACGCAGCTCCAGAAACAGGTCACCTCCCTACAGAAAGAGAATGCAATCATGCAGACACGTCTGGAAGACATTGAGGGTAGGTCCAGATGTAACAATATCCACCTGGTGGGGGTGACTGAGCAAGAGGAAGAACCATGCACGGACCTCTTTGTTGAAAATCTTATTAGAAACATTTTGCAGCCCAAAGGCCTCTCAAACTTTTTCTCTGTTTAAAGAGCCCATAGGGTACCCATGACTGCTCCCAGACAGGGTGCTCCTCGTTGCACAGTCATCGCAAGGATATTCAATCACAGAGACGTCATACTTCAGGTGGCAAGATGCACACCAGGCTTAGGAATTGAGGGTGCGACAGTCAGCCTATAACCCTATTTCACCCTCAGCGTTCAGCAGCTATGTCGGGGCTTTTTGGAGGTTAAACGAGAGCTCCAGAACTGAGATATCAGATATATGATGCTTCTCTCGGCAAACCTCCAAGTGGTCGCTGAGGGGAAAATGTGGTTCTTTGAATCCCTGGTGGTGGCCTGGGAATGGCTGGAGTGCTGGTACCCAGCCACGGGCGGCAGGAGAAGAGGAGCCCAACAATCGCAGAAATTGGATAAGTAAGAGGGAACAACCAGTGACAAGTCAAGGAGCGATAAAGATGACACGCAGAGCGGACAGGCAGATGGAATCCACCGCATCTGCGGTGGGCTCCTGATTCACACCAGACTTAGCCTGGATTCTGTCTGCGATTGTGCAGCTGGCCCGACAAACTAGAACTGTGAGCAAGCATATTTTGAGGCGTTCCAGAGGGGAGAGTGGAGGTCACACAACTTTATCCCATATAGGGGGATGCAGCTGCGGGGGCTGCGATGGCAGGTTATCACCCCCAGTAATAAGTTAACTACAATGTTTTTAAGGGTGACAGACACCTTGCTACCTGGCGATGGGTAGGTAGTTTGGAACCAGCCATGCAGGGTAGCAGGGATGGGGGATGTTATTGTTGATGAAGGGAAGGTTACAGTTCAACTTACAATGGAGCAACTCTCTAACGATCAGTAACATCACTTGGGGACCCATCGACATTTCGAACATATGCTCTATATTCCGTGGTGTGCAACACAACTATGACCCATTACACCCAAACCCGACTTAAAAACTTCTCCTGGAATGTAAACGGATTGGGTAACAAGATCAAAAGGGAAATGGTCCTCCAATACCTTAAAAACCACAGCCCAGACATAGTTTTATTACAAGAAACACACCTCCTGGGTAAATCATGTAGAGCTATGTCAAGAGGGGGCTTTACTATGACCGCACATGTATGATGCACCTCAGACTCACGGGGAGTGGGAATCCTAATCAGAAATTCGGCATCGTTCATTCTACACAAGACTTTGACTGATCCCCAAGGGAAATATGTGGTTCAGTCGCACATATCGGAGGGCATCTCCATCAACCTATGCTCGTTGTATGTTCCGCCCTGACATCATCGTCACTAGCAGGATTTGGAGAATTCCCTCTTCAGATACCAGATGAGGTTTTGATCATGGGGGGGGGGGACTTCAATGTTACCTTATCTGCTGAAATTGACAGACATTCTGAGGCCCAATCTGTTCACTGGGACCCTACACTGGCCAATTTTATTGGTGCGATGGGATTAGCAGACATTTGGTGGCTACGCCACCCGAAAGAGAACCAATACACTTTCCTACCGGAGGTGCACCATAGTCTCTCCAGATTGGACTATGCCTTTATCCAATCTGCCAATATGGCTCGGTTGCCAGATATACGCCACCTGGCTAGGGAAATCTCAGACCACTCTTCAGTGTGGGTGGAGATATGGGGATATTCCACTAAGCCTCGGGGACCCGGGCCCATCAATGCATGGCACCTTATGGACAAAAACGAATGCGAAATCTAAACCAATCCACGGATTCATACTATGAACTCAATGAGAGCTCTGTTGAGTCACAATTGACATTCTGGGAGGCATACAAGACAGTGATCCGCGGTCAGGCCTACTCATTAATTGCGGGGGGAAAAGAGGCAAGGACGAGTCCTTGTGCTCGAATCGGAGATATTGGCCCTGGAATGCTTGGAATGCCAAGTGTTGAGTGAGGAGAAAATACATGTCCTCAAGCTTAAACCAAAAGAATACAGAGATTTAGCGGAGGAAAGGGCAAAAACATCCTACATACTGACCCACCACGCCTATATGAAGTAGGCAACAAAGTGGGGAAAATGCTGGCATGGTTGGAAAAGCGGCACCAAATGAGGGGATGGGTCTCGCAGATCACCAGCAACTCGGGAGACATTACCCCTGACCCAATTGGAATAGCCAACACATTTGCTGATTACTATGAACACCTCTATGCATCTAAAATACACTGCACTCACTCCGACATTCCAGACTTTTTGTTTAATATAAAACTCTCCCAACTCACAGAGGAACATAGGCAGCTTCTAGAAGCAGACATACATCCACACGAAATAGGCCAGGCACTACGATCCCTCAACTCTGGTAGAGCAATGGGTCCAAATGGCTTGCCCACAGAATTGTAAAAACGCTTAGCTACCAAGCTAGAACCTCAGATCTTAAAAATGTGGACCGAGGCATGAGCCTTGGGACACCTCCCGGGGGACCAACAACAAGCAACATTTGTGGTAATACACAAGGCCGGGAAACCTCCTGACAAGTGCAGCTCCTACCGGCCTATCTCTCTCCTTAATGTGGAGATAAAACTCCGGGCCAAACTGTTGGCCAACGGTCTCCCCCAGGTGATAACAACCTTGATCCATCCGGATCAATCCAGCTTCATGCCTAATAGAGGGAGGCGGCTAAATCTTCGCAGACTTTTCGGGGTCATAGTGGGGTCCAGGGACGAGACAATGTTCACCATGGTGTTATCAATGGATGCCTCCATGGCCTTCGATACACTGGAATGGACCTATATGGTGGGGGTACTAGAAAAAATGGGTTTTGGCCCTAACTTCATAGGCTGGATATACTTACTGTACCAGGAAACCGTGGCACACGTTAGGGTTAATAGAACGACAGCCCACAATTATACTCTATGTAGGGGAGCAAGGCAGGGATATCTACTCTCCCCATAGATTTATGCCTTGGATTTGGAACCTCTGGCAGTGTGGATCTGCCAAGACCCATTAATATGAGGTATTGTATTGCATTGTATTGTATTGTATATGGCATTTATAGAGCGCAACAAACACCCTAAGGGTACCCTGGCGCTAAAAATACATGTATGCAGACCAACGTCAAGCAAGAAGGACAGAACCTAAAAACATTGCTCAAAAGGACGACAGGATCACTATCTGGGGAACAACCACGTTTTGATCCTTTTCCTTAACAGAGACAGGGTACTGCATTGTCTGATTTCAATTGGGAGTGTGTTCCAAAGCTTTGCAGCAGCCACACTAAAAGACCTTCCTCCCAATCTGACCTTGTTGAACCTGGGTACCTTTGCCAGATAAGCAGAAGAGGAACGAAGGGTCCGGGTAGGAGTATACCAGACCAATTTCTTCTGCAACGGTCTAGGACCGAGTCCATGCAATGCCCTAAACCCCATGCATAGGGATTTAAAATAAATTCTTTGCTGCACAGGGAGCCAATGTAGCTCCGATAGGCACATAGAGGCGGAAAAACTACGTGGTCTAGACAAGGCCAATTTCGCAGCCGTGTTCTGGACACGCTGCAGTCTCTGTATCAAATACTTAGGGGACTCCAGCAGCAGAGCATTACAGTAGTCAAGTCTACTTAGGATGGCGCCTTGCACAACCAAGGCTCTAACCGAAATTGGGAGCAACGGAAGAATCTTTCTCAGAGCCCTGATGAGGCCAAAACAGCACCCCACCAACTTGTTCACTTGCGTCTCCAGTGACAGGTTGGCATTAAACATAACTCCCAAATTTCGCACCGTCTTAGATGGCGCCAAAACAGTAGATGAACCAAGGGGCCAGAAGTTGTGAGGAAGAGGCAGATGGACCTTCCCAACTGCGCAGTGTACAATTTCAGTCTTATCCGAATTAAATTGCAAAGAGTTATTACGTAACCACTGCGCAGTGTCATGCATACATGCATGAAAATCCTCCAGGGCATTGGGTAACGTTCCATCAAGAGATATAATAATCTGAGTGTCATCAGCATAATTCACCAATTTTACATTATGAGCCCGAATGATATTAATCAGTGGGCTCAAGTAGATGTTAAATAAAATTGGGCTGATGGCAGATCCTTGTGGAACCCCATGACATATATTAGTGAAGGCTGACTGGAAAGGGGGAAGGGCCACTGCCTGACACCTGCCAGATAGATAGGATCGAAACCAGTCCAGGGCAGTGCCCACTACTCCCACCTCCTCTAAACGTGTTAGCAGAATGTCATGGTTGACCGTGTCGAAAGCGGCAGACAGGTCGAGCAAAATAAGTATTGCTGATTGTCCCCTGTCTGCCAGCAGACGCAAATCATCCAACACGGTCACCAAGGCTGACTCGGTTCCGTGTTCTGGACGGAAACCGAATTGTACATCTGCCAGACAGTTGTTACGTTCTAAAAAAACTGACAGGGATTTGCTAACCAAACGTTCAAGGATCTTCACTGGGTAGGGGAGGAGAGAGATGGGCCGATAGTTACCCGGACAGGTTGGATCAAGAGTGGCCTTCTTCAAGAGTGGCGTAACTACAGCCTGTTTCCAGCCAGATGGTACAGCTCCACTAGATAATGATTGATTACATATCTGTCGAAGCCTGGGGAAAAGTTCTGATGCAAATTCCTTCCAGATTTTATGCGGAAGGGGGTCCAATGGAGAGCCCGAAGAGACACCCATAGCAAGCCTATAAAATTCCTCATCCGAAGGGGGGTCGAAATGGTCCAAAAAACTCCGTTTATCGATCCCTTCACCAATCTGTGTTCCTACGCCAGGCACCCCTCTCGTATCAACAAACGGAATAGCTGCCCCTAAAGTCACAGCCTCTGTCCCCCCAAAGAGGTTATTTTTGAGACCAGAGATGATGGTTCTGATTTTATCATTAAAAAAAGTAGCCAAACTGTCACAAAGATCTTGGGTAGGCTGAACCTTATTTTGTAAGCACTGAGGATTAGTAAAGTCATCAACAATTTTAAAAATACATTTAGACTTATTCAGCGATTTCAAAATAAGCTCTGCGAAATATTCCTGCTTCGCAGCAAGAATTTCTTTCTTGTAGAGAGAAAGTGTAGAGAGAGGTATATACTGGGGGAACTGTGGGAAGAGTGTATTTCCTAATGCGTCGACGGTATTCTTTTCTATGTGTCTAGTCCCCCCATGACGATAGCCAGACTGATCCAAATACTTCAGATCTTTGGAAGACTTTCAGGGTACACAATCAATTGGGATAAGTCCATCATGCATTTGATTATGGGCCCTGAACCCACCTTGCCCAGAGATGTCCACCTGCCCATGTTTCATGGGTGTTTTAAGTATTTGGGGATTAATGGCACGATGGACCCCCACCTTTTTACTGTTCTAATTTGGTCCCTATCCTAGAACACTTTGCAGCAGATGTCCAGCACTGGAGGGAACTGCCGCTCTCCCTCCTGGGCAGGGCGGCAATGTTCAAGATGATGAATTGCCCCGAATGCTTTGCGCACTCCAAAATACTCCATACTGTATACCCGAGGAATTTTTTCGCAAGACTGAGTCTCTTCTCCTTCTGCTTCTATGGCACACAAATTCTCCACATATAACCCTTCCAAATTTGATGTGAGAAGTGTATGATGGTAGGATTGGTCTCCCAGATATTAGAAAGTACTATTGGGTCACGCAACTGACGATGGTTAATGACTGGGCATTTGTAGCCCGGGATGACCTAGTGTTTAGACTAGAGAGATTCTCAATGGGAATCCTGGGGTATCTCAGGGTAGTTTACGCCCTGGCTAACACTAACACACTCCTTCCTCAAACATTTACCATGGCCCAGGTGTGGAAGAAGGTGACAACATTCCTGGACTGGCAGGGGAAGCCACCTGCAATGACCCCATTGTGGTGCAGTGATCTCCTTGGGGAGGTGGGAAGACTAAGCGGGTTCAAGAAATGGAACCTCATTGTTATATCCACATTGAAAGATGTGTGGAAAGGGGACGCCATGCTCAGTCTGGCTGACATGCAGGCCCAATATAACTTGACACCCATGGAATCCTTCAGATATCGGCAATTACAGCATGCTCTGATGACAAATTTCACCCCAGACACACTTTGGTCCCAGAGTTTTCACCTCTGGAAGACAGAATCCGTACCGAACCGCTACCCAAAAACTGATTTCGCTTAACTACAAGAAACTAATCAACAATTTGCCTAATATCCTGGCCACCCTAAGGACTAAATGGGAGGGGATGTGGGGATTGTGAGGACAGAGAGAGGGAAGAGACCATGGGGGCTTACCAAGAGGTGGCAATTAATGTGGGGTTCCGTTTAATTCAATTACGTATCCTACATCATTACTACTACAGCATTCAGGCCGTGGGCCGATGCCCCACAGATCTCTGCCTTCAAGACAACAGGGAGAGGAGTACATTCTTTCACATCCTGTGGTCCTGCCCTGTAATACAGTCATACTGGGTGGCACTACAGAAACTTGCCAGTAAGGTCGTAGAAGTGGACATATTGGACTCAGCAAAAACCTGTCTCCTGCACATATGGGTGGACGACTCACCACCGAGACAGGATCCTGGGTCTTGAAGTGGCAAAATGCAATTTAGCACGCTTGTGGGATGCAAGGGAGGCCCCGACTGTGGCAGGATGAGAACAACAAATGGAAAGATGTATTTCGAATGAAAAAACTATTTATTTGGGCAGGGGATGCCCACAAAAGTGGGAGAAACCTGGTCGGTTGGCGCTCCTATAGAGGAATGGAAGAGGAGTTCCCTGAGGGTCCTGATGGCCACAACATGGGCTCCAAAGAACATTGAGAAAATTAGTCTTCATGTATTGTTTACTGTATCAATTCTTTATTAGGAACTGTTGTAAAATTGTTATGTTAATGAGCCTACCCCCTTAAGAGACACTGGAAAATTACATAAGATCTGCAAGCTGCTGCATTTTGCAAAACTCAGTAAAAAGATTTGTTTAAAAAACAAAAAAAAGAATTCGATGGTGATCCGTCGAGTCGGATGGTAGGATGAAGTGGATGGATAGGGTGTTATGATTAGAGATAGGGCCCTTGTTGTTAGTTTGTTTATTGCAGAGTTGGGTAAGATCCTTTACTTCCAGGGTGGTGGAAAGGGCTTGTACTGTAACATCTTCAGTGTTGTTCATGTGCATATGTAGGTCTCCTAGTTTAATGTCTGTGCTGCCTTTTAGGGAGTATTGTGATATTAGGTCTGTTAAGGCTTCGAGGAATTGTGGGTTATCACCTGGAGGGTGATAGATGACATGAAATTTGATGGGGTTGGGTGCTTTAGAGGAGAGAGCTGACCTCCTGGATATTCAACGGTAGGGTATTTGGTAGTGCAGAAGGGAGTTAGGCAAAGATCACTTTTATGTATCACGGCTAATCTACCACCCCTGCGATCCTTGCGGTCGTTGCGAATGATTGAGAAGCCCAGTGGGGTGAGGAGGTCGATGTAAAGGGATGAGTGGTCATTCAGCCAGGATTCAGTTAGAAAGCAGATGTCAGTATTGTGTCATAAGACAGTTTCAGCTATTTCAGTGTAATGCTTGACTGGTGCTCGACAGTTTAGACGTGGGTCCCTTGCTCACTTTGCCACTTGATTCAAGCTAGCCTGGCTGATGAGGGGTGTTACCCCAAAACCGGCCCCAGGATGCTTGTTTCCGGTCCAGGGAAGACCTGGCTTGGCAGTTCGGGCTGGACTGTTTCCATGAGTCACGGGGTCAAGACTGATTTGCATATACCTGGGTCTGAACTGGGGTGGCGAAGTGAGCTAAAGAACAATGATGGATTCAACCCAGATCTCTGACTGGGGGTGAGTGTCTGAAAAGTTTCAGCGCTCCGTCCATCATCTCCTTGTGTTTGCTTTGATCGACAGTTTAGTAGCATGCAGTAGGTAATGATTTCAGACCAGTCTGACTGGGTTGGATATTAGTTAGTTGGGTGGGCAGCTTGGGAGGGCGAGTGGTGTTCAGGGTCCTATTCATGCCAAGGATGACCGGGATCTTGCAGTGGCACGCTTGGCTTGGGCCATTGTCATAAGTGTCGCTCAGCATTTCAGCTTTGCGCTGCAACATTCCTGTCGTAGTGTGTCTAGGTTTGAGGTTCGGATGAATGTAGGGGGTGGTTTGGTTAGGGGTGAGGATTTGAGGGGTCCAAGTGAGTGTTTGTGGCAGGGTGGATGTTCACCATAGAAGTGTGGGGTTGGGGCAGGGTGTGGCTAATCTTTGCATTCATAGGAAGTGACAAAATATCTTCTAGAATAGTGTTGATTTTGAGATCTAGATGGGCTATTATATGGATCAGTTGAGAGATGATTGGGTCTGGAGTGGGAAGGAGAGTGTGATGGAGCTCATCGGAATAAGGGGTGGAGGCTATGGTGGGATGCAGCCTGCTGAGGTTGATGGATTGAGAGGATACAGTTGCAGAAGATAGCTTGAACTGGGCAGTGGAGATGTGCCATGGAGAGTGGGAAAGTAATTCTGGTTGCAAAACCATAGCATCAGAGCATCTGGTAATGGAGGAAGCTGTAGGGGGGTGGAGGTGGTGGCTGTGCAAAGGGCATTGGTAGTAGAATGTTCAGCTGGTGGAGGTGTGGGTGCAAGGATTAGTTCTCTGGGAGAGGATGTAGAAGTTGGTTCTCTGGGAGAGGGAGGAGGGGTGGAATTGGGACCGGATGCCATGAAGGCGCAGAGCACAGGGAAGTGGCGATCAAAATTGGATAGGTTTTGCTCAGAGGCTTGGACTGGGATGTTCCCATTTCTGTAAACGGTTATGGACAATTTTCTGATAAAGTTCTGAGATGGGGATATAGTGAGCTTAGTTCCATAAGGCGACCATACAATTCAAAGTCCAAAATTACAAAGTGATTACCAAAAAACTGAAACACAAGGTATTTTGTTGCTCTTAGTGTTTAATTCACACTGAGCTTAGTCTATTATTGACATAATTCATATTATATACAATGATATCCTCAGGTGGGAAAAGGAAAGAGGGGAAGGTGAAGTGAGAGTGATTCAGGTGAGGTAGGGTAGTGACTTCAAGAGTGTAGTTTGCATCAAAACAATATATTACTCAAAAACATGTGGTCCTTGATTGAGCCTATTAATCACAATATACACAAAAAACTTGTATCGCCATGGTAATAGTTAACACAGTACTAAATCTCTGATGTTAAAACTGGCTTGATTAAAATGACGCTTTCGACCCCAATATATCCGTAGGCTATTGAAATCCTTATGCGGGTCTTCATCAGGACTGTGGTGTGAGGGTGAGGGGATCATAAGCCGCTCCTGATGAGGCTGGAGTTATGCTAGGCCACGTGGCTCCTAATGACCGGAGAGAGAAAACAGCACTGAAAGTGTGTTGAAAGCCTAATTACTCGGCTGAAGGCATATAAAGTATTCTGCGCTAGAAATACTGGCTGGAACTTTCAAGTTTCATCGTGCCAGCAGTTCTGTTGAAATAAATCCTTATGAAATTGCTTGTTCGTAAGGATTTATTTCAACAGAACTGCGGCGCAATGGAAACTTGAAAGATCCAGCCAGTATTTCTAACGCAGAATACTTTATATGCCTTCAGCCGAGTAATTAGGCTTTCAACAAACTTTCAGTGCTGTTTTCTCTCTCCCGGTCATTAGGAGCCACGTGGGCCCTAGCATAACTCCAGCCTCTCATCAGGGGCGGCTTATGATCCCCTCACCCACCCTCACACCACAGTCCTGATGAAGACCCCGGCATAAGGATTTCAATAGCCTACGGATATATTGGGGTCGAAACGTCGACAATTTTTAATCAAGCCAGTTTTAACATCAGAGATTTAGTACTGTGTTAACTATTACCATGGCGATACAAGTTTTTTTGTGTATATTGTGATTAATAGGCTCAATCAAGGAGCCACATGTTTTTTGAGTAATATATTGTTTTGATGCAAACTACACTCTTGAAGTCACTACCCTTACCTCACCTGAATCACTCTCACTTCACCTTCCCTCTTTCCCTTTTCCCACCTAGGGATATCATTGTATATAATATGAATTATGTCAATAATAGACTAAGCTCAGTGTGAATTAAACACTAAGAGCAACAAAATACCTTGTGTTTCAGTTTTTTGGTAATCACTTTGTAATTTTGGACTTTGAATTGTATGGTCGTTTTCTGGGACCACTGTTCTTATGTACTGTCCTTTACCCAGGTCCCAGAGACTAGTTTTGGGTTTACCCTTCTTAGGTAACTAGTTCCATAAGGGACATTGGTAGTATTGGTTACATGTAGTAAGTTCTTTCTCCATTTGGTGGGTTTCTTAGTGTAAAAGATGAAGTCATCTTGAAGGCCTCCATGTGTTGGACTGTAGAAGATGTCTGTTATTAGTGTCTCAGGGTGTTGTTTGAGAATTTCATGCTTGAAATTTTTTGCGTCCTGTTTGGAGCGGTTTTGTGGAAATTTAATGCAGTATGAGTTGAGGCCATACCTTGCCATGACAGTGTTGCGGTGGGATACTGGTGATTGGACCCATTGCAGTATCGGCAGCTTAGGGTCCTTCCTGGGGTAGGTGGTCCTCCAAGTGGATTGCCTGTTGCAGCAGTGGGTCAGTCAGTGGAGGAGCAGAATGCCAGTGATGGGGCCGTGGAGAAGGGAGCTCTTCAAGATGATTTGGTGGGCTCGCTGTGAGGTAGATGGGTCCTTGAAAGCCGAAGAGCACTGGTGATCTTGCTCGATATTTCGAGTTCTTAGTGGTCATGGTATCTTGGAGCTGGTGGTTGTGGTGGAGTTTAAAGGCCCAGTTTGCCGGAGATGCCAGCATAATATACAGGCATATATACATTATATACCTGCACAGCATGGGTTAGGCTTCAGAGTAAACATGGACTAATAAACATCAGGGAGATAGGCAAAAATCACAGTGTAGGAAATAGATAACAGCATCGACATAAAATCACAGTTTGTAAACAATATTAGCATGGGGAAGGCAAAATCATCTTTAGGCACATGTAACAGTATGTGCATATAAACACAATAAGCAAGCAAGTTAAAAATGTGGGCGTACAATACCATGTTCTGACGTAGATATGTTTATTCATCGAATTATTCTTGTTTGGCATAAGAAAGGCATAAATCACTGCCAAGCCATAGAGTAGTAGTGAGGGCATAGAAACTAGTGATTAATAGAAATCCTACCGAGGAAGTAACCCAAAAAGCATTTCATTTGAAGAAGTAGTCCAAACAGTAAACAGAAACTGGTGATTCCTAGGAATTCAACTGAAAAAATAGCCCAAAAACACATATCAACTGAAGAAGTAGCCCAAACAGCTTCAGACTGAGAAAGTGGCCCAAACTAGATGTCTGCTGAGGAGGTAGCCCAAACCTTCCTACTGAAAAGTAGCCCAAAAATGATAACGGTAAAAACAGACAACATTTTTATTTTAGGGTAGCAGTGCAGGGGGTAAAGGGCATCTCAAAAATCCCAAGCTGTGCCCCAAATTCCTATGGAGCAATTGGGGCAAGATTCCCAGACTGGAGGGGCCAGCTGGGCAGCCACCATGTTGCCAGGGAGTAATGACTCCTAGGGATTTGCAACCAAGGGTCCAGAAGGTAAGTTGCTCTCGATTATCAGTGCAACTGTTCTGTGTTCAAGGTTCGTCAAGGGTGTTATTCAACACCAAAGCCTAATAAGGTAATCTGAAATTCCATTTAACAAATAACTTTCTGAAGGCTTTAACACTGTTTAATAACAATGCACTCTCAAAGGCCTAGTGCCTTTAACAATAACTTTCATTAGAAACAGATCAGACCCATGGCCTCTGACATAACCTTTTCTAATGGACCAACCAGGCCTACAGCCTTTAAAATTGGCTTGTCATCATAAGTAACTTGTGGCTGCTATATTTAGCATAAGTGTTTCCTCAAAGCAACCATTATGAATACAGTCATAACATTATAACTACTACAGAACTGCAGTTGAAAAAGCAATACATAACCCCTCTAACTAACAAGTATTCTAACCGTAAAAATCCCGTCCCTCCATCCCCAGGCTATGTCAGAGGAGGGAACCAACACTACAACCATTGCCTACTATGGAACCTGTGACCATCCACATAACAAAATGTCTGTCTCTGGGCTTTAACATAGTGTGATATCAGTCCTCCTTGAATATATATCAGTTCTAATGTGCTTACCACAATTAATCAGAATGAATGGCTTTCCTGTAACTCTTCATAATAAATAGATTAGACCTATTGCATCCAATCAGGCCAATAGCCTTTACCATTAGCTTGTCACCATAACCAAGTGAGGCCTAATGAATTGAGTATAAACTCACAACCATCTTTCAACTTTCAAGATCCTCACTTACGCCTACAAATGCCTACACAACAACGGACCCAAATACCTCAACGACAGAATCAAATTCCACGTACCCAAAAGAAACCTCCGATCTTCCAACCTCGCACTGGCCGAAACCCCGCGCATCCACAGAGCAGGCAGGAACCTGTGACCATCCACATAACAAAATGTCTGTCTCTGGGCTTTAACATAGTGTGATATCAGTCCTCCTTGAATATATATCAGTTCTAATGTGCTTACCACAATTAATCAGAACGAATGGCTTTCCTGTAACTCTTCATAATAAATAGATTAGACCTATTGCATCCAATCAGGCCAATAGCCTTTACCATTAGCTTGTCACCATAACCAAGTGAGGCCTAATGAATTGAGTATAAACTCACAACCATCTTTCAACTTTCAAGATCCTCACTTACGCCTACAAATGCCTACACAACAACGGACCCAAATACCTCAACGACAGAATCAAATTCCACGTACCCAAAAGAAACCTCCGATCTTCCAACCTCGCACTGGCCGAAACCCCGCGCATCCACAGAGCAGGCAGAAGATCCTTCTCTCACATTGCAGCCAAGACCTGGAACGAGTTACCGGCAGACATCAGACGCGCCCCCTCCCTGAACACCTTCAGGAAGACCCTCAAGACCTGGCTCTTCGGCTAAACAGATCTGCGGACCCCCCCCTCAGCGCCTTGAGACCCTCACGGGTGAGTAGCGCGCTTACAATTCCCTGATTGATTGATTGAACCATCAGGCATGCAAAAATTACAAATATGTATAAAATGACAGTTGTGAAAACAGTATGCACCCCTCTAAAAAGATGAAATATGGATTAGCACTAGGTCTTCCAGCTTGTGGTATTTATTTTTTAGACATTTCCATCTCTATTTATCCATATTTATTTATTGCTCATTTTAGCTGTATTTGTCCATATTTATTTTGAGTTTTATGAATAAGTGAACCTTAAACACGTCCACATTTATTTAACTAATAAAGGTACACCCAAAATTGGATCTGTGATGAATTTTAGTGAAATAAGAAGCCATATTTGAGAAGTTGGCCTGGTATATGCTGTCCACTAATTAAAGTGGGCACCTTGCACCAGTCCAAACGACCCTTATTGATGATTAGGTTAAAGACAACCTTTATAGAAAGCTATCCTAGTGGTATCTGTGGAGAGCAGCCTTCAGGCTAAGTCTTGAAGGAATGTAAAGCAGCTTGTTTTACCAGTATATAACCTCTTGAATGACCAAATGAAAGGAGAACCACACAAGGTATATATAAAATATATGTATTTATTACTAAACACTCTCTACTAACCTCTTTATGAGATTAGAGAACAAGGCACACAATATTACAGTACTAGAACGACAGTAAATAGCACAATACACAGTGGGCTCCAGGGGGAGACCAAACCATATATTAAGAAAGTGGTATAGCAACCACGACTTGACTAGACACAGTGCCTAGAGCACGTAGAGTCGCTAGGACCCCAAGGAACCACCCAAGGTAATGACACAGGGGACCCACGGAGGACGGGTGCAGTGTGGGAACACAGACGCGAGCTCTGTACAACTCTATGGGAAAGTCGCGGTTGGAAATTTAGAGTTTAAGGACACTTCGGAGAGGACTTCAAGCAAACCCAGTTAAACTTAGAAGGTTCTAAGGCCAGCACCCTTGTGAGTACTGAGGTACCCGTGTTACCTAGCCCAGGGAAGCCGGGTGCATAGGGGTCAAGTGGTGTCGGAAACCCTCGTCGTTTTCAATGGCGTGATGCGAAGAAGTGCTGCTGCTGTGGAGAAGAAAAAGTGTCCGGTGTGACCCAAGCCTGGATCGGAGATGAGAAGAACCTGAAAGCAGAGGGGACAAAGTCTGGGTCACTTCACGTGACCAGGAGCGGAGCAATCGAATGCCCACCGATGTTGGGTGCTTCAGGTGCAAAGAGGTGGAGCTTGACTCTGCAGCCACGGGGACCAGGAGATGTTGACGACAACCAGGATCCACAGGTGAGCTGTTTCCACAAAGGATGTCGAGTGCTGAGGGGTCAGTTTCCGGATTGGAGACCAACAAGCCTTGGCAACTGCAACCCACGTGGTCAGAGTAATGATGCTTCTGTGAGGACCAGCAAGGTCCTGGGGACTCCCCAAGCAATGGAGAGTCAGGGCACGTCTGGAGCAACCAGAGAAGCCCACTGAAAGTTAAAGTTGCCTGATCAGGGACCCACAGGTCAACGGACCAGGGATCGCGAAGGGACCTCAAGAGGAATCACACAATGCCAGCCCACGGGACACTCGTGGAGTGTAGGCCAGTAATCTTTGGTGGAAACACTGCTCGGGGCTTGTACTACAAGTAGCCCAAAGCACAGCCTCAGGGATTGGCTAGAAGCATATGCTGCTGCAAATGTGCATGGTGTCCAGGGGTTCAAGTTGCACGGTCCCCACGAGGGCTGCGGGTCTCAGGTTTTCTGAGAGCACTAGTCGGCCTTGGGGAAGCTTGGGCACCCACCTCCTGTGTTGCATAGGGGTGACTGATAGGCTTATATGTGCAGTGATTAGGATAGATATAGTGAACCTATATCTAAGTAAGGGGTGCATGCACCACCTTACACAAGCTGCAGTAGCAGACCTGTTGTGTCATTTTGAATGGCCTCTCAGGGGTGGCATAATACATGCTGCAGCACCTGGGAGGCCTCTGGGGTACCTATGCCCTGGTTACATAGTATACCATATACTAGGGACTTATAAGGGTACCCCAGAATCCAATCTGGAGTGTACCTAAAGTACATGTAATCAATTTAGAGGAGAAAGCAGATAGACTGGGTTCCTGAATAGCAGTATCCCAGTCAGACTAAGTCGAAAACAGTGAAACATCAGCAAAAAGTGGGGGTAACTATAAGAAGCAGATCCTACTCTCCTACACCATACATGATGCATTACTTGTATGCAGGGTACTCATATGATATTAACATTTTAATTAAAACGTTTGCACATCTGTGTTTAATGCTCTTTCAGAAAACTCTCCTTATGTGTTTTAAGTCACTTGCTTGTCAGTCTGCACACTTATCACCCCAACAGTCATAACTGACTTCTGTCCAATCAAATGCTATACGTAAAGAAATTAACAAATGAGCTGAGACGAAGCCAGTGTCTCGTTAGTGCTTCTGAAAACTTTTTGTGGATACACTTTCACTATCAAGCTAGACCTAATGGAAGGGTGGACATTTTCTCTTTGTTTAAAATTGTTAACATATTTCAATTTTATTAGGAGGTGTGAAGTACCACAGTGAACTCGCTGATTTGAGAATATAGTTGTGGAAAGAGGATGATGGAGTTAAGTTGTACATACTTTGGTCTAGATTTAGTAAGGGCTTGCATTGCCATTGCGTCATGCAAGGTGACGCAAGGGCAACGCAAGCCCTTAAGTGATATTTACTATGCCACACAGAGCCACCATGTCTGGCTCTGCGTGGCATAGTAAATCTGGAGTTATGCAAGGCAATGCAAGTTGCTGCCTTGCGTTACTCTGTCCTGGGAAGGCATTCCATGGGAGGAGCTTGGGTGTTCCACTGCATCAGCTCATGGTTTTTGGCGCATTCCTCGATTTACCAACAATAGTAAAGCTGGGAATGCATCAAAATTCTTATCCTTACAGGGTGTGGCCTAATAAGAAGAAATATGTTTATTTCTCCTTATTTTTTTCCTCTTTAACGTGTAAGCATGTAGAAAAAGGAAAACGCCTCAGAGGATTGTTTTTGTGCAGGAAGGTGTCTCTTGATGCACAAAAACAATCCTGCCTGCTTCGTAGGCACCCTTGCACTATTGTGCAACAGTGTCTGCGTTGGTGCTTGGCAGCCACTAGGGTGCCAGTGCAGAGAGAGAGCAGGAATGTGCCATATTTTAGTAGATATGGTGCATTCCTGCCCTCTCCATTTGAGGCAGCACAGTGCAGGAAGTTGTCTTGCTGCGTTGTGCTGTATCAAATGTTCGTAAACCTGCTCCTTTTGTTTCTTAATGACCTGATTTCACTTATTCTCCCTGTAACGGAAAGTTATATTTTGGAATGCACAGAGTTCCAGTTCTTGTGTATTACTTCATACCCATAGACAGGGCACAAGTTCGGGGTACAAGTGGGTACACACCGTCAACCCACTATTTTCACAGGGTGGATGCCGTCTACCCTGTCAAGAAGTTGGGCGCACCCTAAATATGCCGACCTCGTCCTGGTGTCATTTTCGGGCACCGGGACACATTCAGAAGCACCTACACTTTGTCTCTCTTCATTCCGAGTAGCAATGTGCAGGCAGTGAAGGAGCTTTATGATTTTAAATTCCAGCTGGGTGCCAAAGTTAAGGGGCCATCTGGCCTCCTATTGTTCGAGTATCCTTGGCTGGGAGCTATTTTGAGCCTCACACGTAGGTGCAAATGCAATGGAGGGGAAGGAAAGGCACACAGATTGTAATTAGGCCTGGGAGGAACTCACAGAGTTTTACTCTAGAATTCCGCAGAGTTACAAAAAACTCAGCAGGATTACTTGGAATTCCACCAATGGGTGGAAAAATGCTCATCCGATTGGCCACGGTGCCAGTGTTGGGCAGTTCATATGGATATATATAGCGGCCCCGCTCAGGGTCGCGAGGTGCCCCGCCACTGAAAAGCGGCTCCAGCGCTTTGTGAAAACGGTAGCGTGAATTGGAACAACGTGTCCGTTTTGGCAGGAGATACAAGCAGGGACCCGAGTGTCTCTTTGAGCAGCAACCCACTAAAGGATTGTAAGAAAACGGGAAGACTGGGCTGCATTCCACTATGGAGAAACTTTGCCACACTACGATTACCAGATTGCAGCCGGAAGGCACGCCCACTAGGCAGGACTATAATTGAACGCTGTGAGTACGGCGAGAACTGAGATGCAGCCTGTCACCCATGGACTCCAGTGATCAAGGGCTTGGTAGCCAGAAACATGTTTGGAGAACGCTTTGGCTGCCCAAGGTGATGTTTGTCTCCCTGCAACTTGCCAATAAAGAAGGATACGACACGTTGTGTGTGGCACCTCAAGTGTTGGGCAGTTCATATGGATATATATAGCGGCCCCGCTCAGGGTCGCAAGGTGCCCCGCCACTGAAAAGCGGCTCCAGCGCTTTGTAAAAACGGTAGCGTGAATTGGAACAATGTGTCCGTTTTGGCAGGAGATACAAGCAGGGACCCGAGTGTCTCTTTGAGCAGCAACCCAGTAAAGGATTGTAAGAAAACGGGAAGACTGGGCTGCATTCCACTATGGAGAAACTTTGCCACACTACGATTACCAGAATGCAGCCGGAAGGCACGCCCACTAGGCAGGACTATAATTGAACGCTGTGAGTACGGCGAGAACTGAGATGCAGCCTGTCACCCATGGACTCCAGTGATCAAGGGCTTGGTAGCCAGAAACATGTTTGGAGAACGCTTTGGCTGCCCAAGGTGATGTTTGTCTCCCTGCAACTTGCCAATAAAGAAGGATACAACACGTTGTGTGTGGCACCTCAAGTGTTGGGCAGTTCATATGGATATATATAGCGGCCCCGCTCAGGGTCTCAAGGTGCCCCACCACTGAAAAGCGGCTCCAGCGCTTTGTGAAAACGGTAGCGTGAATTGGAACAACGTGTCCGTTTTGGCAGGAAATTCAAGCAGGGACCCGAGTGTCTCTTTGAGCAGCAACCCACTAAAGGATTGTAAGAAAACGGGAAGACTGGGCTGCATTCCACTATGGAGAAACTTTGCCACACTACGATTACCAGAATGCAGCCGGAAGGCACGCCCACTAGGCAGGACTATAATTGAACGCTTTGAGTACGGCGAGAACTGGGATGCAGCCTGTCACCCATGGACTCCAGTGATCAAGGGCTTGGTAGCCACAAACATGTTTGGAGAACGCTTTGGCTGCCCAAGGTGATGTTTGTCTCCCTGCAACTTGCCAATAAAGAAGGATACGACACGTTGTGTGTGGCACCTCAAGTGTTGGGCAGTTCATATGGATATATATAGCGGCCCCGCTCAGGGTCGCGAGGTGCCCCGCCACTGAAAAGCGGCTCCAGCGCTTTGTGAAAACGGTAGCGTGAATTGGAACAACGTGTCCGTTTTGGCAGGAGATACAAGCAGGGACCCGAGTGTCTCTTTGAGCAGCAACCCACTAAAGGATTGTAAGAAAGCGGGAAGACTGGGCTGCATTCCACTATGGAGAAACTTTGCCACACTACGATTACCAGAATGCAGCCGGAAGGCACGCCCACTAGGCGGGACTATAATTGAACGCTGTGAGTACGGCGAGAACTGAGATGCAGCCTGTCACCCATGGACTCCAGTGATCAAGGGCTTGGTAGCCAGAAACATGTTTGGAGAACGCTTTGGCTGCCCAAGGTGATGTTTGTCTCCCTGCAACTTGCCAATAAAGAAGGATACAACACGTTGTGTGTGGCACCTCAAGTGTTGGGCGGTTCATATGGATATATATATATATATATTCACTGAAAAAACCATAGGTTTCAGACACGTTATAGTTACAAATTAGCATTTAAAAAACCTTTGAAATTCACTGAAAAAACCATAGGTTTCAGACACGTTATAGTTACAAATTAGCATTTAAAAACCTTTGAAATTCACTGAAAAAACCATAGGTTTTAGGGACAGTTATAGTTACTTGGACATTGCACTCGTACAAAACCCGTGAAATTCCCCCGTTATAGTTAGTTCAGCTAACTATAACTCGCGCCCCGCAATGCACTGCTGATGACGTCACATATTACATCACTCATGACATGGTCAGTGACATCACTGATGACATCACTGATGACATCTCAAATGACATCACTGATGACATCATCCAGTGACTGTGTGTTTCTGTAAAGTTTAAATATTTTTAAAATATATAGGAAAAGACGTATTGAAGAATGAGTGGGTGTCTAAGTGTCTGTATGGATGATTTAGTAGGTGCGTGACTGACTCTATAAGTGAGTGATTTAACGTATCTTACTGAATGCATGGGTTAGTGACTAAACTGGGTGTATGTCTGTATCCGTCTGTCTGTTGCTGTGTAAGTGGCTGCATGTGTTTGTGAATAGCTAAATGATTTTCTATATGAGTTATTGAATGCTTGTCTGAGTATCTGTATGGGTGCCTGAGTGTTTGTGTGGGAGGGGTGTGTGCAACTCTGTGCATAGATGTGTGAGTGGGTGATTCACTGGGTGGATGGTTTCAAGAGTGCATCTGTGATAGACTGTATGGGTGGGTAAGTGTGTGTAAGAGTGTGTTAGTGAGTGAATGTATGTCCCAGTGGTACATGTGTGAGTAACTACATATGTGAAAGGCAGTATATATGTGTGTTGGAGTATATAAATAGCTATAAGCAAGAGTGAGTGATTGTGATAGTGGCTGTATGGATGATTGTGTGCTTGTATCAGTGATTGTATAAGAGCGTAACAATGTGCTACTATTTGTATGAGTAAGTGAGCTGGTGTGTGTATAACTGTATAGGTGAGTAAATGGCAGTGTGTTTAATTATTTGCATGACTGACTAGGTGTGTGAGTATCTCTATGGATGAGTGGCGTTGTTTGAGTGTCTATATAGGAGTAAGAGTGCATATGATAGTCCTGTACTGAGTGACCGTAAGTATGAGTGACTGTACGGGTGAGTGAGTGGATGTGTGTGTGTAGACCTAAGAATCAGTGAGTGGGTATGTAGTTATTGGTGTTGGAGTGTCTATGGTTTTGCGAATGGCAGTCTGTAATTTAGAGTGGGTGTATCAAAGATTATATTAGGGTGTGAGGAGGTGCATCAGATTATCACGTGGATGATGTCATCAGTGATGTCATTTGAGATGTCATCAGTGATGTCATCAGTGATGTCACTGACCATGTCATGAGTGATGTAATATGTGACGTCATCAGCAGTGCATTGCGGGGCGCGAGTTATAGTTAGCTGAACTAACTATAACGGGGGAATTTCACGGGTTTTGTACGAGTGCAATGTCCAAGTAACTATAACTGTCCCTAAAACCTATGGTTTTTTCAGTGAATTTCAAAGGTTTTTTAAATGCTAATTTGTAACTATAACGTGTCTGAAACCTATGGTTTTTTCAGTGAATTTCAAAGGTTTTTTAAATGCTAATTTGTAACTATAACGTGTCTGAAACCTATGGTTTTTTCAGTGAATTTCAAAGGTTTTTTAAATGCTAATTTCTAACTATAACGTGCCTGAAACCTACGGTTTTTTCAGTGAATTTCAAAGGTTTTGTAAATGACAATTTTTAAATGTATTAATTGTTATATTAATTTTTTTCATACTGATTTACTACATTTTTAGAAACAATTTTTTTTACATATTTTATTTGTCAAATTACATTGTAATTACATTATACATTACATTACAAAAAATACTTTCTCAGAATGAATTACTTTAGTTTAAATACTTTGCAGATAGGCAATAGACTTTTATGTACAGTAGTTACAGTTGTTGCAATGGGCAACACATTTTCAAACACAATGCAACATTCAGCTCAATGTGAATTTCTAGTTAAATGCAATTAGTTACTTTATGGATTACTTTTGTAACCACAGGACTGGATCCTAGATTCAGTCCTGGTACATCTCCTGTAAACAGTTGAGTAAAAGCGTTTTGGTTACAGTCGTGATTTTAAGGAATATTATTGTATTTTAAAAGTTGACACTTTGAAACTTTTTCTCATAGAATCACCAATGTTATCCTATGGATGGAAATTCACTTAGCAGGTAAAAACTGTTATCGTTACTTTTTCTTACTCAGTGTTGGATCCTGGATCCAGCACTGGTGCATCTCCTGTAAACAGTTGAAAGAATGCGTTTAAGTCATACAGGCGATTTTTAAGGAATATTTGTAGTTTGTGAAAATCAACACTTTGAAACTTTTTTGCTGAAAACCAGTCAATGTTAGCCTATGAAGGAAATTCAAGTTACCGGTAAGTACGGTTAAAATTACTTTTGAGGATCAGTACTGGGCTGAAACATGCAGCACTGAGGTCTCTCCTGATAACAGGTGAGTAAATCGGAATTCGTATTTCGGCTGATTTTAGAGGAATATTTTAAAGTTCCAAAACTCCACACTTAGAAGAATTTCCAAGTGAAACCAGTCAATGTTAGCCTATGGAAGGAAATTCAAGTTACTGGTAAGTACGGTTACAATTACTTTTCAGGACCAGTACTGGGCTGAAAGATGCAGCACTGAGGTCTCTCCTGATAACAGGTGAGTAAATCAGAATTCGGATTTCGGCTGATTTTAGAGGAATATTTGTATGTTTCAAAAATCAACACTTAGAAGAATTTCCAAGTGAAACCAGTCAATGTTAGCCTATGAAGGAAATTCAAGTTACCGGTAAGTACGGTTAAAATTACTTTTCAGGATCAGTACTGGGCTGAAAGATGCAGCACTGAGGTCTCTCCTGATAAAAGGTGAGTAAATCGGAATTCGTATTTCGGCTGATTTTAGAGGAATATTTTAAAGTTCCAAAACTCCACACTTAGAAGAATTTCCAAGTGAAACCAGTCAATGTTAGCCTATGAAGGAAATTCAAGTTACCGGTAAGTACGGTTAAAATTACTTTTCAGGATCAGTACTGGGCTGAAAGATGCAGCACTGAGGTCTCTCCTGATAACAGGTGAGTAAATCGGAATTCGTATTTCGGCTGATTTTAGAGGAATATTTTAAAGTTCCAAAACTCCACACTTAGAAGAATTTCCAAGTGAAACCAGTCAATGTTAGCCTATGAAGGAAATTCAAATTACCGGTAAGTACGGTTAAAATTACTTTTGAGGATCAGTACTGGGCTGAAAGATGCAGCACTGAGGTCTCTCCTGATAACAGGTGAGTAAATCGGAATTCGTATTTCGGCTGATTTTAGAGGAATATTTTAAAGTTCCAAAACTCCACACTTAGAAGAATTTCCAAGTGAAACCAGTCAATGTTAGCCTATGAAGGAAATTCAAGTTACCGGTAAGTACGGTTAAAATTACTTTTCAGGACCAGTACTGGGCTGAAAGATACAGCACTGAGGTCTCTCCTTATAACAGGTGAGTAAATCGGAATTCCTATTTCGGCTGATTTTAGAGGAATATTTGCACAATGGTGAAGGGAGGGGCGGGGCCTGAGGTGACATCTTTGCAAACGCGCCCGTGGCGCGTTTTAAGTTGGGGGATTAAGTTCCCTTGAATCCTGAGGGTCCCTAGGGGCCAACTAGACCACCAGGAACCTCCAATATGCGCCAGGGGCTGCGTTGCAGAGACGTGTAGAGAGGCCACACCCCTTTACACCTCTCTGCAACGCAGCTCTGTGGCGCTTTCTGGATGTACCTGTTGGGCTAGTTGGCCCCCAGGGACCCTCAGGATTGAAGGGGATTTAATTCCCCATCTTAAAACGCGCCACGGGGCCTGTTTGCACACATGTCACCTCAAGCCCCGCCCCTCCCTTCACCACTGTGCAAACGCGCCCCGTGGCGCGTTTTAAGTTGGGGGATTAAGTCCCCTTGAATCCTGAGGGTCCCCGGAGTCCAACTAGCCCACCATATACCTCCAAAAGCGCCATAGAGCTGCGTTGCAGAGAGGTGTAAAAGGGGCGTGGCCTCTGTACACCTCTCTGCAAGGCAGCCCCTGGCGCATACTGGAGGTTCCTGGTGGGCTAGTTGGCCCCCAGGGACCCCCAGTATTCAAGGGGAATTGTTCCCTCTCTGCAAACGCGCCAGGGGGCGCGTTTGCAGAGTGGTGAAGGAAGGGGGCGGGGCCTGCGGGCCCGATCGTTTTATTTATTTGTTTTTTTATTTTTTATTTTTGGGGGAGGGGGGCCACTACTTGCCCCGGGGACCCCATCCCCCGGGGCTGGCCCTCTCGTTGGGGACTGTGGGGGGTCCCCAATCCCCCACAGTCCCACCGGCTCCCCACGTCCCTTGGGAGCTGGCATTGCTGTTCCACATGGGGAGCAGCTGACATGCTGCTCCCCATGTGGAAAGCAATCGGCTTTGGATATTGGAAGAGAGAGCAGGTTTCCTGCTCTCTCTTCCAATATCCAAGCAAGTTTGCAATGACAGGACGGGAGACGCGAGGCTCCCGTCCTGTCATTGCAAACAGCAGTGTCCCAGGGGTAGGCACCCCGGGACACTGCAGGAGCCGGCCCTGGAGGGTGGTGGTCCCCAGGGCCATCAAGGGCTCCAGGAGGGGGCCGCGCGGCCCCCTCCCATTCAGTGCACAGCCCCGGGGAGGTGGTGGTCCCCGGGCTCTGGGGGTCCAAAACGGACCCCCATTGTAATTTTTCTTAGTGCCCCGGGAGGTGGTGGTCCTCGGGGCATGTGGGGGCTGGAGCCCCCCACACAGGTTTTTAATAAAAAAAAGACGCCCCGGGAGGTGGTGGTCCTCGGGGCTGCGGGAGGGCTCAGAGCCCTCCCGCACCATTGTACATAAAGCCCCGGGGGTGGTGGTCCCCGGGCTTGGGGGCCCTTAGAGGCCCCCACACATAAAATTAACCCCCCTCAGCATGCCCCCGGGACTTGGGCCACCCGGGGGCCAATTAACATCGAAGCGCGGTAGACCGCGCTTCGATTTTTTTTTTTTCGGCAGGGTTCGCGCTCCCTGAGCGCATCCTGCCGATTTAAAAAAAAAAATTTTTTTTTTTTGCCCAGGAGGTCCTTGTGGGACCCCCTGAGCAAACCTAGGGGTCAGGGTGTTTCTACCCTCCCCCTTTGTGCGCTTTGCGCACTTGTTTCTGTCCCTCGGTTCTACCGAGGGACAAAATGGCTGCCAACATTTCCTGAATCGGAATGTTGACAGCCAGCTGACAGCCAATTAACATGCAGCTCGTGATCGGGAGGGTGCGCGAATCCTCTGTGCCCATAGATATATATGTACTTTTACTTTTTGATTTTCTCAGCAACTACTGAACGGATTTACACCATTTAACAAAAGGGTTCTTTCTGAACCAAGAACTACCTCTTTGCCAAATTTGGTGTAATTCCGTTCAGCAGTTCGGGCTGTAGCCGTGTCTAAAGTTTCCTATGGGAAAATGCATGGGGAAAACGCGTTTTGGGACCCCCCTTTTTCTCGGCCCCCGCTTGACGTATCACCCCGAGACTTTCAGGGTAGGAGCGGACCGGAGCGCCCCACGAAGTTTGAAAATTTCGCGAAGATACGTCAACCGGCAAGAGAGTTATTTCAAATAGAATGTCGCGGATTTCCTATGGATAATAGGTTGTAACTATAACTATCTACTGGCGACCGCCAGTAGATAATATATATACATATGATCAAGGCCGTCTTTTCTGGCCGAAACGCGTCATGGCGACATGGTGATTGCTGAATAAACATCACTGCAACAAATATGGGTCTACTCTTGCCTTATTCCGAGCTGATGTGAATTGGTGGGCAAGCTTGCTACTATATATATATATATATATATATATATATATATATGAACGCCACATCCGATTCCTCACACAAAGACCGGACACCGACACGGGGAGATTTCAGGAAATAAAACTTTTATTCCTCCATTACGCTGCGACGCGTTTCGGCATTCACTGCCTTGATCACACAGTGATCACTTCCTGTTTAGCGTGCTTAAATTAAAATTCAGCAGAGTGCCCCGATCACATGATCAGTACTTTTTCATGAAGCAGGAAAACAGACTGTCATATTAGTACAACTAGCCCAGTTTCAATCACTCGGTTCTAAATTTCCCGTATTCCATTATAGTACTCAATATTTTTAGACAGTATGTCATATTTCATTCCATACAAGGCAACTCATTTTAAATGTATGAATACATTTGTCCCTCAAAGTATGAATTATAAATCTATATACAGCTATCCACAACATTGGGTTTCAATAAAGTGCAAGTGCAAAAGTTAATTGTTACTCATTTTCTAAAACTGTCACTAAACTCACAGTCTTTTGCATGAATTATACAATTAAGTAATGGGCAAGTGCCCATAAACCCATGTTAAACTTCACAAATGAGTCATTTTCTATAATCTTCTATACACCATAATATATGTCCCAAATCTTGAAAAGCCCATTGCATTTTCATTTAAACCTCATGAATCGTCATGCAACACGGTATTCAGTAAAAATGATAAAAACAAATCTTATCATTAGAAAAACATCTAAAAACCCCAATGTGTGACTGCTCCATACTCTGATAATCTTAAAGAACATAATTATGAATATGACAATTCCACTTATCAGATTTTCAGCCCCAAAGGGGTATGGATATCGATCTCATGTCCATATACACTGATTACGCAATGAATTATTAAAGATATTTCATTGAATTTTCTTTGAAGATGTCCTTTATCATGATCTGGAACAAGACATTTTTATATTTGTGTAAACTATTATACGATCCCAAAATTTACCCTTATCGGTGTATAAAAACAATTTCCAACGTCCCAATATATGGCAGTGTCTATAATCTACATGCACAAACTAATCCACATCAGCCAAATATGTGCAAAATTCCGCAATAAAGTGCTAGTGCAATACAGTACTTTTGTTAATATTTTGCCAATATTTACAGTCCAATTGCAAGTGCAATTTCCTGTTATGTTACCATACTGACATAGTGCAAAATAGCTTCCTAATTCAAAGTGCAAGTGCATTACAGTATTCATTTATTTTAAAAAACCAGTTGTTACTTTTGGCTGATGCGTAACATGGATACAACACTCATCCAAAATACTCTGCCTGATTTTTCCAAAACCTAATCCAAGAAATATATAAATTACATCTACGCCACATCAATTTATATTTCTGACTCAATTGCTGTCTTATATCATAACATAATAGTTCTAAATCATGAATTATCCTTGTAAAGATTCCTGCCTCTAAAACACAACATCTAACTCTGCTATGCAATATTAAAATTTGGGGAGACATCCCACTGGGTTAACATAAATGGACATGCAGATCTTCTTCAGTGTTTAATCCATCCGGCATCTTTGTGTTGAATAATATAATGTATTTGGACTCTAATTGACGAAGTCTACCCTCTCTATTCCCTCCTCTTTTCAGTTTGGGTACTTGGTCAATAGCAAAGTAGGATAACTCGTCCAAATTTCCTTTGTGTATTTCATTCAAGTGTCGAGCCACCACATAGTTCTTGTCATTATTCTTGACAGCCCGCAAGTGCTGAAGAATGCGAATATGAACCATATGTATGGTTCTGCCTACGTACAGCTTAGGGCATGTACATTGCAAAATGTAGACAACATAATCGCTTCTACAGTTCAAAAATTGTCTAATCTTCCATGGGCTGTGCATTAGTGGTGATGTCACTTGTTTTTCATTACGTCCAATCTTGCACGCCTTACATTTAAAGCATCTATGGAAGCCCGGTATGCTCTGCAACCAACCAGAATTTTTGTTTACTTCAGGATTATTAACTACTAGTTCCGCCCTCATGGATTTGGCTCTATTGAAGGTGATCATAGGTTTATGAGATACCACCTCACTCAATACTGGATCTCGTTGAATTAGATGCCAGTGCCTACACAGACTATCTCTCATTCTTGACTGGTAGGCACTGTATCCTGTAATCATTCTTATCTGACTCCCTGCCCCGGATTTCTTTGTTTTGACCTTCTCAAAGTCTGGTTTTAGTAGAGTGCATCTATCTATAGTAGAAACTCTGTTTCTAGCTTGCTCTACGATGCTAGGGTTATACCCTCTCTCCACAAATCTCTTAGTAAGGGAATCTTGAGCTTCCAACAGAGCCTGGGCTTCACTGCAATTACGTTTCATCCTCAAATGCTCAGCATAAGGAATACTCATTTTGAGCCTCTGAGGATGAAAACTCCCCGCATGCAGGATTGTATTCCCTGCTGTGGGCTTCCTGAAAGTTCTAGTTTGTATCGAACCTTCCTCCACATATACCTCCAGGTCTAAAAATGTCACTAGATTTTTACTGATGTTGTCTGTAAATCCTAGATTTAACTCATTGATGTTAATGTCATGCACAAACTTCTTAGCTGTTTCCATGGACCCGTCCCAGATCACAAATAAGTCATCTATGAACCGGGTCCATGTCACAATGTTGTTATTCCATTCATCGGCAAACTGGACCTTGAGCACCCGCTCCTCCCACCAGCCCATATGCAAATTGGCATAGCTGGGGGCGAAGCAGGTGCCCATTGCCGTGCCTTGAAGCTGTCTGTATGTCTCCCCTCCAAACATAAAGTGGTTGTTGGTCAGACATAACCTGCACATTTCCATCAGCATTCCAGTGTGTTGGTATAGGCTAATAGAACGTGTATTCAGGTAATGTCGAATTGCACGGAGACCATCCTCATGGGTTATGCTTGTGTACAAGCTCGTAACATCTAATGTCATCAGTAGAAAGGTCTCCTTCCAACACACCTCAGAGACTTTATTTAAAAAATCCCTTGTGTCCTGAATATAGGCTGGAAGGGTTTTGACAAAAGGTTGTAAAAAAGAATCTAAGTACCTGGAGGTCGGCTCGAATAGGCTTCCAATTGCCGATATAATTGGCCTTCCAGGTGGAGTATCTCTATTTTTGTGAATTTTAGGTATCAAATAAAGGGTGGGGGTGACCGGATGTTCTACCTTCATGAAGAGGTATTCCGATTGCGAAAGCAATCCCATTCCTCTCCAGCGAGCAAGATCCTTCCAAAATTTAAGTTTTATCTCTTCCAGGTTGCTTTGTGGCACTTTCAGATAACAATGGCGATCTCTTAACTGCGATTTCGCCTCAGTGTTATAGGCATCTAATGACCAGAGAACTACGTTCCCACCCTTGTCTGCTTGCCGGACTACCACATCGTCCCTTGATTTTATTTTATTTATGATCATATGATAGTCTTTTTCAAATTGACCATATTCTTTAGGGAAGGATTTGCTGGAGGTAACGGCTAGCTCTTTAAGATCTTTAATCACTCGATCCGAAAACATATCTATTGCATCTCTTGGGGTGTTTGGGGTGAAGGTTGATTTAGGTCTGAGATTTGACATTTCATTTTCAAAAACATTCAGACCCATCAAATCCACAGTCTCTCTCACACTAGCAGCACTGGACAGACCCTCTCCCTCCCAAGCAAGATTCTGCAATGCACATAATACCTCCATGTCACCACATTCTAGACCACCTTCTTCTTGTAAACCATCTTTACTCCTCTCTGGAACTTGGCTCTTGTTGTGAAAGAATTTTTTGAGCTTCAGCTTCCTAGTATACTTTAAAAAATCAATCCGAGTTTGTGTATAATTAAAGTTTGTCCGAATACAAAAAGATAGTCCCAATGATAAGATTCGATTTTCCTCCTCTGTGAGCACAAGGTCCGTAAGATTTATAATGGTCTTGTCTGCTTCAATTACCGACGTTGGTGTGTTTCCCTTGCTTTTGTTGTGGATCTCAGTTCCATGCCCATGCCGCCGATTTTTTCTCCTCCTGTGTTGTCTTTTTTCTTTTTCCTTCTCTGAGGGTTCGGCCTTACATTTTGTGTCCGATCCATATATAAAAAACCAAACTTCTCAATAACTGACGGGGGTTCATGTTGCCTCGGGCCTCTACTAGTTTGGTCTATTCCAGTTTCTGCATCAGAGCTTACTGCAGAACTTGCCTCCGAGCTCAGGTCTGTGGATGGTTCATCATTACTTACAATGTTTGTATTGACAACTTTCGACATCCTTTGCCTTCTAATGTTGTCAAATCTGTGGGCAAATGTGTAGATCTGCCCACGTGAATAATCCAACCGATCTCTCTGAAACTTAATAGCTTTTCTTTCAGTTATGACTTGTTCATGTTTCTTTAAACGGGCATACAATTCAACTTCAAATTTCTTTATTGCATCTTCCTTTACTAATTGCTTGAGTTCACTTTCAATTTCTTTGATCTCCTCCAGAATCTTATCACGGTCCTTACTGGCATATTTCACAAGAATTTTCATCATATTTTGCGACGCCGAGGTATTATTTATGTCCCATTCACGGAGCATTTCCGGATCACAGCTCAAAGGTTCCCTCCAGAATGAGACGCACTCGAACAGCAGAATCCTTTCGCAGCTGTGCAAACCGTTGTACGCCTAACGCGTTTCCGAGTCGTTAGACTCCTTCATCAGAGGCCGCGGTGTGCCATTCGGGGCGTGTAATTAAGGCACAAAAAGGGAAGGGGCGGCACCAGAATGGCTTTCTGTGCACACCGCGGCCTCTGATGAAGGAGTCTAACGACTCAGAAACACGTTAGGCGTACAACGGTTTGCTCAGCTGCGAAAGGATTCTGCTGGCTTGCTGTGTCCATACCCAATAAAAGCTTTGAGCACACACTGCTGTTCGAGTGCGTCTCATTTCGGAGGGAACCTTTGAGCTGTGATATTTGGGCGGCTTCCCTGGCCGCCGAGATCGCACCACCCCTTGACAAAGGGGGCCAGGGGGGATACCAGATGTCATTCCCCTACCGGAACAGCAGTGGGGATTGAGGACGTGCCACTCCAGTGGAGGCCCATCCAGGGCTTGAAATTTTCCCGCAGAATACTGCCACGAACATTCTGGGACTGAAACTCCCATCAGCCAGTATACAGCCTCATCCAGAGCAGCCCATTCGGGGCGTGTAATTAAGGCACAAAAAGGGAAGGGGCGGCACCAAAATGGCTTTCTGTGCATACCATGGCCTCTGATGAAGGAGTCTAACGACTCGGAAACGCGTTAGGCGTACAACGGTTTGCTCAGCTGCGAAAGGATTCTGCTGGCTTGCTGTGTCCATACCCAATAAAAGCTTTGAGTACACACTGCTGTTCGAGTGCGTCTCATTCCGGAGGCAACCTTTGAGCTGTGATATATATATATATATATATATATATATATATATATATATATATATGTATATAAATATTATATATGTATGTGTATATATATATATATATAAATCCAAAAGTGCCCTCAATTGAACATCGGCGCTCCTCTCGTGGTGCGGTGCGAATTTCCTCCGGCAGGGCAGCCGGTAATTATGAACAAGATGACCCCTGAGCCCAGGGATCAATTGAAAGCGCACTCACTCGAAATCCGCAGTTTTTTTCAAGTTGCTTTTTATTACTTTTAAGCAAACATCGCTATAGCCTACGCGTTTGGTTCCTCACACGAACCTTGATCAAGGTTCGTGTGAGGAACCGAAACGCGTTGGGCATAGCGATGTTTGGTATAGGTCAATAGCCACGGTATACCTGTCAGCCATTTTGAACTAGGTAGTGTAGACAGTAAACACTTGTCCTAATACATATAACACAGTACATAGTGCGCCCTCTGGCATATAACCACGCTAATTACTGTTATGCCTCAATAAGCATATACTACATGAGTCTGTACATATTATAATGTATAATCAACAATGTCGTGCAGTAATCGTAAATTACCGAACCATGGTCTACAAAGTGTATAACAAAACATGGTCAACATTTCAGCCATGTATCAAACCTGGTGAGAGGTGGATAAAATTGTGAAATTACACTGCGTTCGCCAAGTGGCAAAATATTCAAGTTACACATCTTCACCTTGTAATTTCTAGCTGTAGGTAGAGTGCTAGAACAGAGATGACATAATGACACTCGTATTTTTGTGTACAGGCCATATGTGTGTCAATGCCGATATGACATTGGGCCTATAGTTGAGCATGCACTAAGGAGGCTTGGTCATGTGTTAATATCTGAAAACCTGATGACTATGTATTCGCCAAGTGGCTAATATAACGTGAGTCCTAAGGTGTCCAATGTTTATATAAAAGGCAGTGCTAATACCAATCCAATAAAGTAGAGTGAACATCAAATTTAAGAAAAAGTGACTCTTATCTTGACATCAGTGCAAACCCGGGCCTGGGTGAAGAAAAGGGGAGAGAACCCGTGAAGTGACCGACTCTCGTGTGGTGGGTCCCTTCCTTTGCTCCTGTGAAAAAAAGATAAGAGAATAAATGTTATACATTTGAACCTCATAAAATTGCACAGATAGCAAACATTACATTTAAAATCTGAATTCCAATGAGGAAAAGAAAACCTTAACAATAGTCTAAGATCTACTAAATCAAGTAAACTACGAAGTCGAAAGATGAGTTGCTATTTAAACCTATCAGTCTTCATAAAGGTGTGTTGCTAGCTCCTCATCTAAGTTGTGGCCCCTGGGAAACTAGTTTCTAACTCAAGTATCCATTTGGATTCCTTTTTCCTGAGGGTCAGTTCCCTGTTGCCGCATCTGTGTCCCATGTTAATTTGTTCTATGGCAAAGAAGCTCAGAAGAGAGCTGTTGGATTGATGCTGTTCCTGAAAGTGCCTTGCAATGGGGTAGTGCAGATCTTTATTGGTGATAGCCTTAAGGTGTTCGAGGACCCTCTTTTTGACCATACATGTAGTGCTACCCACGTACTTGAGTCTGCAAGGACACTCCAAAATGTAAATGACATAGCTGCTGCTGCATGTGAGAAACTGTGTTATCCTTCTCTTCATGGGTATGTTGGGTATTTGGAATTCTTTCACTAGATGGCTGGATTTGCACGCTCTACAATGTCCTCAGCGAAAGAACCCCTTCAGACCATGTGAATAGGTTTTGGTGGATTCCGTGATGTCGCCCTTCACGAGAATGTCTCTGAGACTCTTGCCCTTCCTGTAGGTAATCATAGGTCTGTTGCTGAGTTTGGGTCCTATAATGGCATCCGTCTTAAGGATGTTCCAATTGTCCACCAAACTTTTGCCTATTTTGGGAGAGTGTTGGTTGAAAGTGGTAATGACCCTGATGTTACCCTCAGTCAGTTTCTCTTTCTTGACAGTTTCTAAGGCCTTTGGTCTGTCGATTTCTTTAACCTTGAGGATGGCCTTTTTGAGAACCCATTCTGGGCAACCCCGTGCTCGAAATCGATTGAGCATGGTTTCCTGTTCTATTTGAAAAGTTTCTTCGTTATTGCAATTTCTCTTTGCCCTCAGTAGTTCCCCGTAGGGTATGCTCCATTTGAGAGCATCAGGGTGGCCACTGAGGGCATGAAGGAGGCTATTGCCCGCTGTTTCCTTCCGAAACAAGCTGGTAACGAGTTTCCCTTCTTGAATCTCTATTCTGATGTCTAGAAACTCGATGCTGCTTTTGCCTATGTTTTGGCTGAGGACAATATTGTATGGATTTTTGTTTAACTTCTCAATGAACTTAGTGGCTTGGGTTACACTGCCTTTCCATACAATGAATATACCTTAGCCAAACCACTACCTTTTCAAAGTCAAGTTGAAGTAGTGCATCCTTGCGAATTTCCTCTTCCCACTTACCTAGGAAGAAGTTCGCAAAGCTAGGTGCGAAGCACGTACCCATGGCCGTGCCTCGCACCTGCCTGTAGAGCTCACCGTTAAACATAAAGATGTTGTTCGTTAGGCATATCATGATCATTTCTACCAACATGTGTGTATGTTCTAGATAGTTAATGTGTTTGGCCTTCAGGAAATGAAGAAGTGCTTCAATCCCCTGGGCGTGATCAATGATGGTGTAGAGTGAGTTCACGTCCAGGGTGATGAGGGTATACTCATCTTTCCATGTGATCCCCTCAATTTTATTGAGGAAGTCTTTGGTATCCCTAACATGTGATGGTAAAGATGTAACATATTCACATAAGAAATGGTCAACGTATTTTGAAATGTTTTCACATACATTCCCTACAGATGACACAATGGGCCTACCCGGGGGGACCGTAGGGTGTTTGTGTATCTTCGGGAGAAGATACAAGATGGGAAGTTTGGGATAATCTTTTTTCAAGAAACAGAACTCTTGCCAGGATATAATTCCTGACTTTTTCCATTCATTCAGTTTATTCCATGTGGAGGTAATACTTTCATTGTATATGGTGGTATTGCAAGGACAATAAAATTTAGCATCATCAAGTTGTCTACGAGCCTCATTGATATACATTTGCTTGTCCCATAACACAATTTTGCCCCCTTTGTCAGATGGACGAACCACAATGTTTTTTTCTTTGGAAAAGGACATGATAAAGTTTCTTTGTTCTTTAGACATGTTGCGAGCTGCTGTACTGCTAGTGTTAAATTTGTGTTTGTTTTTCACAAGTTCCCTTGCCACCACTTCGTGAAAAGTGTCAATACAATCGTGCGGGAGATTAGGGTAAAAGACCGAGCGTGGTTTAAAAGCTGAACAAGCAGCTCTGTCAGTTGTGATAGGCCAGTCAGAGAACGGAACTTCTTCACCAATATCAGTGTCGGACTGTTGTAGGTCATACATGACCTGAAGTGTATTAGCGTCTTCAATACTGAGCCCAGATTGTGATGGGGTTGATACCTCTGGTACTGGCCCGCTAACTTCAGATGGTCTATAACTCTTCAGAATGTGCCATTTTTGTAACTTCAGTTTTCTGATGAATTTAAAAATGTCAACACGTTTTTCTGCATAGTTAAAGAGTTCAGTGGGACAGAAATTCAATCCTAAGCAGAGTGTCGCTTTCTCGAACTGGGAAAGAGATCGTGATGTAAGATTTACAATAGTTTTGTTTACCATTTCTATTCACATCATTTTTGTCCCTTCTTCGAGCTGCCACGCTTGGTTCCCACGAGCTCTTTGTTTCTTTGATCTGTGCTTTCTTTTGAGTCACCTTTGTTTGCTGCGCCCCTGCCTCTTCCTCTTCCCCCGTCCTCGGCCTCTTCCACGTCCTCTCGTTGGAGGTGTCGGTGTTGGAGTGGTTATCCTCGTTTGTCGTCCTTTCCTGAGTATCCGGAACTCGTCTAAAAAAGTTGCCGGTCTAGACAGTACTTCGAGTTCAGAGGAGGAGCTTGCAGTATGTGTTGAGATATCAGTATCTGAGTCACTTGTAACTGTTACTTGTTGAAGATTAGTTTCAGTGATTATAGGTAAATCTTGATCATTATCAGTTGTTCGTTGATTGTATAGATGGTCGTACTTGTGACTATAGGTTAAAATTCGTCCCTCCTCATAGTCAATACAATCCCGATGCAGTTTTCTCTGCTTTCTGATTTTGATATCTTCTTCATGTTTAGCAAGTCTTCCTTTTAAATCCTCTTTAAATTTGTTAATACTTTCTTGATCATTGCTCAATTTAAGTTCATTCTCTATTTCGGTGATTTCTTTGATGATTCTCTCCCTATCTTCCCAGGCATACTTGATAAGTATGCATAGCATGTTTCTTGAACTTGTTGAAGAATTTTCCATCCATTCTTCTAACATACGTGGGTTGGGAGATTCATGTGACGGAGTCATGTATATTCGAGTCCGCGTGGGACCATTTTCTTATCCACGTAGTCTTGGAGGGAGATTGCCTCCCACCATTTGGATGTTTCCTGTTTTTTCAGTTTTTTATATTTCTTAAGTTTGGCATTCAGAGAGGTGTCTTGGTTGCGAGGCACCCTGGTGGCTTGTCCTATCCCTGGTGCGCGTGCAAAAAGGGTCTGCGCTGCTAGTCGTCTTTTGCTTTCTTCTTCCATGATCGTAGTAAGTTCCCACTAAGTTAGTGGCTATCAGGCAATATAATTGCTTCTAAGTTAAGGTTTCTCAATGTGCAATATGGCTGGTAGATGCACGTATAGGCTGGGACAGATAGACCGTTACGTCCCTTTGTTCCAACTTCTGCTCGTGATGCAATCGGACTTTCCCGGCTAAAATAGCCAGTTCCTGGTGCCGCTTAGGTAGAGTACTCCATGGTTGTGAGAGTAAAATAGCCCAGAAGATCTAGAAACAGGTTCTTGGTTAACTGCTAGAAAGGGGTTTTACAAGTGTTCGAGCTGTAAAGCTTGCCAGTTCGGAATAAATAAGATCTCGTATAAAACAGCTTTTAGTGATCGTACCCAAATGATTAGCCAACATCTGTCCTGTAAAACTGAATATGCGGTTTATGCACTAGTTTGTAGCTGTAATTTGTATTACATAGGCAGCACAAAATTGGCAGTGCATAAAAGGATATTACAGCACACTAGAGCCATTGTGAATAACGACCCTAGTTATCCTGTTGCCAGGCATTTTAAAGAAATACATAAAAGCAGTCTGAAACATTTTAATTATTTTGTTTTAGACGCAGTACCACCGGACAAAAGAGGAGGCAACAGGGAAGCAAAACTAAGGCGCCTTGAAACGAGATATATACTTGAGATGGATACAAAACATCCAGGGGGGCTCAACATGAGCGAGGATATGTACACTTATTTATAGTAGTCCATAAGGTGACATTGACCCATAGCACCCGAATCTCTAATTTGTATAAATATTGAAAATCAATTTCTTCGTCTATAATTTTTAAGTTGTAGAAGGTGGGGGAATTTTACAATTAAACAAATTCTCCAACCAACTCTCAATCAACTTTCAAATAATAATTTTCTATCATGTTTCTTAAATTACCTGATTTTAGCCACTTTACTAATTTATCTGTTTTATTCGGTTGAAATGATTTTATATAATATAGAATATTGTATATCCTCATTTATGGGAATCAACTATATATAACGGATAGGTACTATCAATTAATGGCATTGGATTCCTTTTCCTGCCGTGACAACAATCTAAAGTGTACTATATAGGACCAATATAGTTGCATTAGTCAAACATATAAGAGAAAATTGCTGCTATACCCTTCGAATATGAGTTTTGCACACAACTATGCACATTTGCACATATATAGTTTTAAAGACTTGCACTTAGCTAGGGGGTACTCACGCACTAAGCACTTTACTTTAACAATAGCATTGCATATGTATGAACGATGATTACATAACTAGTCAATAGGGTAATCAATTATTTTTTGTATTCATACAGATATTATTACACAATTAAATGATTTTAACCATGTTGACTTAATAATGTTTTAATTAAAATATTATAGTAAGGTTTTTATTTAACAACATTAATGCATTTAAGCATACATTGCAGAAAACAGTATAGTATGTTTTCTATGTTTATCATTGCTGCTATTTTGCACTGTCACTTTAAAAGGGGAGCCTTCACCCCCAGGCGCTGTCATGTGATCAAGGCCGGTAATCGGCCGAAACGCGTCATGGCGGCATGGTGTTGTGCTAAATAAACACTAATTGCACTGAAATCGGGTCTACTCTCGTTCTTCGAGCAAGAAGCATTGGGCGAGCTTTTCTGGATATATATATATATTACCTATTGGCGGTCGCCAGGAGGTAGTTATAGTTGGAACCTAGTTTCCATAGGAAAAGCGTTTTTTGATTTGCCAATAACTTTGGTGCCGTTTGACAAATCTTCATGAAATTTTCTAAACTAATTGTTCACCCAGGTCAGCTCCTGTCTTGAATGTTTCGGGGTGATTCGTCAAGGGGGGGCCGAGAAAAAAAGGGGGTCCCAAAACGTGTTTTCTCCATGTTAATTTCCATAGGAAACTTTAGACACGGCTACATCCTGAACTGCTGAACGGAATTACATCAAATTTGGCAGAGAGATAGCTCTTGGTCCAGAAAGCATGCTTTTTTTTAAATGGTGTAATTCCGTTCAGTAGTTTTCGAGATATTTAAAGATTTACAGATATCGATATTTGAGAATTGTGAGATCTGATTGGCTGAGCCCTCCCGAGCACGAGTTTGCCTCTGATTGGCTGCCAACACTTCAAACTAGGAAGTGTTGGCAGCCATCTTGTGACTTGGTAACCGAGGGAGAAGGAAAAAGGTGAGTAAAACATCAAAAAGAAGAAAAGGGGGCAGGGTAAAAACACCCTGGCCCCCAAGGCCTGCTCAGGGGGACCCCATGCCCAATAAAAACATATTTTTTTAATTTTCAGCCGTAGTCGTGCCGGGTGCGTGAACCCGGTCAAAAATGAAAAAAAAAAACGAAGCGCTGCCTCCTGCGCTTTGTTTTTTAAAGCCCACGGGTGGGCCAGGTCCCAGGGCCAGTGCTTATTTATGTAGCGGGGGCCCGCGGGGGCCCCTGCAGCCCCAGGGACCGCCACCTCACCGGGGCTTAATTGCCTATGCGTGGGAGGGCACACGGTCCCCCCGCAGCCCCGGGGACCGCCACCTCCCCGGGGCTTATATTTAAAATGCTCCTGCCCCCCCACACTGCCCTGGGGACCGCCACCTCCCCGGGGCAATCCGTATTAATGTGCGGGGGCATCATGGGCCCCCCAAGCCCCGAGGACCGCCACCTCCCCGGGACTTAAAATAAATAAAATGAAGTGGGGGGGCTCCTGCCCCCCCCACACTGCCCTGGGGACCACCACCTCCCCTGGGCACTCTTCAATTAAATGCAGGGGTCCGTTGGGGACCCCCAAGCCCCGGGGACCACCACCTCCCCGGGGCTTTAAACAGTAAGGGAGGTAGGCCGCGCAGCCCCCCTCCTGGAGCCCTTGATGGCCCTGTGGACCGCCACCCCCCAGGGCCGGGTCCTGCAATGTCCCGGGGTGCCCACCCCCGGGACATTGCTGTTTGCTATGGCAGGGCGGGAGCATGGCTCCCGCCCTGCCATAGCAAACACTGCTTTGGTTTTCATCAGTTTGTCATCAGTGATGTCACTGAGCATGTCATGAGTGATGTAATATGTGACGTCATCAGCAGTGCATTGCGGGGGCGCGAGTTATAGTTAGCTCTACTAACTATAACAGCCGAATTTCTCTGGTTTTATACGAGTAAAATATCCAACTAACTATAACGTCCCTGCAACCTATGTTTTTTTCAGTGAATATATATATATATATGTATATATATATATATATACATATATATATATTTTTTTGTATTTATAAAAATTAATATATTTCACGCCGGATAATAAGTGTGCATATTCATTATTATGTGTTCATTTATTATAAAATGTAAATTACATGTGTGTTTTGATTGTATACTTTGTGTGTGTATATATAATATATATATATATATATATATATATATATATATATATATATATATATATCAAAAACATCTACTAAGAACTGTGTACATTCTATAGCACAGTTAGCAAAAAAGACATTATTTGCTAAATAACTAAGATCTGAAGGTGCTAAAGATCATACTACCTGCACCCTTCATACTATGGTTAAAACTGTACAGATAGCCCTTCTTCTGAAGCAAAACAAGCATGTGTACATAGATTAGTAGGTGATGCACACACTCTTTCATGTGTAGCATAAATTGTCAAGCTGACATGATTCTCTCTAATAACTCAAGGCTCCTTATAAACGTTAATATCTACTATGTAGAATATTTCTCCTGTTGGAAACTTTTTCTGCAGAACCAAAATGCTGAGTGGAGTATAATGAATACAAGTCAACTATCACCTGCACACAGAGTTACTCTTAAATGCAAACGATTATAGCTTGTTCAATACCTCTACATAGCTATGATGGATTAGGAGCACATGCATTTTGTAAACAATTTCACCCATTATCTG
Organism: Calotriton arnoldi; assembly: GCA_963921515.1. Lineage (NCBI taxonomy): Eukaryota > Metazoa > Chordata > Amphibia > Caudata > Salamandridae > Calotriton > Calotriton arnoldi. The sequence continues at coordinate 120,872 of CAWUFW010003844.1, forward strand.
GACACAGGATGTAGAAAAGTAGGTGGAGAAGTACTATGGCCGTTAGTTACCCATCACTATGCAAACTATAAGACAAACTAACACACTCATTGGATGATGTCATCAATGATGTCATCAATGTTGTCATTTGAGATGTCATCAGTGATGTCATAAATGATGTCTTAGAACATGTCATGAGCGATGTCATATGTGAGGTCATAAGCAGTGCATGGCAGGGGTGCAAGTTATAGTTAGTGCTACTAACTATGACTGCTGAATTTCTATGGCTTTTTTAGTTCACAACGTTAACATTGTCTCTTACTTTAACCTTTGTTTTTTTCAGTGAATTTCTACGGTTTCTCTTTTAATCGAAAGAAAGCACATATTTTCGTCACACCTAACTATAACGTTACTTTAACCTTTGGATCTTTCAATTATATATATATATATATATATGTATATATATATATATTTTTTTTTTTTTAAAGGGAGCATGTTCATTATTTTCCGACCCACCAAGGTGTAATTTGGACTCCAATTCCCGTGATGCAGTTTGAGAGGCCCACATGGGCAGGATGTACTTATTTGGGGAAATTCAAATTGGAGAATCGACGGAAAGAACATTGCTGCAATGCATGCTGCCTTTGAGAAAGGACATTAAGTTTGAAACGCGTCAGGCAAGGCATGCTGTAATCTTTGCTTGTCATTTACCGAAGTTGTTCTTTTACATAATATTAAAGACTTGTTGAGAGTGCACTCCGTCTGAAGGCAGCTTTTTTGGAGAGAATATATATATATATATATATATATATATATATATATATATATATGTATATATATATATATATATATATATATTCTCTGACAAATCAAAGTTTACAGTAAGGGACGTTTTAGTTGGGCTCAGATTTCACTCATACAAAACCAGTGAATAAGTGGGTGTGTCAGTAGCTGTACAGGTGAGTGAATGGCTGTGTGAGTGGCTGTATGAGTGAGTGAGTGGGTGTGTGAGTGGCTCTATGGAGGAGCGAGTGGGTGTGTGAGTACTGGTATGGGTCTTTGAATGGGTATGTGAGTGATTCTGTGGATGTCTGAGTGGGCATACAAGAGGTTGTATGCGGGTGTGAGTGGGTGTATGTATGGTTCTGTGCATGATGTCATCAGTAATGCCATTGTTGATGTCATTTGAGATGTCATCAGTGATGTCACTGACCATGTCATAAGTGATGTAATATGTGAGGTCATAAGCAGTGCATTGAGGGGGCATAAGTTATAGTTAGCTCTATAACTGCAGATTTTCACTGGTTTTGTATGAGTGAAATCTGATCCTAACTATAACGTCCCTGTAACCTTCATTTTTGCAGTCAACTTCCAAGGGTTTTTTTTTAATTCTCTTTCCTAACTAGAATGACCCTGTAACCTTTGGTTTTGTAAGTGAATTACTATGGTTTTTTAAATAGTATTCGCATTTGCAGAGTAGTGGTGAAAAGGGTAGGGCTTCCAACCAGCTCTCAGGAATAATGCTCTGTCGGACTTACTGCAGGTAACAGGTGGGCTTGTTGACTCCCAAGGACCCTCAGCACCCAAGGGGACTTCATCCCTCAACCAGTAGTGCACCAGAAGGTGTATTTACAGAGTGGTGGAGAAACGGTGCGTGGCCTCCAAAGTCCTCTCAGCAATCCCGCTGTTTGGGACTTACTGGAGGTAACAGGAGGGCTTGTTGCCCCCCATGGACCCTCTGCAGCCAAGGAGACTTGATCACCCAACCAGTTATGCGCCAGGAGGTGCGTTTGCAGAGTGGTGGTTAAAGGGGGCGGGCCTCTGGTGACTTGCTGGTTGGTTTGGTTTTTGTATTTTTTTCATTTTTTAGGGAATGGGGGCCACACGGCCCTTCTTCCATGAGCCCAACTAAGCCCCAGGGACCCCATCCCTCAGGGCCATGCCTTTTTTAAATGAGGGGTGGCCCCCCTCCCCAGGCTGATTTTGGCCCCGGGTAACCCCCATTCCCCAGGGACTGGCCTTTAAAAGATTTTTATTAAATTGAAGGAAGGGAGGCCGAGCGACACCCCTCTCCAGGCCAATTTCAACCCTGGTGACACCAACCCCTGGGGCCCGGCCTCAATGGTGGATGCCCTGGTCCCACCAAGAGCACCCACTCTGTTGGGGAGCCTCAAGGCCCCCGCGGTCCCTGCAGCTCCCCACCTCCTGAGGGAGCTGGCATTGCTTTGACAGAGAGGGAGCTGCTGAACATGCACCTCCCTCTCTGTCAAAGCAATTGTGCTCCGCTTCTAGCAAGCAAGATCAATTTTCTCTGCTCTCACTTGCTAGAAGCAGAGCACAGTTTGCTATGGCTTGGCGAGAGCAGTAAAGCTCACAGCAAGCCATGGCAAACAGCTATGTGCTGAGGGTGGGCACCCTGGGAAATAAGCCACAGAAATAAATAAGCCCTGGGGAGGTGATGGTCCCCGGGGCAACGGGGGAGGCTGTACGGGCCTCCCCTGCATTCCTTGTTAAAGAAGCCCTGAGGAGGTGGGGGTCCCTGGGGCAATATTAAGCCGGGGGGCTGTGCACCTCTCCTCCCTTATTAATACAATGCCCCAGGGATCTGGCCCACCCAGGGGCCGATAATTAATGAAGCGCGGGAGCCCTTACTTCATGTTTTTTACAAATTTCCAATGGGATCCGCGGATCCAGCCAACATTTCTTTTTCAAAAAGCTCTTTGGGCCCTGCGGGGTCCGTGTGGGACCGTGTGGAATGCCCCCCGCGAGGCCTGGTGGGGGCAGGGTGTTTCTTCCCTGCCCCCTCCCTTTTTTTAACATTTTTTCTGTGACTCAGTTCAAGCCGAGTCACAAGATGGCTGCCAACACTTCCTCATTTGAAGTGTTGGCAGGCAATCAAATCTCAGCATGAGATCTGGGAGGGGTCGCGAACCCTTCACGCCCCCAGTTGGATATCTGAAAAACCTTTAAAACACTTGGCAACTACTCAACGGATTTACACCCCTTCACAAAAAGGTCACTTTCTGGATCAACAGCTAATTTTCTGTCAAATTTGGTGTAATTCCGTTCAGCAGTTCGGGCTATAGCCTTGTCTAAAGTTCCTATGGAAATTAACATGGGGAAAACGTGTTTTAGGCCCCCCTTTTTCTCGGCCCCCGCTTGACGGATCACCCCAAAACATTCAAGACAGCAGCTGAAGTGAGCGTCAAACTAGTTTTGAAAATTTCACGAGGATTCGTCAAACGACCCCAAAGTTATTCACAAATGAAAAAATGCTCATCCTATGGAAACTACATCCTAACTTTAGTTACCTACTGGCGACCGCCAGTAAGTTATATATCTATATGCAGAAGACGAACCCCTGCGTGTACAGCAAAGATCCACAAGCCACACCAACCGTAAGTGTTAATAAAGTTTGTTTATTTCAGGCAGATAAACAGACGCGTTTCGGCCACAGCCGTAGTCATGGTCACATGATCTTAACAGGTGATCATGGTGCATTTTTAAAGGAGAACACAGGTAGCGTCACACACGACGCAACTTCGTTAGTGCTCTATTGTTTACAGTCCTTATTTTTACTTTTTTATATATACTTTTTTGGCTTGTTTTTCTTTACTTCAACTTCTCTTCATTGTTTAATACATTGAAAATAATTAGCATTTTTGTTTATGGCAAAGTGTGGCAAAATAATAAAGTGTTACGAACTGTGAAAACCATGGTGCAGTACAACAACCTCATTCATTGTAAAGTTAACAATTTGTACGTATGTGATGTAGCTTAATTCATGCTACATCTGGAAATGTTCTAAGGTCACAACTGCTATTGATATACGAGAAAGCTCAAATAGATTGTCAATCATTGTGGCATTGAAGTTTTTTGCAATTCAAAGTTGAAGAAATTTACAAAAATAATGGTATAGTACCCAATTATTGCCAAACAAATGACACAATGTTAATGGTGTAAAGCTAAACGATGTAATCACAATGTATTTTATTCAGGGAATTTGCAAAAGAACACTGTGTTGCAATGATAGCCTAATATTATGCATGAGTTTACCTACATGGCATAACAGGAATTATTCGGCCAAGGGGACCAACTTGGACAATCGTCCATTAACCCACACCATTTGTAGATCAAAATTTTGTGGAGTGAACAATACTGGTCTAGTACCTAAATCATATAAGAGCATATCATGTTCTAACTTTCCATTCACACTCAGTCAGCTTATATAGTGTACTTAGGTGCCTAGAGAGCAATCGTTGTTTCCTAAAACATCGCAGAGCTCCCGTGAGATAGTTTTATCCGGTGGTGTCATTCGTTCATAATCTCATCCTCTAATATATATATATGTGTGTGTATATGTATGTATATATATATATTGTGTATATATATATATATATATATATATAACTTTATTCAATCAATAAATGATCATTCACATAAAAAACAACTCCCATCATACAGTTAAAAGTAATAAATAGAAAAACCTAATAAAAACATCATAGTTATAAAATAAAGTCAAATTAAGACATATCATACTTATCAGTACTAAAATATCTATAAAAATAACCTCTTTTCATCCCAGGGCAAATTAATTTGTGGCCCATCGAGAAAATCACTAGTTATATTAAGGTCAGTTACAATCACTATTCTGATTCAGAGGAAGGCCACTCCAATGAACAATCAATTCACAGCCATGCTACTTGTTAGTGGGTAACATCTGAATCCTGACCCACCAGGCATATAACAAGTATCTTGTTAATGTGAACAAAAGCCATTTGGTGGTGTCAGATCTAAACACATGTAGGGCTTCTGTTGGTCGTGTAAATGGCAAAAGTCGACATGCCGGGATTATCCACCTTTTTCTAATGTGTGCGTAGTAGGGGCAGATGAGCATGAAATGTTCTAGAGACTTAGAGCTAAGACTACACACTGGACACAGTGGGGTTACAGTAGCATTCTTCCATTTACTTTTGGTGGCATTCAAAGGCAAAGTCCAAAGCCTAAATTGTAAGTAAAACCTATCAGTTAAAGTGCCCGTGCTACAGCATTGAGACATAATAACTGAGTATAATTCCAAAAATGGGGAAGCACTTCTTTTGTCATGGTTTTCGGTTCCTTCCACAAAACCCCCATCCCCAGTTTGAACAGCCACTGCTTGACCTCCCTAAACCAGACCACTCGCCCAGCCTGTTTTTCAAGGATTTGTAATTCACCTACTGCTTCCTTGACTGGGATCTGAGTGTTACTGGTCTAGAGTATTACCAGAAACACTAATACCTTCAATACAGCAATGTGTCTAATGCTGTTTAACAATAGGTCTAAACGTACCGGGAATAGTGGCGTGTTTATTTGAAGTGATCTTATAAATGTATTTTCTACCGCCTCTAGGCACTTCAATTTTTCCATGCTCTACATCTCAGCACCATAAAGAGTAGCGCCCAACCCTCTGGCCCAATGTATTTCAATTTCAGGAGAAATTGAGCAGAAAACAGATCGATTTAATTAACTCCCAGATAATCAAAGCCCTTGACCTGATCTAAAATATTTGAGCCCAGCCTTAGTTTCTCTTTCAAAGATATATGAGTATTAAAAGCCATGAACTTGGTCTTAGAACAATTGATCTTGAGGCTACAATCATTGCAGGCTGTTGCAAACCTATTTAAGACATTCTGCATGCCCTTTGGGGTTTTAGAAATTAGCAGCATATCGTCTGCAAAGACAAGAGAGGGAATCAATCTACCTGCTAATTTAGGGGGATCACTCTCACAATCAAACAGTGCATTGATAAGCCCATTCATATATAAGGTAAACAAGGTTGGAGACAAAACACAACCTTGATGGACCCCTTTTGAAACACTTATGTTTTTGGTTAGATCTCCGCCCGTGCTGTATCTGACTTGCCCATAATTGTCTTGATGCAGTCAGACTATACCTTGTAAGAGGCCGCTAGATATCAGAAGATCCCTCAAGGCGACCCATAATTTTATACAATTGATGGAGTCAAAGGCCGATTTGAGATCCACAATCACAACATACAGGTGTCCCTTCCTGATCGTAACCTCCTCCCATATGAGCAATAGGAAACGGAACACTTGATCCAGAGTGCTCGTGGATACCCTAAAGCCAGCTTGCAGGCGAGACAGTATATTATTTTCCTCAATCCAAGAGTGTAGGTGAGTCAGGATCGGTTTACAAAAGACTTTCTGTGCATTGTCTATAAGGCTTATAGGCCTATAGTTGGAGGGGTCCCCTTTATCCCCTTTCTTAAATATGCGGATAATTTTACCACCCTTCCAAGTCCCTGGGATATCCTCCCCATGAGCAATGGCATTAAAAACAGTGGAGTAAAAAAAAAGCATATATTTACTTGGAAATGTAAAGATCTCCGGGTATTCTGTCTAGCCCTGGTGCATTTCCAGATTGCAATATACTAATTGCAGCCACAGTCTCGTCCCAGGTGAAACTAACTGGATCCCCTACTTCTGACTCAAATAAACAATGCATCCCATCCTTAGTATTCTCAATATACGACTCCCTACCATCCCAGGTGTATAATTTCCGGACGTAATCTTCCCAGACATGTGGTTGGAATAAGAAGTCCTCCTCTTTAACCAAATGGGTTGCTCCTTTAGAGAGTAGATGCCAGAATAGCTGGCAATCTTTCCTTCTGGACGCCTCTGCTATGGTACGCCAGTTCTCTTTTCCCAATTTCTCTTTGCATCAACCTGCATCTTACTATAGGCTCTTCTTCTCTCTGCTATGTCACTACTATTTCCTATCTTCACAGTAGAGATTAGCGCTGTTCTAGCTTGTCGACAATTCCCGTTATACCAGGGCCCATCTTTCCGTCTCTCTAAGTTGGTTTGACGCTGTCTACACAAGTAGATCTTTATGGTTGTTAGGAGATAGGAGAAACTCGTCACAATTCTTAAGTCATTATGAGTAGAATCTCCCATAACGAGAAGAGTTTGGACTACCTCTGTATAGATACCGGCTAACGTCTTCTCATCTGAAACTACATGGGGCCATTTGATCCGCCTATTGTTGTTTGTGGTAACTATGGGCACGACCACTGGACCAATGTGATTTATCAAAAAGGGAGTATCAACTAACCTCATGACCAGTGCATTATGATCACTGTCATGTCTGTCTATCTTGATCTAGATTAGTAACACACCAGCGGGATACCTGCTGGCGATGGTCTGGCTTCAACACTAAAAGTGGTATATACGCCACCCTGTGGATTGGCTAAATCGCCCAGGTTTCCTGGAACAAGCATATGTGACACCCATCCACTAACTTGCCCCAGTTAGACTCTGACAGTGTAGACCTTAGCCCGGCAATGTTCCACGAGATCACTTTAAGTTGTTGATCGACACGTGGGATCCCCTACATTAAAACACCATCTATTGCCTTATTTCTTCCTGGAGTTAGGTCAGGCACATACTGTGCCTGCTGCCAAAATGAGGTTGGTTGCAGGAAGGTAGGCATGTTATTAGTATGTAAACTAACCCTCTGTGGGTAACTTGTTAGATTTAGTACAGGCATCTTCTCAAATCGTCATTACCCATCTTGAGTCAGTCTAAATTGTCAAGATCAGCAAGTGGTTGGAACCTGTTACAGGTTGCTATTGCAAATGGCTCTTTGCCCAATTGAGTGTTCTGAGCTAAGAGGCTGCTAACTGGTGTAATTACGCGAGTATGCATGCGATGTCTATAGAAATATCTCAGTGGCATAATGCCAATACCATGGCCAGAACCCTGCCAGATTAGCTTATCACCGCATTTGATCAATTTTTCAGCAAGGTCTGGAAATCTACAATTAACCACCACACAATCACCTTATGTATGTTTACAAGAGGGTCCAACCCTACCCATTCTTCTAACAAATAAAATGTCTTGAAAACTAAGATTTGTAAAATCAGTATTACAAGATAACCAATAGCAAACTTTGTTTTTCAATTGGCCTCTTGTCTCATTACTTGGGAGGGCCAGTCTCACCTGGTTTGAGGAGGCTTGTGCACCACCAGCTACTTTGTTTAGCTGCCCTGGATTAGATCGATCATTGCCTCTCTGGGGGGAGGGGGGGGGTGAGCCTCCCTGTCCCTAGATCCATTTCTGTTACATTCTCCTTCTATTGGTAAACTACCTGCCATCCAGCCTCCATTTTGAGCCAATCCCTCCCCAGTACCATTGCCCCCATTACAAACTATAACTGGGAGGGTAAGCTGGGCAGCGGTGCTGAGTTGGTTTTGAATCTATGTGTTAGGTCTAACAACCTCCCGATCAACTTCAGAACTACTATTATTCCGTAACGTTGGCCTCTCCTTGCCATCTTGTACTCTGATGTTATCAATGGATTTTTGAAGTGATAACACAGAATTCTCTAATTTGCCAAGTCTGTCTAATAGTGGTGAGAGGCTATTTGTTAATACACACTCAAATCTGCTTATTATGCTATCCAATTCTAAATGTAACCGTACTGTAGTGTCTGAGGTGGAAGTCAGAGTCTTAGCTATGTTAGTAGACATAGGTATGTTGGACATTGCCCCCCATTCTGTTGTACATCTAAAAAAAAATATTTAAATCTAGTACGTGTTCCTTGAATTAGGACCACATTTTGGGCTTCTTCTTCCTTTTCATTGGAGGCCCACCAGCTGTTGGTGATAGTGGGTGAGGTGAAGTTTGAATAATTGACGGGGCCTCAGAAACAGTTTCAGCCTTTAGAACATTTTCATTTTGCATGATTCCAGAGTCATTGCACAAATCAGGGTCTAAAAGTGGTAGATTAATGTCCCCCATATCCAAAGTTAGGCGACGTTCTGCCAATGTAATTTTGTTATCAAGGACCTTTGCGCCGCGCACCAGAAAAGAGTCAAGGGTATTGCCTTGGTGTCTGTTAGGAGAGCCCTCCTTGTCTCCCATTATTTTCCTTTTAACCAGTATACATACACAGTAGTAATCAGTAAGTAATTAGTCAAGGCCTGGAAGATTAAAATGCACTTACTACTTTGGAACGAAATAGGAAGCTGGAGCCAAGAGGGGGGGCCCAGCCTGGCCTCGTTCGGCCACGGACGGGCGCAGACAGGCCCGCCCTTAACCCAGGCTTTGCCCAGGCACGGCCCAGGCACGCCCTCATACAGCCCGCGCTGCGGGAGTGCGAAGATGCCTTTATGGCGTCGAGTAGGCTACCCCTGCCTCCCGCGCCGCTGCAAATGCTGTGGGATTGAGTCCCACCCGAGCCAAGAAGGAGGAGAACTGCAGGAACACGGGTCTCCGACGGCCCTGGTGAGTGGCGTCCCACACTGCGGGAGTGCAAAGATGCCTTTACAGCATCTGGAAGGCTGTCCCTGGCTCCCGCGCCTCTGCCAGTGCTGGTGGACCGAGTCCCACCCCAGCCAGGAAGCAGGAAAACTGCAGGAACACGGGCCTCGGACAGCCCTGGTGAGTGGCGCATATATATATCTATATACATACACTTTTGATTCCAAACCAGTGGAAATGACAGGCACTCACAGGGCACTTCCAAAGTTACATTTATTGAACCGAGACCTGTAACAAATCTAATTTGGTTTGAAAAATGTAAAAAAATAAATAGGCTTTACTTTTTTTCTTTGTAATTATCTATCTTTCCATTGCTAGATGGCATTGTATAGCATTGATGTTTTTGACACGAGAGTGCGACAAGAAGCCGCCCTCTGAAATTGTCACACATTATACATCGGCTATCCCCCTAGACTTTCCCTACCTGAAGTCCCTTGCCATGCATATATTCTTCAGTAAGTTAACTTTTCTTGCAGTCCAGTAATTAATTATACTTCGCCACCAGAGTGAAACTGTCTGGGAACAGAAAACTTCACTTGATGAGGTTTTGCAGCACCCAGCCACCTACCAATTATACTGTATAGGATACTAGATAGCGTAGTTACTGCCTTTGTCCTACCCTCGGTAACTAGTATTAACCACTAATGGGGTCTGCCAACAACGTACGCAAAAATTTAATTTTATCTCTGCTTTCAAAGGACAACTTCACTACTAAGTTATTAACTAGTAATCTTCCCAAACCTTATTGCAGAGTGTTAGAAACTGGGGTATCTAGTTGGCAATGGTTTGCACCATTGTCCAAGTAGGGACCTTTCTTCCTAGTCAGGGTAAGGGAGATACACTTTTAAAATAACCCTTGCTCACTCCCTTGGTAGCTTGGCACGAGCAGACAGGCTTATCTTAGAGGCAGTGTGTAAAGCATTTGTGCACACATACAGTAATACAGCGAAAACACTACAAATGGACACCACACCAGTTTAGAAAAATAAGAAATCTTTATCTAAACCAAACAAGACCAAAACGACAAAAATCCACAATACAGTAAACAAAGTAGGACTTTTAAAAGGTAGAAACAGTTCTGTCCAAAGCTAACTATTGATGCAACACTTTCCTTGGATGCGTCAAAATCATAAACAAAAACAGCCGCAGGGAAGGTGATGCGTCGGTTCCTTACGCGCAGGGAAGGTGATGTGTCGGCTCCTTACTGAAGGGGAGGTGATGTGTCGGGTTCTTACTGTACAGGGAGGTGATGCGTCGATTTCTTACTGCGGCCCCGGTGTCCTTATAGATTTGGCGCCCTGGTGTGATGCGTGGGGATTGGGGATGCGTCGGTTCTCGATGCGGCGGCGGCAACGGCACTGCGTTGGTTTCTCCAGCTGCGGTCCCGCGATGCGTTGGTTCTTGCAGCCACACAGCTGGGCCTGCGTCTGAATTGGTGCAGAGATCTCAGACTCTGTAGATCATGCACTCGATGCGGCGTGCGGCGACTTTGCCTGCCGCAGGCAGGTAATGTATCGGAATCTTCAGTAGCACGATGACGAAGCGTGGAACTTCTTCCCGCACGGCGGCGATGCATCGGAAACAGGTGTGGATGTGTCGCGCTTCTCTTAGTTGTGTCGCTTTACTAGCTCCCAACAGCAGGAACAACCTCCAGAGGCCCAGAACAGCAACAGGCACCTCTTGGCAGGTCAGATCTCCCAGCAAGGAAGTTCAGGGGAGCTGGGGGTGAAGTCCCTGAGACTTTGTGTCCCTGAGACTTCAGAGCAGGAGGCAAGCTTTACTTCAAGCCCTTGGAGATCTTCCTCAAGCAGGGGACACAGCACACAGCAAAGTCCTTGTCCTTTCCTTGGTAGAAACAGCCACTTCAGCCCAACCCCATACAGCACACAGCAAAGTGGCAGTACTTCTCCTTCAGTTTCTCCAGCTCTTCTCCTTGGCAAAGGTTCCTCGTGAATTCCAGAAATGATCTCAAGTTCTGTGGTCTGGGCCCCAATACTTATACAGCAATTCTCTTTGTTCTCTGATGGCACAGAAGCCCTGTGCTCAGTCAAAACCAGTTATGTCCTCTCTGGTCCAGCTTGCCGGCAGGAGGTGGAGAAGGCATTGTGTAAGGCAGACCAGGCCCATTCAGGGGAAAGGAAATCTCCTCCCCCTACTCTAAATGCAGCCCAGGTCTATTCAGTCCAGCCCTGACTCATCCGGGAAAGGCAGGACACACCTGAATCCCCCCCAGTGGCTGTCTACAGTGAATGCACATCCCAGCCCCTGTCACTTCCAAAGCCAGACAGTCAATCCACAAACCAGCAGTGGCACACAGGATGGCTAAGCAAGAAAATACCTACTTTCCAGAAGTGGTATTTTCAAACACAGAATGTAAAAATCATCCTTACTAAAAGATGCATCTTTATATTCTGAGTTCAGGCATACTAAACTTTATCTTCCTATCTGGTTCCAATGGAAAGCTATATTTATAAGATGTTATAATAAACTCCCATTCTATCCTATGGGCCAGATAGCCTTTCAATAGTGAAAACCGAAATTCACTGTAGTTCACTATCAGGACATGTTACACACATCACAACATGTCCTACCTTTCACAGCCACTGCACCCTGCCCACAGGGGTACCTTGGGCCTACCTTAGGGGTGACTCACATATAAGGAAAGGGAAGTTTAGGGCCTGGCAAGTAGGTGCACTTGCCAAGTCGACATGGCAGTAGAGACTGCGCGCAGACACTGCAGTGGCAGGTCTGAGACCCCATTGATTGGCTGCTTGTGTGGGTGGCGCAATCAGTGCTGCAGGCCCACTAGCAGCATTCGACTTACAAGCCCTGGGCACACACACTGCACTGCATTAGGGACTTAGTGGTAAGTCAAATAAGCCATTCATGGAACCACCAATCCATATACACAATTTACAGAGGGAGCACTTGCACTTTGGCACTGATCAGCTGTGGCAAAGTGAGCAAAGCATCTAGACCAGTAAAAACGAAATTCAGCACTTGCACTTTGGCACTGATCAGCGGTGGCAAAGTGAGCAAAGCATCTAGACCAGCAAAAACGAAATTCAGCACAGCAAAAATACAGGAGGCAAAGGCAAAAATGCAGGGGAAAACCACGCCAAGAATGTCAGGACTAACACAGAGTTTCCCAAATTTGCCTTCTTAATGGCGGGCCTGATTCACAAAGGTAAAGTTACAGTTTTGGTGGTAGTTTACTGGCTCTTGCAGTGTAGGTTTACGACCAGTAACTTTTCTCTCAGTAACTTTATGAGTAGTAAATTTACGAGTAGTAAGTAATCCCTATCACTTTAAAATGAGTTACTACAACTAGTTAGTTACTACTCGCAAGGTTACTACTCATAGTGAAACAGTTCTGGTAGTATCGCTAAACTGAAAGAGAGAACTTACACCAAAAGTGAAACTTTACCTTGGTGAATCAGGCCAGATAGTGCACAACAGTACTACCTATCATGGAGCAGACATTGTTCTGACTCTGCACTATGATGATGTTATCCCTTTCATGCTTGTGTGGGTAAGTGGGGCCGGCGTGGGCTATTGTTCAGGTAAGAAGATCCCGCAGTGACTTGGTGTCGTTTTTCACTACATCCGCCCCACCAAGTGTGTGATTGATTGTTTTTTCCTTTAATGTGTACTTTATTTGAATGTCTTCAATTAAATGTACAGGCAAGTTCTCCCTCCCCACATAATGGCACCACATCTTACTGATGTCAGAAGAAAGTTTGTAAACCTTCAAATAGCTAATTGGGGATCGTCCATAAAGGACTATAGGAACTAAATTGAAGAGAAGGACCAAGGGTCTTAGGGTAAAAGGTACAAAAGACTCGTTGGGTAACATAACTTCACATTCAAGCAATACTATCACCAATATATGATTTATATATAAACCCCATGGAACTGGGCAGCCATCCCTGAGGCAAGTAACATCCTGTAACAATGCATTTGAACAATTTGGAATGACATGCATTTATGGCCTAAATTCGTACGTCACACCTCAATATATCACACAGCCTGGGGAAGAGGGTCAGGGGTTTGATGAATGGATGGGAATGGGGAGTTAGGGAAAGGTGTGACAAAGACAAACATTACACAACACTATTTATCAGGTCATTGAAAAGCAAATCATCATGATCAAATCTATTGTAGGAATGAAGGAATGATGCAGTTCAGTTAATAAATGCATTGCAAACAGTCCTTCAGTCCCAGAGACCCAATTTATTATCTATGTGCTTTGTCATCTAGGTTTGAAAAATACAAATTAGGGAGGAGTGAAAAATTATACTGCATGTAAATGCCGAATTGGGTGGTGCATCTGCATTCTTCTTTTCGGAATGTCTGTCTTGGGTGCATGGCTTAACCGGTCCGGTAGGAATGTTATGGAGCTTCTGCTCAGAAGAAGAGATGGCCAATGGATTGCAAAACTGTAAATGTCGATATTGCAGAGTCAAGGAGAAGGTAAGCTTCATGAGGACCAAGAGGCAGAGCAAGAGCATAGGCTGCTGCGATCATGACTCATGTACAATTGACTGAGAAGTGAGAACATTTTTACAACCAATCCCAGACAAGTAGCTGCATGTACCTGGCTGATCAATCTCACCACTGTCATGAAATTAGCCGAATGCATCCATCATGTGACATGTCTCCAGTTACAGCCCCCCCAACCACAACCACTTAATACAATAAATACAACACAACAAAATTTATAAAGCGCACGGCTGCCTCCGAAGAGGCGTCCCAGCGCTAGCGGTACTGAGATGTGCCTAGGGATTAGTCCACGCCGTAACAGGGAGCCTACTTATCAAATAGCTATGTTTTCAGCAATTTACAGAAGGTTAGTTCGGAGGGTGCGATGGGTAGGTGGTAAGGAATTCCTGATTTGGCAGTCAGGTAAGAAAAGGAGCATCCATCTTTCCTTGTCTTGTTGATCCTCTTGAAACATAACAGTTTTTGCTCATTGGACTGGAGTGCTCTCTCCTGATGAAAGGGAATTAATCTCTAACTCAGATAGCCAGGACCTTTAGGCTCATATGCTATTATAGGCAAGTGTTAGGGCTTTAAATTTAATGCGGCTAGCAATGGGCAGCCAATGAAGGTGCACAGGGAGGCCATGACAGAGGCATGGGCAGGTAACTCAGGATCAACCGGGATGCCACATTCTGGATGATCTGTAAGAGGTGGAGCAGGTATGCTGGCAAACCCAGATACAGGCTGTTTGCATGGTCAAGTTTTGATATCACCAGCGCATAGATAACAGATTTGTGGATCTCCTTCGGGATCAAATTAATAATTTTACTCATTGATTTTAATGTCAGAAAACAGCTGGCAGACACAGATGTGACCTGAGGTTCAAATAAAAAGTTGGAATCAAATTTGACCCCAGGTTTCTTACCACCGCTGCAGGGGAGGGCGGTGCACCAAGCTCCAGGGGCCACCAGTTGAGGGAGTCAGACTGACAGTTAGTGCTAAAAAGTGAATCTCTGTTTTATCAGAGTTTAACTTGAGGCGATTTACATTCATCCATTCGCCTACAGCCTTCAGGCATCCAGTAAACACCGCCAATGCCCACGCCTCCTTCTTCTAGAATGAAAGCAGCAGCTATGTATCATCTGCATAATAGATGATTCTAATGCCCCAGGCCTCCACTAACTTAGCCAAAGGGGCCAGGTAGATGTTAAAAAGTGTTGGGCTCAGCCCTGAGGTACCCCGCAATCGAATGATTTAGCAGTGGATGTAAATGGAGGCAAAAAAACCCTTTGTGAACGGTCCTCTAGATAAGATTTCAGCCAGCCCCAAGCTGAACCTTGAATACCGATATCACATAATCTGTCCAGGAGGATAGAATGGGAAACCGTATCAAAGGCCACTGACAAATCAAGAAGCACAACCATGGCTGCCGAGCCATTATCAAGATTGACCTTAATGAATTCAGAGACCTCCAGAAGAGCAGATTCCATGTTATAGCCCACACGGAATCCTGACTGAGTATCATAGAACAAGTTGTTAACCCCCTTCTCTAACATTTTGACAGCCGCTGGTAGCAAGGAAACAGGCCTAAAATGTCTATGCACCTTGGGGTCATTATTCGCTTTCCTCAATAAAGGTAGCAGCGTAGCCTGCTTCCAAAACTGAGGCACTATCGCTGCCTCTAGAGAAATATTAGGCAGCTTGTGAAAAATGGGACTAATTAAAGGGGCGGCCATTTTACAGATGTCTGTAGGACATGAGACCAAAGGGGAACCAGACTTACAGCTGGCCAGTAGAGTGGAAGTGTCCAAAAGTGAAAGGGGGCTAGATTATCTAGTGATGGTCCGGGATGGGTGATCCTGTCGGCAATGGAAATTGGGGATTCTTGCATAGGAAACTTTTTGAAAATCATTTGGATTTTATGATGAAAGAAGTCCGCAAGTTCTTCACACATTGTTGCAGAGGGAGTCAAAATATTTTCCGAAGCACTGGGGGACAGGAATGAGTTCACTACTTTGAAAAGTTTGCAGAGTTTATTCGCGGTTGAGTTAATTGAAGAAGAAATTAACTCTTTATGTGCCTAGCGCACTGCGCCTCGTAAAGTATTTAGCACTTTCCTGTAAGTAACTTTTGCAACTTCAACATGAGTTCCAGAAGTTTACAGTGTGCTCTCTCCTTTTTTAATGCACCAGTAAATCAGGGGGCAGACGGAGTTGATCTCCGTCAGGATACCACTTTTAAAGGTGCAATGGTATCCAAGGCTAGAGCTAAACAATTATTGACGTTCATCAAATCTGAGCATACTGCACCTGAGAATTCAAGTGGGATAGCCTGTAACACTTCTGAGAATAAAGATTCAGAAACTTGCTTCCATGACCTAGGAACTTTCTGCACGAGGAATTGCTGTTTTTTAGGGCAGATCCTAACCAATTTAAAAGGTATTAGAAAATGATTGGACCATATTAGTTGAAGATTTGGGCCCATCTGCATAGTCAAAGAGAGTGAGAAAACAAGGTTGAGTGTGTGACCCGCCTTGTGGGTTGGCCCTGTGACGTGTTGAGTAAGGTTAGAACCCACTTGCGACTCAAGAAATTGCTTTGAATTAGAGGAGTTTGACATTTAAGCCAGCACACTACACAGCATTTCTTAAATCAACACACCTCTCCTCAGTCCAGAAGGCTGAGTAGGCCTCTTTGAGTCATGTTGGTTTCCCTTTGAAGTAGATAGACATTGTTCATAATTTCCTTATTTTGGCTGTTGAGGTATTCCCGCCCTGAGTCCTGACTCCGAGTCCCGACTCCGTCCGTCTCCCGACCTAAATTAGATTGAGAGAGATAGACCTGTAGTGTACTGCTGTTGATGAACAAGAAGAGCAAACGAATTTGAGATTTGAGCATTTTGTGTAGATTTGTAAACTAAACTGACTGGTCTGCTCTTTTAAGAACCCGAAAAGTAGAGCAAGGAGTGGACCATGCAAGTAAATCTAGCTAAGTGTGAAAGGGGCAATCACATTCAGGCAGAATCACTGATCAGGTCCCAAACATTGCAAAATAGTCAAAACACAAGCTTACAAATTAGTTGAACAACACCCTCACTGTCTGTGACCACATGAATCATCACCACTCACACTGACTCAATATATATCACTCACTGGTGCAATAGTTACCTGTTCCAAGCATGGTGGTATACGTTTGTCTATTGTATCTCCTCATTTACCCTGAAAACAGCAAAAATTGCCAGTCTTGTAAATTAATGATCTTTACTGGGGAAGCCCAGCTAGTAAACGAGCAAAAAAGGACAGGAATTGGAGGCATTGTCTTCATGTCCTTTAAGCGAATGGGGAGGCTTCTTCTGTGCACACTGGTCTAACTCCAACCCAGTCCATACATATGAATAAATGGTGGGGCTGCATCAGTCAGACACCAAATGAATAAATGTTCCTCTAACTATATCCATTTTTATTTTGTGCAAAGCAATTCGACAATATTGTGAAAGTTCTATTGTGGACTACTCTGTCAGGGAAGTAGAGGTTGTCCTCAAACTCAGGGAGTTCGCCCAGAAGTTGGTCAGCTAACATACCTGAGTCTGACCAATCGCCCTCATCCTCCTCCTGTGTTGTTTCAAGAACAGTGTAATCTTGTGGT
The DNA here is from genome assembly GCA_963921515.1 of Calotriton arnoldi. NCBI lineage: Eukaryota > Metazoa > Chordata > Amphibia > Caudata > Salamandridae > Calotriton > Calotriton arnoldi. The sequence goes on from CAWUFW010003844.1 coordinate 138,303, forward strand.
ATGAAGTGTTGGTTCATTTTAATCGTGGTCAATCTCTCCACGTTTTGAAGTGACAGACTGGTCCTTCTGACTGTGACAACTGCATCAGCTGCACTGAACACACGCTCACAAGACACACTGGTTACCAGACTAGTCAGATACTTTGTTGCCAGCCTGCTGAGCTCTGGCCATTGGTGCATCTTCCCATACCAATAGACCAATGGGTTTTGATCCAGGTGGACCTCTTTTGGGTAATCCAGATAGTCTTGGACCATCCTCTGAATGGTCAATGGTGCTGCCACTTACTCGACCTCTGTTTCTTTTGCTTCTGTACTTGACTTAAGCCCTGCCACTTGAAACCAAGTCATTGCAGATGTTTGGTCCGCTTCTTCTGACGCTGGTGTTGGCTGCTGTGAGACAACAGCCATGCCCTCTCTGGAGGATGAAGGCTGCACGCCAAAGCTTCTGCCCGGGACTCTATCTTCCAGTTGTTCTTCTTCCAGGTCTCTTGCTTGCTCAACAATCCAAGTCTTGTATTGTGAAACATCCCCTTCTGAAAAATGAATTAAAGTGCAAAAGTATTTTTTTCTATCAAGTATTGTGGCACAGATATACTCTTTGGAGGACATGATGTCTCTTTGCAGCCTTGCATTAACAGCCAAGCGCCGACCACATGTTCAAACAACAACAGGCAAGAAGCTCTGAACCAACTCACACACTCCTTTGTTCACACCGGTGCACCTTTGCAATACCTTTTTTAACTGGTCCTGTAGCAGATGCAACAATGGGATTGCTTGGCTCATCATAAGGTCCTCCTTGCTGACATCCTGTGTGAAAACCTCAAAAGGAAGTAGCATTTGTGTCAGGCATTTGACTAGTCCCCATTTGTCTATCTCCATAGTCATGCTTTTCCCAGTTGCATTGCCTCGTCTTTAAAGGACACAGTCGGTGATCGGTCTGTACTGCTCAAGCAGACTTTACAATATGTAATAGGTTAAGTTCCAACATGTAAGCACCTCCTATATGAAGGCTTTAACTGGTACTCTATTAGCACGCTGAATGATCTTCAACTACTTCCAGGCTTTAAAAGAATGACTGAAATGAGTGCAGATTCTTCTTCAGTTGGCCAGAATGTTGCTGACTATGTCTTCTTTTTTGAGAAAGTCCTGCACAGTCAGGTTGATATAATGCATCAAACACAGGAACCTGAAATATCCACCAACTGCCATGGCCTTGACTATATTATTGCCATTGTCCATGTAACAAATCCGATTCTGAGACCTCTGGGTTGCAGCTATTCAAACACTGTGCTTTTAAAGTCTTCCAAGATGTTTGCAGCTGTTTAGGATTTCTTCTTGGTGAACATCGCTACTGTTGCATGCTGCCGAACGCCCTTAAAACTTTCATCAGCGCTGAGACCTGCAGATATCTGTTGCCTAACCCCCACAAACGAGATCCAGTGTGCAGTAATACACATGTAATCAGTTGCTCTGGTGGATAGTGTGAACAGCACTCTGTTGCAAAGCTTGTTTAACTAATTGCAGCAAATCATGATGGAGAGCTGGAACGGCAACTCTGGCCAAATAGGTCCGGTTGGAAACCTTCCCTTTCAGGCAGATGGCCACCACAAATTTTAAAAATCCCACTCTTTCAACAAAAGGCAGAAGGTCCAGTGTTAACATTTTAGCCAGCTTCCCATTGTACAAATATGCTATTGGGTGATTGCGTTCGTAGGGCCCCTGCTGCCTAAACATGCCCGTAATAGTAGCATGGATTTTTTTCTTTTGTGGCAACACTGACACAGGCAACTTCCTGAGAGAACCAGGAGGTGGTAGATTCAATGTGCATCTTGGGAGAATCCCTGTATGGAGTGGTGTCTGCATCTGCATCTTGTGCCATTTGGAGGTTGCTGATGCTGGTGATGTTGGCTCACTGCAGGGGCAGGGCTACATTGTGTAAAGCTGCCATCCTCTTCTTCCTCATCACGTCCTTCTATCACTGTGATCAGAGCTGCTTTCCCTATTTCATCACCACCACAACCATCAGCTACCTTTTTAAAGTATCCCTTCCACAGGATTGTGTGATGTTTTTTCATTTGGGACATTTGGTCTCCAGTACCATAGTGTGAACCCGGCATAGCTCAACAAACACTCATGTGGCAAATGGAGCATATTTAATTCTTATCCTCCTGCTTGCTAATCATAAAGAATTCCAAAACTGGGGAGGAAAATTTGTTTAGTGTTCCACTGCCGATGCCTGAAGAACTGGAGGAAGGTGGGTGTACCATTTGACTCTCTGCAGGTCCCAGCGGGGGCCTTATAAATATGGAAGCTGGCAGTAGTGCTGGAGGGACCAGCACCACATTCCTCTGAGCAGAGTGCATTGGAAGGGTAATCTCTGAGTCCTCCGAGCCACTTTCCATTTTGACAATCACTTGCTGGTCCTCATCACTGTCATTTTCTATAATTCTAAGGCTTTCAGGAGCTTTTCTTTTCCTTTGTCTCACATGACAGGTCTCGAACTCGTCCAGGGTCCAATCTATGCCGAGATCATCAGAACAGGGGTTTGGAGGAAATGGTAGAGTACCCTTTCTTTTTCTTGCTGAAGCTCAGGAAGCCAATGGTTCAAGAGCCTCATCTTGCTCAGCAGGAAGCTCAGCCTCCTATTCTGCTCCTACTTCAGGAAGAACTGTTGCTGGCTGTAGCTCCTGTTGTCCACTTTGCTCAATTTCCTGTGACGATTGGGTACTTTGCAGCTGAGACAAACTCAATTCAGACTCACTGCTCCTTGCTATGATTGCAGTGGCAGCCTCGCTGAGAGACATGGCCTTGGGCTTAGGTTGGGGTGGTGCCATTGATGCAGGAGTGATGCTCCCAGCTTGCTGCCCGGAGGATGGTGCGGCAGGCACACCATGTTTCCTGAAAAAGGTGGAGGGCGACACGAAAGTGATGGCTATCTGGAACACCTTTCTTTGGGGCCATCTTCAAGCTCTGTCAGTTGGCACTTAGCTGCACAAGTGGAAGCAGGCTGAGAAGGACTCAGGTGGTGTGTTGTCACTTTGTGCCAGCCTTCTGTCTGGGAGTACTGTGGGTGATGTCTCTGGTGCACCTAAAAGCAAACAATCAAGAAAAATATTAATTGAAACATGGCATTTTTGCAGTTTGAATTATTCATACAGACAATATAATTTTGTGAGGTTATCCCACATAATTAACAACAATAGTGTATCTATTCCAATCCAAACCACAACAAAATATTTAAATTAGGATAACAACAACATACAGATTTAAAAGCTTGCTTTATGTGCCTCTAAGGTGAGACAATTGTGGCAGGCAGGCAGGAGAAGGGAAAAATGTAATAATCCTTAAAAATTGATACTGGTGTGTACCTAGGGCAGACCTATGGCAGGCAAGGAGTGCAGGGGGAAATGGAATCATCCTTAGGAAATTAATGCTGGTGTGCACCTATGGCAGGCAGCGGGGTCAGGGGAAAATTACATAATCCTTAAAAAATGAATGCTGGTGTATGCCTATGGCCTAAGAGACCTATGGCAGGCAGGAAGTGTGGGGAAAAATTGAATAATCCTTAAAAAGGTGAATGCTAGTGTGTGCCTATGGCTTAAGACACCTATGGCAGGCAGAGGGTGCAGGAGGAAACGAAATACTTCTTTAAAAAGTGAATTCTGGTGTACACCTATGGCCTAAGAGCCTCATGGCAGGCAGGGGGTGCAGGGAAAAATCAAATAATGTAAAAAAAAAAGGAATTGCTGGTGTCTCACTAGGGACTATGAGAAATCCTTTGGGAGGCAAGGAGGTGCAAGGGAAATTGGAAGAACACATGCAGGTCCATGGCAAAAGCACAATGCACAATAGCTGGCTACACAAAATTGCCGCCGGCTACATGTTTAAACAACAACAAACAAGAAGGTATGGCCAACAAAGAACACATGAAGGCCTATGGCAAAAGCACACTGGATGGCTACACAAAATGGCTGCCTTCACATGTTCAAACAACAGCAAGCAAGAAGGCAAGGACAACTAAGAACACATGCAGGCGGTGGCAAAAGCACACTAGCTGGCTATACAAAGTGGCTGCCGGCTACATGTTCAAACAACAACAAGCAAGAAGGCATGGACAATAAAAAAGACGTGCAGGCCTATGGCAAAAGCACACTGACTGGCTACACAAAATGGCCACCGTCACATGCTTGAACAGCAACAAGCAAGAAGGCATGGACAACTAAGAACATGTGCAGGCCTATGGACAATGACTCCACAAAATGGCCGCCATGTGGCATGACAAAGACAAAATGGTAGCCTATGGTAAACACACACACACACTGGCCAGACAAAGGAGGCATGGTAAACAATTAAGAACACTATTATTAACTCAGCAATGCCAAAAATTGGCAGCCTGTGGCGGTCCCTTCGTTTACCGCCCTCTGGTGGCTGCATTTAAGAGCGTGGGATGCTGGCAATTCCTACATTTGCTTCCCCGCGACGGCCACGAATGTGAGTGTGGGGGGGAAGCCGCTGCCCCCAAAACTTGTGCTGCACGGGGCGGACCGCGCCCATGCCCCCCTTGCTACGCCACTGTCTAAATCCAAATAAAAAGTGACCAGGAGATGGACAAAGCACTGGGAGGAGCCTTCTAGACAGGAAGAGGAAGTTAGAGTCTCTGTGGAACTTCCTTTCTGTTGAAAAAAAAGTAAAATAAAAAATGCTTTTTGCACTAAACAACTACCTAAACTGTCCCTTTGAGTAGAATATTCACTCAAATATGTATTTTCAAGTTGATTTAGCTGCGTCTCGATTAGGAAATCTACTCAAGAAGCTGCCCTGACCGCTCACGACCGCCGGTGTCATAAAATGGTGCCAGAAGGCTCTGTGGCGACCAGAAATCATGTCAGAGGCCAGCAAATATTGCTCGCAAGCACGAGTTGACCCATTGATGAACTGTTCACATTTGCTGGCATTAAAAAATTACCACGGAAGTCTCCGTGGCAATGGGAAATCGCGCCGGGGCCTGCAAATCTCACACGCAAGCGCGCATTGTTAAGCCTCACATTGTTCCTGTAAACATCACGCGGCACGAACGGCAGAATAATTCCTCCACGCGTTGATTGGCGGAATTTGGCAGGAACTCTGTGTTACAAACGTAATGCGGAGTTACCAAATTCTGCAAATTCCTCGAACTGAATTGTAATTCTGCCTTGGCCTAATTGTTATTGCGTCACAAGTACAAAAGAGAGGAATGGTTTTGACTTTATTCAGCCTCTGTATATAAGAGATATGCATGCACTGTAAGAATGCCAGATGTGTTGGCCAGTCTCAGTATTTACGCAAATAACAACTTAAATACCACTATTTTGTTTTGTTTCTTTTATAGCGCGACTCATCCCAAAGCAGGGTGTCAGAGCACATTACATCACATGCACACATTCTACATTGACAATAAATCATATTAGAGTTTAAACCAATGTACAGGATGTGTTACATAAGACAGTGAGGGTTACAAGGTGTATGAGTCACATGCCATTTATAGCTCACTGTGCTATATTAAAGGGATTAAAATTTATGAACTGCAAGTAACAAAAGGATCGCTGCATTAAAAGCAGTAACCCACTTACCTAGCTACATAAATTAAAAATCTTGTCATCTGCTTGTTATATGATGTGTTTTGCAGTAGACACATCAACCCTCTGTGCCACTTTGAATCAAAACTGAGACTAGACAAAACACAGATCTTTACAGCCAACGTGTTAACCTCCAGAGTTATCTCACCATTTTTATTTACTGGGATTTACTGGGCACACAAAGATCTCTGCAGCAAGTGCCTTAATCCCATAAAATATTTTAAAATGCAGACTGCAACCAATTAGGCAGAACAGATTTACTGTCACATTTCTCCTTGATGCCAATTTCTTTGCGGTGGAGTTTAAAAAAAAAATGTATAAATTGAGGCTCAGATTTTGCCTCAGAGTTGCATCACTTTTTTGGCACAACCCTCTTGCACAATCTCATTTGTTAAATCTCGTAATGTGCTCAAATGTACTCATGATAGACCTACTAAACATATGTGTGAGGTCTTAGGTCTTAAAATCTGACCACTTCCTATGAGGTCATGGGTTCTAATGCCACTTCCGGTGATGTCACATCCTCTGTTGCCACTTGCGATCTCACCGCCGTGACATCACGCGCCATGATGTCACTTGCTTACTGCCTAACTTGGTTAGTTCCCCCACTCCTTTTTTAGGCTTAGAAAGGTGCCTTTCATATAATTTATAGACATGTCTCCTTTGCAGAACTCGTCCCATCTTTGTCATCTCCATAAGGAAGTACACACCGAGCTATGCAACCAGCACTCATCTCATTTTGCAAAGACAGACCTCGAGATGAGCACTTCCTACTGAGCACAAGGCAGGGTGTGCGGCAGGGCGTGCTGCATACCTATATATATGGCTCCTTTCACCCGCCCCGCTTGCCAGCGCTCGGATGGTAGGTTTCTGTCAGGTGCTTTGTGCTTGCGAGGAGAGCTGGCACTGTGCCGTTCATCATGCCCGAGCGCCGCTGCAACGATTAATGGGCAATTGTTGCTTAATCGTGCGCCCGGGCTGCCTTTGAAGGCTATTAAATGGAGAGCGCAGCGAAGAAACGCGCGTTCTGTGTCAGGCCTTAGTCACTCCTGGCGCCTGGGGACAGAGCCGCCTGGCGACAGTCACCAGACAACGGCTCGACGAGAGGGGGCCGAGCAGACAGCCCCATCCCTCCTCACGTAAAGAGAGCGCGCGAACGGCCCTGAGACAATATACGGTCTGTTCCCAGAGGTAATAGGTTTTCTAACCGTGCGCGTCCCAGGGTGGGAAATACTTAGGTTATTTACAGACCCACTGCGAGGTAATGTATGACGTGTTCCCTGAGGATAGAGGGGGTGTATAAACAAACAGGCCTCTCTGAGCGGTAAAAGCTGCGGCGACATTATACAGAGCGTTTTCTGGCATTCCAGGGGGAAACAACGCGCACGTTCTGGGGTGGTGAGTGCGCTGGGTATTTATAGATCTTTCTTTCTAAGGAATTATAGGCAACTGTAATGTACCATTTATTTAGCGCCTCATACCCAGGCCCAGCTCGCGCCTCATACCCAGGCCCGGCTCTAGGGTTCTTGCTCAAGGAGGGCCATGAACAAGATTGGGTGGGCCACGAAGATGAGAATGGGCAGTGGTAAAAAGTATTGCAGAGATCTGATATTTTAGGTACAGATATTGTCGAACTTTGACGTCTTAACACTATAACAACCAACGAGGTACCTACTTCGCTTTCCCTGCTGGGTTTCCGCCTTTATTGAAAGGGAGAGATGCAGCATGCAGATGGGCTGCAGCCCGCTCCTGGTCATGTGCAGAAACATTCCTGCTGCCACATATCTCTTTGCAGCTTTTCATATACATACATATATATTTTTTATTGTCAGTTTTGCACTTTGCAAAGCATTGAAGTTTAAAAACGTGGTACAGTAAGACCCCTGACAACGCTGCACACCCCTACCTAATACAATCATGCAGACTTCACCATTATTTATCCTCCCTTTCAATGCACATGCTCAATAAACAAAAACACAGTTAAAACTGAGTTATGGTTTTGACAAACGTGCAAAACCAACTCAAATGGGCCTGGGTCTTTCTCCCATCTGTTTGGAGGCAAACCAAGTTTTTTCTGAGATATTGCTTTTTTGGCCATTCTTGCCTCTAGCAGTCTCCCCTGTAGTGTTAGTACTCCCAGCATTCACATCTCTCCCTTAAACTAACAAGATGCTTGAACTGCTAGTATTGAGTTGTCTGGTTGTTTTGTAGAGTGAATTTGGTTTGCAATGTGTGAATGGTAATTAACTTGTACCAAGTAATAAAATAAGCTTTACTCAGGAAAACAATACTGCAGTGCCTTATACTAAAGAAACATGCTCAGAATAGATATGGTCCGTCGGCTAGATTGCCGACTTTGGTGCTGAAATCCAAGGTTCGAGCCTCGGGGTCGCGTCCACATCCTGTGATTCTGGGCAAATCACTTAATCTCCCCGTGCCTGAATGTGTCCTTGTGTAACGTAACCGGTGCTCATGTAAAGCGCTCCAATACCTTCGGGTCGAGTTCGCGCTATATAAATCTGCATTAAAATAGATAAATAAATAAAAACACTACACTATGCACTACAGAGCTCTGCTTAGCCACTCTTGTAATAAAAAAAGGCTTCCACAGGAGTTAAGGGTACAAAGGGTGTGCACTATGAACCTTAAAACACCTATCTTTGAGTCACTGAAACACATCAGGTAAGATGCTTTTTTTTTAAAACGATGCTATGACGCAAAATAGATGAAACTGGAGCCTTTTGCCTTATCTGTGCGAATAAGTGAGAGTGTTCAGGATATCTGTGCTGTTTATCTGTGCATGTGACAGCTACCATCCCTGCTGACATCACACTGTACCCAGGCCTGAAAGTAGCCTATGTCCAGGGGGGAATCAGGGCCAAAAAGTGGCCCAGGCACCCAAAAACAAGTGGCCCACCTTTGCAGATCATAATCTTTCATGAAACATTGCTTGGTTAGTATAAGGGAGCAAATTTGGAGAGACATTTGTGTTAAATTAAACTTTCCAAATGTTCTAGGACCACTAACATTATCCAGTGCTGAAAACACTATTATTGCTCTGCAGCACACTCAAAAGTCTTCCAATTAATATGTTCCCGAATCAGTTGCTCACTCTTTGATCCTCTAAACCCTTACTCACTGTCTGATCTCTGAATCCTCCCTCAGCAATCAGGTCCTAAAACTCCTGGCAATTCTTATGAATCATTGCTGGCCCTGACCAACATGACCCCAGAAGTTCATGTCGATCCTCTTGTCTGTAGGATTCTGTTAACACTTAAGAATCCATGGGTGCTGCTCATCCTAAGGCCTCCAGACTCTTGATCACCATCAGTTGGTCTCTTAACTATCCACTTATTAGAAGGACCCCAAAGCTAATTTCCACTCTCCGGTCCTCTGAGACTCCTGCTCAGATACCCAAGGTTCCAGCTCACTCTCAGGTGCCTTTGGATTCCAGCTCATCATCTGGTTTTATTCACTCTTACATGAAAGCTCTGGGGCATCCTCATTTCCCTGAAGTTTACCATGAGATTCCGCAAACCTTATATATCCGAATAGCTTCCTTGATGTTTTGCTCACCCTAAGGGTATGAGGTGTACTGTCACCGCCAGATGGCTGAAGCACCTGCTCACCCTCAATCCTCGCAGTGGGCATTGGGAGTGAACATATACTTCAGGGGCATTGCTCAGTTCAGGTCCCTGAGGCTCACCCTCAGGGTCCTGAGGTGTATGTTCACCCCAAATTGCCCGAAATCCTGCTCACTCCAAGGTTTTCAAAGCTTCTGCTTGTCCCCATCTTTCCTTCTCACCAGGGTGTGCTAAGGCTCCTGCTCAGTGTCATTTACTTGTGGCTCCTGGCCACGCTCAAGTGCCCAGAGGTCCTTCTCAGGTACATTACTCATTGGAGCTCTGGTCCACCTTAGGCCCCTATGGCACAAGTCATCCTCAAGTTGCGGAATCTTCTCAATTTCACAAACCAGAAGATCTTGTTTCCCTTCACATCACTGACTTTCCTGGTCACCCTGAGGTCTTCTGATATCTTTGCCCACCCTTAATAAGCCAGAAAACTCATTGCTAATCTTCAGGCTTCCGTGGCTGTACACATCCAAGTCTTTCATGGACCCTTTTGATTTCCACACAGAAGTCTCTCCGAGTGTGATGTCTTGGGGGTGTAACACAGCTTGGTACTTGGTGACATTTATACTGTGGGAAGAGACATGATCTGACTCTGCTTGACATGCTGGAGGAAATCACTTCAACTAAAGCCGTTCTTTTCATTTTCTATATATTACCTGTGCCCTTGCTCTCTCTTTCGCTGCTCCACACGCGTGAACAGCCCTTTACTCTCCTCCTTCTAGTGTTTATCCCTCTCTTCCCTTTCTTTACTCTCTCATTTCACCAGCACTCTCATGTTCTCACCCACCACATCTATTAGATTTTCTATGTTTCTGTATGTTTGTCCATATATCGTACCAACTTTTAAGTCTGTCTTCCTCCCTCTGTCTTTTTCTCATTCTACAAACCCCTCTATCTATTTTAATCCCCTCCTATATCATTCTCCCTCCCATTATTCTGCCTCTCTTGTTTTCCATCTCTTTTTTTCCTGTCTCTCTCTCTCTCCATTGTAGCCCTGATTTTCCACATTTCCATCCCCCTGCACTATTTCCCTCCCTCTCTCTTAGTCTATAAACTCCCTCTCTTTCTCATTTCTCTGTCTCCCACATACACTCAATCCTTCATTCTTTTTCTACCTCCCATGTCCTTATTCCCCACTCTCTCAATTTCTATTGCCTCTGATTTTTACTTCAGTTCTTTTTCCTGTCTTAAAAATTCTCCCTTTCTTCAATTGTGTTTTCTAATGCCAGTTACCCTCATTTTCCTCTAGCCCATGTGCTTGTTTGTGTCCAACACCTAATGTTATATTTCATTGTGTCCCATTTACTGACTTGCTGCTGTCAGTAACTACCTGCTTTATCAAACCTTGACATTTGCAGAACACCATTCTCTGTAGACATTACATAGATTCCTGTCCTTGTACGTGCTTTCAGGTCTGCAGTTCCCAAATGTTATTCAGGAAAGTGGAGGGCTTGTTCTACTTTTAGTAGAGATCAGACCACAAGTATGTTTTATTGTTGAGTGGTAAGGGAAAATCCACCTATTTCTGGAGGAATTGTTTGAAAGAGTGGAGAATCCACAGGTGGCATTTCTTTGACCATACTATGTCTTTCTTGGGGTTTACTCCATATATGGCACTTCCTCTAGGTATCAACAACCTCTAAATCAAGCTGTGGACTGCTGGAACGTCAGAACTAAGAAGTGTGTGTGAGGCTGTGTCCATCCTTTCCTTATGATTATTGGGCAGGAAAATTCTAACAACCTCTTCAACATCCAGCCTTCACTCTGTCATTCACTGTTCTTTTTATCCCTTTGCATCACCCTTCTCTCCATGTTTGTTTCTACCCTTCCCTCTTTCTACCAATCTCTTGTTCTGCCCTTCTCTCCACCTAGTCTGTCCTCACTTCATTTTTTCATTGGCTGTTTCCCTGTCTCCTTTCTCCCTGTCTCCCTCCCTCAATGTGCTTATCTATAATTATTTCCCTCTTATCTAGCCTCTTTCCTCTCTTCTCTCCTCAATCGTTTCTCCCATGTTTGTCTCTACTCCCCTCTCCATCTCTAATATTCTGTTGTCTCTGTCTCAGTCTTTATCTCTGCACTGCTCTCACCTCTCCTTTGGCCCCAACATAGAGGGTGCATACATTTTTTCACTGCATCTTTGTCACTTTTGCAACTTTGTCAAAATCGAATTTTCCTTTTACCCATTTCTAGTCATAGGTAACTTTATTTCAATCCTTATTATTTTATTTCTAAAGTTCCATCGCTCTTCGCTGTGCACAGAATGAAACTTCCAATCTACATCTGGTATGTCACTACACAGTTTTTAAACCAAGAAAGCTGCCCACGTTGCTTTACTATCCGATCGTTGTGGCCTGCTGCGAGCCAACGTCCCCACCTAAGACTTGTTAACTGTGCTGCTCGAAAGCATCAGCAGCTCCCCAAGGACTCAAAGTCTTCTCCTGAGGCCTGGAATGGGAGGAGATGCACCATGCTGTGCCTCCTCTGCCAGGCCATTGTCATTCTGCCCACGACAATGGACCGGCCTGACTCTGTGGCTTGCTGAGAGTAGCAGCCTTTCGGGTTGTGTGCCAGCAGGAAAGTTGGCCCAGGTATGTGGACCTGCTTTTTCACTTCTGGATGGCCTTGGGTGGGCCAGGATCTTCCTTGGGTGGGCCTGGCCCACCCTCTAGAACCGGGCCTGCTCATACCACTAGCGAGGCCCCAAAGCACTCCCAGGTGGACGAATAAGAGGTAGGCACTTCCCTTGTGCTTGGTTGATAGAGCGGGGTTTATGACGGCGCCTGAGAAGAGCGTGGAATTGCGCATGCGGTCATGCCGTGGAACCATTGTGTACATATGGCGTCCTCTGTGTATCAGGATGGTGGGCGTGATGTCTTCTGCCACCCTGACAGACAGAATTAAACCACCATACTAATAAACCAGGCCCTACGTTATTCGGCTTTGGACCAAACTTGTCTTTTCCCAGGTGTTTGCTGACATATTTTGACCTAACCAAGGGGCTCATTTATTTGTGGACAGCATTGGGAAATAAGTTGCAAATTAGCAGATGTACCACGCACCAGCTCACACTTCCCGTATGCTCTTCTAGAGGTGTGGGAAAGGATGTTTCAAGTGTCAGAAAGAACTGTTGCGTCAGAAACAGTCTGCACACCACACAATCACTGTGCAATCATTGGCTGACATGACATCATTAGGCCCACCCTAAATGGGGTAGGTTTTCAGATGTCAGCCATGTTTTTATGCCATCCAGTACCTCCATGCACAGCAAGGTTGTACCTAACAGGAAATATTGCTACATGTTCTCCACGCTCTGGAAAATAAAATCCTAGCGTATTAGGTGCATTGATTTTTCCTTTTCCAGAAACAAACCCGCTTTAGTAGTCTGTCTTTGGATAGTGAAAATAACAGCTAGTGCATCTAGTTGACACAGCATGACTGGCCAGACTGGTATGGTTTCTGCTGATCAAATGTGCTGAAGCCTTGTTGGCAAAGCAATTTTGGAGAGAAAGACTGACGAGCCAGCGGCAAACCCAAGATTTGGCAAGTTGGCTTCCGCTGGATTGACAGTGGCTATGCCTCCATCGCCCTAGCCGCTTGGCGGCCCACACTCCTTACTGTAAATGACACCCCAAGACTGTTTTGTGACAATGTACTACCACCTCTTGATGCTATGTATCTATCATTCCTTGACTGAGCTGATACTACCCAGCAGTAACATCAGATTCCTATGCACACTGAGTGAACCAGGCCCGGAAGACTACTAATGATGAGCAGAATTATCCCCAATAGAAAAGCATTGAAACCTGTTTGGGGTTCTCACTCACCAACCACGGGGAAAGGATTATGTAATGCCCAGAGCTGGGGAACCAGGTTCAAGTCTCTGCGTCGGCTCAACATCCAGTGATTCTGGGCAGATCACTTAATCTCACCTTGCCTCTAAAAAATAAAATAAAAAAATGAGTGTGCCATTGTGTAAAATAAATAAACTAGGACTAGGCACTTCACTTTTTCCACATTGTGGTTCTGTAGCAACTGCTATCGTCTTCGATATTAAAGGTACATTCCTTTTCAAATTAATGCGCCTGTCTTGACGTTCATCTTTATTATTTGTAATATCTATTTTGTTACTTTGTATCTGAACACAAACTCATCTATAGGGAAGACTGTTGATTATTCATGACTTATCTATGCGATTATGCACAGTTTCCAAGCAGACCAGCTAAGAACCAACACCTCTAAGCATCAGAGAGGGCATATCAACAAAGTTGAACGTAGTTTCCAAACAACATGGAAGGGAGGTTATTTAACATTTATATATTTACAAAAATCTGACAATGCTTGGATTTTCAGAAATTTCAGCTTCACACCAGAACCCAGAGAGTTGATTGCATAGAGATACTTTTAAGACATACCTTTTTCACTGTTGAAGTTATATGCAACACTTTAATGACAAGTTATTAAGATATCTTGTTTTTCCCACAGATATCTACTTCAGTTTGCAGACATCAGTGCCAAGTCAGGTGATGCGTCAGAGCAGTGACACCCAGCGTGTCTGTTCTCTCTCCTATCCTTTTCAGTTTTTCTGTTTCTACTATTGGCACACATATTTTTTACTGTGTGTGGTCACTGGCGGAAGCATTTAGGGGTGGAGGAGTGCATCACTCCTGCTGGATCCAGAATACATGGTTTATGACATTGCCTGCCGCACTTTATCATCTAACCTGAACAATGGACTATCACACTATCCTGTACGAAGTACTAATTATTGTAACAAAATTACAGCAGGAGGTTGGCTCAATAAGGTCTGAGAATATGGCTGCAGTCAGAATTAGTTGCAGTTAAACATGAGACCGACATAATGCAAAAAATAATATAGCATGATGCTATTCAAGTACTTTTGCCTTCAGACCCTAGAACTCAGACCCCTGGCCATTAACACCTCATTTAAGAGACACTACGTCCCCAATTTATTCGTTGGTGGTTGGGCTGTCCTCCGCTAGGACGAAAGATTATTTTATTCCATTGTCAAATTTGTAAATGTCTGTTGGTCTGGCGGATATTTAATGCATTGACAGGAATGACAATCAAGGCGGTTCTTATTAATGTTTTGTAACTTTACCATACTCTGTCAAACATGATGGAGACATATGGCAAAGTTACATTTGGTTTTAAAATGTTCATAAAACCTCAAAGCATGATTTTGTTTTTAAAAATACAAAGAAAACAATGCCCCCGCCATTGAAGTTATCTCCCATGGCGAGGGCAGCATTTTGCAGTTTTTACTGCCCCTTACCACCAAGGTTTTCCCGGCAGTGATAACTGACCTGTATGTCGGCCCTTCTAAATTAGGTGGGCGGACACACAGGACCTCCTCCGACGGCCCTTACTCTGTCAGGCAGTCAGAGGGGTCTAACCATGGTGGAGACAGAGTAGTCTCCACCGTAGTTTCACAAAAGTTCTGCCGTTGTGACGGAGTAACGTTTTCGCCAATATACAAATTGGGTTTTAAGTCTATTGCACATTCTTATTCTATGATAATTTCTCTCATAGCTTTAGCACCTCCTGAGAGATCTTTTGGAAATCCAAATAAGTTTGTGTTATTCTTTAATCAGTGTCCGTAAACGTACACAAAATACTAAACATTTGCCTACTAAAATGACACCTTTTTTTTTATGAATGACCACCATCCCAAATTAGAACATTAGAATGTTGGAAGCTCCATTGAAAACATTGGAGTGCTCGGGGCTTCTAATGGCCGGTAGAAGCCCGGAGCTCCAACATTTCAATGTTGTTGTTCACAGCTGTTCTTGAGGAGAACCCCAAAAATCGATATAAAGGAGCCCGAAACGCGGCGACATTTTTTCCACCAAACGAGTGCTTTTTTATGATAATACTGCAGCTCAGAGAAAAACTTATTATTGAAAGATTGGTGATCTCCCTTGGAGCCCAGTAGTAGCACAGTTTGGTGTTGGCCCGCTGAGTAAAGAACTTGATCATCTCAATTTGTTTTGGGGGCAATATTTTGAAAAAAATTACTTAAAAAACAACGGAACCTAGGCTATTTCAATACTGTTTGTTGTATAATTGTGATTGTGGTGTAATTTGTTGTACAAACAAAGGGGCCCATTACGATACCCGGCGTAAAAAAATCCGCCAGGCATGGAGGCGGCAAAAATCCGCCCGCACACACCGTCTGAACACCGACCACGCCATTACGATTACACAAACCGAAAACCGCCATCGGCGGAAAAATCACACAAAATACCGCCCGCCATCGTCCAAGTCGGAGTCAAACCGCCCGCCACGGACGAAAACACGCACGACAACACAAAACCGCCCGCCCTCACGGCCGACACACCGCACGTGAAATTACGATCGCACCGCCATGAGCGCGGGAAAACTACAAATATACCGCCCTCCAGCGCAAACAACGCCGATGAGAATCGACACGGCAGAAGCCTTGGCGCCCACGTCCCTGCACAGAAACCATCCGCTCACAAAACCAATAGCACACAACATGGCCAACAAGTCCACACAGCAAGGCACGCACAAATACACAAGCACAGTACACATCCCGAAAACAACCCCAGGACAAACAAAAACTACAAAGGCCAGAACCCCAGACACAACACACCTGAAAACAACAGACCATGAGGACACACCCACATAGGTAAGTACAAAAGCAGCACTCCCACAGACCACAACCCCTTGCAACATTGCAAACCAGAGAGGAGAGGAGAGGACACAGTGACACAGCAAGGACAGCAGCACACCACAGAAACGCACACATCACAACCACCACCACCACCACCACCAAACACCGGCACCACAAACCCCTTGCACATTACACAACACACACCGCACCAGCACCACAAACACCATGGCACCACAAAGAATGCCCAAGTTCACGCCCATTGAGCTGACGGTCATGGTCGACGAGATCATCAAGGTGCACCCACAAATCTATGGGAACATGGTCCAGCACACACCACTAGCCACCAGAAACAGAATGTGGAACCGGATCGTAGACCAGGTCAATGCAGTCGGGACCCTGCCCAGGAACAGAGTCGAAATAAACAAACGGTGGAATGACGTCAAGAGCCTGGTCAAGAAGAAGGAGGGCAAAAACAGAGAGCTGGCTGCCGTCACTGGCGGAGGGAATCCCGCGCTCTTCAAGACCTTCAAAGCGTGGGAGGAGAAGGTGCGAGTCATCATACATCCCGAGATCCTCGCCGGATTAGCAGGGGGAGTGGAGGCTGGTAAGTACAAACTAATGTATACCAGCACACCGCTATGTACTCACATGCACTACCACCATGCCACAGCTCCCAGGGACAAACACCCCCATGTCCAGCACACAATACACAACACACACATGCAACAGACACCACCACACACAGCCCAAACAGAACAACTGTAAGATGCGTGGGGACATGTGTACACTCAGCCAGCCACGTAACCACCAACAGGTCCCCAAATATGCCAGAAGCGCCACAACGAGCACCCACCACACCCATGTGTCCGCCACAGCTTCACTAACCGACAAGTAACAGGTAAGTGGCAGGAACACAAAGTGCAGTGGGTGGGATGGTGGACAGCCCAAGTACAACACACACCAGGCCCCTAGTCCCACAGCACAGCAAGTAGGAGCATCCCCCACACCCCACAGCCACGTGTCAGCCACCGCAGTGCACAACGACAGCCGAAAGGCAGACATCACGGTCCACAGCAATCGGTGTCAGTGGGTGTCCAGCCACCCCCACGACCCACAACACCCCCCACCCCCACAGACCTGCAACATGGAGCACCCCCGCTTAGAACCATGTGGCATCCAGTACAGTGCACGCACGAACAACCTGCAGGTGGGAAACTGGACAGGGCTGGATTACTGGAGGCATGAGGACCGGAACACGACCAACACATGGGACATGTCACGTAGCAGACGAACACGCAGCACCGCCCACCGTCACGAACAAGTGAACAATGTGCACATGGACATGAACAACAGACTCACACCCCACATGACCCATCACAGACATAGCAACACCCAAGGAGCCACGTCTGCATGCACAAGCCACACTGAATATAGTACCACACGGCAGCCACTGTGCAACTCATCACACACTACCGAAACACCATTGAAGTCCTGTCCATGTAGCCCCTACTGCCTGACAACCACACACCCCACAACTACGCCTATGTAAGACAAACAACACTAGACGCAACAGAGCGGAACAACATAAATGCACACGAACACCACTGAACCCATCAAACACACAGACACACCATGCACATACAACATACCATCCATCCCATCCGTCAGCCCCAGTCTCATGAAAGGCATGTCATCCGCACAGCTGCCACACATACAGCAGTCACGCTAAGATACATGCCAATGACCAACCATGTGCCAGAAGTCAATGAAGCGCACGACACACTGTGAGCAACAACACACAACATGGGCCACACCCCCCGAGCACTGCAGTGATGCACATGGCACAGGGCAGCACGCACACCAAGGAGATGGGACAACTGCAATACGTTGGCTTGCACACAACCATCACTCACTCATAACGATGCGTCCAATGCCATGTCCAGTAATCACAACAGACAGCAAATATGCAGGCCATGTCAAGCATGCACACACCTCAAACCATGCACTGTCATGCTGCCACAACACATGTCACGTTCGGCACCCATGGCTCACAGCATGTACCCCAAAAGCATATTCCCACCCAAATGCGAATCTGGGGCATGGCCCCCATGTTGCCATATGCGTTCCTAAGCGTTCCATTTGAACCCCAAAAGCATATTCCCTCCCAAATGCGAATCTGGGGCATGGCCCCCATGTTGCCATATGCGTTCCTAAGCGTTCCATTTGAACCCCAAAAGCATATTCCCTCCCAAATGCGAATCTGGGGCATGGCCCCCATGTTGCCATATGCGTTCCTAAGCGTTCCATTTGAACCCCAAAAGCATATTCCCTCCCAAATGCGAATCTGGGGCATGGCCCCCATGTTGCCATATGCGTTCCTAAGCGTCCCATCTGAACACCAAAAGCAAAGTACAAACCAGACCCAGGATGGGCCAGGAGCCCGCATACACCAGAGTCACAATAAGTAGGGGCACAGCAACACACCCATCGGCATGGCCAATCCGTCCCATGCCACATGTGCACAGCACACAGTCCCATTGCCAAGCACACACAACTACAAATGCTACAGCCACACACACGCCTCCGGGAAACCCATGTACGAGATTGCACGAACTGTTAATGTCAGACGACAAATACATACTTTGCCAGGTGCAACACAATAACAAATCTCATTCTCTCCACAGGTGACGAACTGCCGGATGCTGGGGATGGAGACAGCAGCCAGCACAGCCAGCCTACAAGCCCCCAACGAGGACACACGGATGTGGAGGATCTCACCTCCTCTTCGGACACGGACCACCAAGCAGGCCCATCTGGTGTGGCAGGGCCCAGCCGCTCCCCAGGACCCCTCCTACCCACCAACCCATCATCCAGGGCTGCTGAACATTCCCAGCCCCCTGCTGCCACTGTCGTTGCGGCCACACCCACGGTCATTGCGGCCACACCCACCGGTCATTGCGGCCACTACCACTGCCGCAACCGCCACCATCGCCGCACCGACCACCACCGCCGCCACCACCACCACGTCTTCGCTGGCACCAGCCCCAGCGCAGGTGGTGGCCCGGCCGACTGGATCCACCCTGGGAGCCACAGCGAGGACCGTGGTGAGCAATGTGGCTAGTGGGCAGGCCGGTGGCAGCAGAACTGGTAGGAGGAGCAGGGTCAGGGAAACGCAAGTCTCCCCTGGGAGCCATGCCCTGCCTCAATTGGCCAGAGTCCTTGGGGCCTATGAAGAGGCCCAAGAACAATGGGTCAGGTCTGCTTCAGACACGCGGGAGGTGCTGGGGGTGCTGAGGTCCATGGACGCCCGTATAGGTCAACTCGTGGACCTCATGGGCCAGCTGGTGGTGGCGGTGAGGTCACAGCCAGGGACAGCAGCTCCCCTCCGCCACCACCTGCCGGGGCGCAGGGTCGAGCAGCAGTGTCCAGTTCCCCTGCGTCCACAGCCAGTGAGCACACCTCAACCACCAGCATGTCGCAAGCAGGCACCCCCCCTCGCAAACGTGGAAGGGGCCGTCCGAAGTGGAAACCGATCTCCCGGGAGGACTTCGCATGCTCCAAACGCAAGTGAGGCAGCCAGCCAGCCTTCCTTGACCACCCACTGCATTGACTTGGACTACGATCCCACTCCACACAGCCATCTGGATGGCATGTGTGTGTTGGACTATGGACATAGAACCAGTGGGTACACCCTGAGCATCACGCAGCCATGACCGACAGCTCATTGTCACTGCACGCACCACTTTTGTCATCACCTTACACACAATCACATGTCACAGTTTGAAATAAATGCACCTCTTACACAAACTGCTGTTTGTGCCCTGTGTTTTATTTGTACGGAATACAACGGCCACCTTGGGCGGAAAGGCACCTGATGCGTGGCATGGCAATGGAATCCGGAGGGCCTGTAGGGACCTAGGGGTGGGAGACAGAACAGGAGCACATTCAATGAGTGTGTCACACACCCATCACACAGTACATGTCAACAACTACAAGCAATGTACACACATCGCACAGAGCAATAGGGCACAATGCCACAGCCACCAACAGTGGCATACTACCCTGGCCATGGAGCGTTGACACACAGCACGCAGTGAACAAACGGCCACCCTGACACAGCACACACACACCTGCA
Source organism: Calotriton arnoldi (assembly GCA_963921515.1). Lineage (NCBI taxonomy): Eukaryota > Metazoa > Chordata > Amphibia > Caudata > Salamandridae > Calotriton > Calotriton arnoldi. The sequence goes on from CAWUFW010003844.1 coordinate 158,339, forward strand.
CAGATACAGCCACATCAGCCGTCGTACATGGACACTCACCGTCAAGTGAAGTAGCGGGCGATGAGCTGCTGCCGCACATTCCCAGCTTCCTCCTCTCCGCTGTCCTCCTCACTCGAGCTGTCCTGGTCTGCGGGCTGGGGCCCTGGTTGATCTCCGTCATCCACGATGAGGGGGATCTGCTTCCGAATGGCCAGATTGTGCAGCATGCAGCACGCCACCACTATCTGGCACACCTTCTGTGGGGAGTACGCCAGTGCACCCCCGGTGCGGTCCAGGCACCTGAACCTGGACTTGAGGAGGCCAAAGGTACGCTCGACCACACGTCTGGTCCTCCCATGTGCCTCATTGTAGCGATCGTCTGCTGGGGTGCGAGGATTCCTCAATGGACTGAGCAGCCATGCCCCATTCGGGTACGCAGAGTCACCTGGGTGTGAGGGACACAGAGAACCGTTGCTATTCCAACTGGACAGGGGACAGCATCGCACAACCAGCACGCTACACCACTCCACATACTCACCGACAATACAGCCACGATCCTGTTGCAGATTGGACATCAGTCGTGGCAAGATGCTGTTGCGCATTATGTGTGCGTCATGGGCCGAGCCTGGGAACTTTGCACACACGTGGGTGATCACCATGTCCGCAAGGCACACCACTTGCACATTCAGGGAGTGCGTGTGCTTCCTGTTGCGGTACAGGTGCTCAGTGGCCTGTGGTGGAACAAGGCCAACATGTGTGCAGTCAATGGCTCCAACGACGTGTGGGATTCTGCCAAGGGCATAGAATGCACCCTTCACTGCCGCCAATTCACGAGCCCTGGGGAAGCGGATGTACCTGTTTCAGTACAGCATCATGGCTGCCAGTACATCCCTCAGCACCTTGCTGAACATGGGCTGGGACATCCCTCCTCCACTGCCCACTGTGTGCTGGAATGACCCAGTGGCGAAGAAATGCATGGCGGCCATCACCTTAGCCGTGGGGGTGACAGCAGTCGGATACACCCTGCGGGGACGGAGATGGGGTTCTAACATGGCACACAGTCGATGCAGGGTTGGCCTGTCCAGCCGAAACTTCCTAATAACCTCTGTATCGTCCATGTCCACCAGCAATTGGTATGGGCGGTCAATGTTCGGTCTCCGCCTAGGGAAAATGGCAGAGGACACATGTCAAAGCAACACAACACATAGCAATTTCGCATACACATCACTGACATGACTGAGCAAGCACATGAGCCACAGCCCAGCTGTCAAGCTGGGACGGCACGGCCACAATACACTTACACAGGTCTCCCAACAATGGCAATGGCTAGTGATACAAACCACTGCCATGTGCATGCACATGGGGATCTAGGCCCCAATGACTTGCGGGGCGTGCTGATGGGGACTGACTGCATATTCGTCAAGCGGCAACGCCACGGCAACATGAATGTCTGCTGAGCATGGAACTGCTTCCGAGGCTGGATGAGTATGGCACACGACGACGACGATGTGGGCACAGGCTGAGCGGCCAAAACAAGTGGGAACGGTGGCACGAGGGGATATGAGACAGTAGTAGGTGTCAGCACTGCACCCTATGTACAGCACTGTACGGATCACACCTCCCGAAACATTGACAGGTGTCCACATTGACAGCCCCATGCCAAGACGGCTGTGTGCTTGCAGTCACACGTCACAGGTGAGAGGTTACATTGCACGTGCCAGGTGGCAGACGTACATAGTGGGAGCTGGCATGTGTGTGCATGTGTCTCCTGTTCAGGATCCACCAGATGGGCGCTGACTCTGTACTGACCATTGGACACAGCATGTTCCGTGGAAGGCTTGTGTGTGTGGGATGGTGGCACTGGATGTGCCTCCGTTGGGTGGGAGGCCATGCACAGGGCGGGTACGTCGATGAGTGCGCATTGTTGGTCACGGTGGGTGCACCCACTAAGATGTGTTGCCCTGTGTTCAATTCCTATGTCCGCATGATGATGGACTGTAGATGTGGGCAGACTACACATTGGTCGATGTGCTGTCTATATGCATGTGCCCTCACACCAGGCACAGCTGCCCCTGCACATGTGACCCCTGCTGGACTCGCTGCTGGGTCTGTGGAGCTGATGCACCTACTGTGCGTGGGGCGGACAGCTCTCCTCACTTCCCTCATTGCGCATGTCATGACTTTGCCGCAGGTGACATGGATCATGGAGGGCCCACATGTACGCGTGGGTAGGCTACACATGATTGTTCACTGGTCGCCACCCCCAGTCAGTGTTTCGAATGGGAAGGTTGTCGTGCTGGTGGTATATTCGATGTGGCGGATGGGCGGGCCTAGGTGCGGGCCTACATTCCGGACATGGGGGGTAGTTGGATTGGCGACTAGTTGCAGTACACACGGGACACGTCTCTTCCTTTCCACATCTGGGTCATCCCTTGTACTCACTGACAGTGATACAGTCATCTTCGCCCCAGCCCTCATGTCCTCCCCTCGCTCCCCCAATATGCATGTGCACCTGCGAGGCTAGCGCTTGCACAGGCAGCCCCAAGCTCGCACCAGAGAGGGCAAGGAGTGTATGTGTGGGTCCAGTTGCACGAGTGGGCTGTCTCAGGGTATGATGTGTTGCGGGACGCCGTCCACCTGCGTGGTGCCCCAAATGGAGACCCGGCCTGCATGGACTATGCATCACAGTCTTCGCCTTCCGGATCCGCCACCTGCGACACCCAGTGGCTGTGGCTGCCCTTGCGGCCAGGCCGCGTCCGTCTGTGACTGATGGCCCACACATTCACTCTTTGGCCTCTCTGGGGAGGGCTCGGGGGTGGTGGCGCACGCGCTTGCACTTAGTCGCAATGGCATGTGGCGTGGTTGGTATAATGGGCAATGGATGGGATGGTGCGAGCCACCTCCCGTGACGTCAGTGCTGCTCGTGCTGTGGTGCGTCCCCCTACACTTCCATTTGACTTGTGCCATGCTAGACGTTGAGGTTCTATTGCCTGCGTGATATGACCAGGAGGAGCGTGAGGAGACCTCTCACACACCATGCTCCACTGCCATCCCGTGCCCTGTATCGCCTGTGCGGATTGACTATGTTGGGGTTACACCTGGTCGACTGGGGCTGTGTGTGCCCTGTCAAGGGGCATGGCGGGCGCACAACAGGATCCAGCTTGTCCACAGAGGGTGGGCTGAGGTGCGCCTGGTACCGCTTTGTACGTGTGCCCGGCTGCTGTGCACACACGTGTTCACTCCCCCCGACAGGTGTCCTCTCACAATGCCCAGGGAAGCGGTGGTGTACTGTTCATGACCCCTCCCAACACGGCGTGCTCCAACTTGGCATGTGCGCATCTACCCGTCACACCCACCCACCTGAGCACTGCGTCCATACGACTTCACACGACACATGTGTGTCTTCCACAGTTGTGCTACTCATTTGCGTTGACATCCAATACCAGTGGACTACATGGTCATGTCACGACTGCCGTGTACTTCACATTCTCTCATCCTCTCTCATTCGTACTTGTGAAATGAGTCAGCGGAGACAGTTTTGGTTTCAAACATTATATTGAGTCTTCTGTCCTCTGTGATGCAGTATAGTGGACACTACTGGCAGCGGAATACATGTTGAGGATATACTGAGCATGATTTCAAATGGGATAGGGTGTGGGGTTACATGTGACTGGCTGTTGCATGTGGGATGTGGGCTTCAGAGTTACATCTGCTTGGCCAAGGCTGTGCTAATGTACATTTACGTATAGCTGCGGAGCTGCGGACTTTGACACAGACGGTATACATGTAGCCTACCAGACCGCTTGGCATCATGGGCACAGTCCATCTCAGTTCCATGTGACAGGTTTGCTGCGGTTGTTCCTCATGCACGCGTGCATGTGAGATGACATCAGGGTATGTGCTTGCGTGCATGCAGCGGCGTGCCACTTGTTGTTGCACTGTGGTGGTTACTGGACATGTCACAGTCACTGGGGTCGTGTTGTTGTTGTATGCACTTGTCGTCCATGCAAAGGTCCTGGTATGGGATTCCCGGGGCTGGGGTGGGAGGGGTGCAGCACCCACAGACTCCAGGCGACCTATTCATGTCCACTGAGCGGTGTGTGTGTCCATGTGCGCTGGATCCATGTCGTGTCCTGGTTGTTCGTGCAGTTCCGTCCATGTGGGTGCGATACACAGAGCCCATGCCACTGCCTCCCACGATGCATGCGGTGTTCCTGGATGTGATGGGGAACAGTGTGCATGTCCCGGTCATATCCGATGTCATGGCGATGTCGTTGATGGTGTGGTTACAGTTGCCGGTCGTTTGGTATGGCTGTTGTGGTGGTGACTGGCCAGTCCGTGCGGAAGCTAAGCATGGGTGCGGGGTTGGACATCATAGGTCAATCGGGGAACCTGCGTTGTGGTCCGACGAATTTACAGGTTGTCAGGTATGCGATGCCGTCCAGCAGGGCTTCTATGTCATTGGTGGTGTACATGTTTGCCAGCCAATGTAGCGGATGGTGGCTGTCAAGGTGTTGTTCGTAAGTTGTCCCTTGGAGGACCATGATGGGGCATGCTGGGTGACATTCGATGTAGCTGTTCTCGATGATCCGTCGTGTGGAGGCACAGTGGTCCCATTTCAGTGCGGGTGCGATGTTGGCCACATACGCCATGCCCCCATAGGCAGAGCAGGCCCTGTCGTGTGCGTCCAGAGGGAGGAGTAGTGGTAGCAGGTCCGCCTTCAGACATGCCGGGTTGGAGAGGCATATCTCCACGGGATGCTGGTAGGGACACCTCCGACAGTAGAAGACGGGCATGACGCAGCTGAACAATGTGATGCGGTAAGTCAGTCGGTAACTTACGTTCAGCAGGGACAGGAGATCGCATCCCAATATATGAAACAGGTTGGTTTTGTACAGCTTGAGCTGTTCGGCGTAGTTGGGTAGGTGTGTTGCGGTTGCCATTTCGCAGCGGTGCGTTGTGGTGGCGTGCTCCGGCTGTGTGTGCAGTCTGCAATGTGCACGCTCCGAGGTTGCTGTGAGCTCTGTGTAGTCGTAGGGAGACAGGACTTGTGTTCTGTTGGCTTGTTTGGAGGACACGGGCCCTCATCCCACATGCTTCTCAGACAGTTCAAGGTCAGTGATGTGTGACTCCTTCCAATTAACTTGCATGTGGCCGACATGGGGGAGTGTTTTCTTCTTTCTTCCCCGTCTGTTGTGTGCTTCTGTGATATGCGCTATCTGCCCTGTGGTCGGTCTCCTCGGCATGCCTGTGTTGGTCTATTCTTGGACAATGGCTGTATTCACCGGCTTCTGTCGTAGGGCTGTGGTTTCGGAGTTGGAATGGAAGGTCATTCAGTGCTGTCTGCTCTCCCTTGTGTGGGCGGCAGGCTGCCTTTCCGCTCTGCGTTGGGCCTTGTGTGTGAATGTTATTCTTGGGCCACCTGTTGTCGGTCCCCGGGCTCTTTGGTGTTCCGTTTTATATGTCTTGTTCATATGTGCAGGGTGGTATGGGTGTTTCAGTGTGGTACTGGCGTTCCTCTTCCCGAAGGGGCCCTGCTTCTCCTAGTTGGTGTTGCCGCCGCTGTGTGCTACGCCATGTTTGTTACACTGGGGTGTGTCCTGCTGTTGCGTGACTTCACTGACATGTGTGCGTCGGTTGTGTGGCGTTGGGTGTTGTCCGTGAATTGGGCGTTGGGGACATGTCTGTGGCAGGCCTGTCACGTGTCATGTGCGTTCGGGGTGGGGCTGATGTGTGTGCTGCTTGGTTGTGTCCCTGTGTCTGTGTGCGACGCATGCATGGCGCTGCGGTTGGCCTCTGCGTTGTGCGCATGTGTGGCGGCGTCATCGCCGCTTTGGGGCCGTGACGGGGTGGTTGGTTCCTAGTCCCAGGTGGTGTGTACACATGTGTTACGCGATATTACGATTTGGCCTGTGTGTCATATGTGGATGCAATGGTGGATGTGTAGTGTACACGCGCTGGTGGGGGGTTGTCCGCTTTTTCCGCCCTTGCACTGTGTGCGCTGTTTGCGTGCACTTGTTGTGTGTGTGCCTACCTGCGTCTCCGCGGTACGTTGCGTCCTTGGTGGTGCATCAGCAGGAGCATGGGGAGGGCCTGCAGTGCTGGATTCATGCTCGGGGAGCCGCTTCTTCGTTGTCCGTGCTCGGCGTCCGTGTTACCGCTTCGGTTTGTCGTACGGTATCTCTTAGCCGTGGGAGCCGTTTGTTTGCGGCATCGTAATTTATACGCCGGGCGGGACGTGATTTCGTCGGACGGTGTGTGTCAGTTAGGCTGCGCCGCTACGTGTACGGGCGCACTTTGATGGCGGACGGTGTTGCTGGCTTGCCGGCGGTGTTTGGCCTACTTTTCGCATCGTAATTGGGCGGGCGTGTGGACTGCTGCGTGCCGGCGGTAACTGGTGGGTTTTGCATCCGCCAGCACGGCGGTTGTGCTTCCGCCCGCCATCGTAATGAGCCCCAAAGTGATTAATTTGTAATTTCTAGTTTTTTACATGTTTTTTGATGTTCTTTCTGTATATTGATTTTTTAAATGATGTTTGGAAAATTGAGTTTTGAAATGATTCACTTGAAGAAAATATTGACCTAAAAATAACAAATATTTGAAAAAGAAATAAATTGCTGTGGATCATAACGAGTGTGTGATCTCATGAGTGAATAATTCGATGAAAAGATATCAGTATTGGCATTTGTGTTGTACTTCTTACTTTTAGAAAATTGTCATTTTCTTACTTAAACCATCCTGTGCCTCAGCCTGTCTCTGAACACACATCTGGGTCAGGGTGACAGCTGGGCTTTGTGCATTCCCTCTAGACAGTCACACACAAGGAGCTGGGGTGTGACATTAGCATCCTAATGGCAAAGCACCAGGCTGATGTGCCTTCCTGAGGTAGATTGGCACACCTATTGCGATCCTCGCAGAAGCTGGAACAAGGTCACCGAAGACCAGCTCACCACATCCCTCAGCAAGACCCCACCACAGACATCCACGGATGCCAACACCTCAGGACACAACCTCCACTGCTGGATCTCCGACTGTGTCAATACACTGGCCCCCCTCAAGAAACCCTCAGCTGGTTCTCCTCCACCCTCCAAGAATCTAGGCACACCTGCAGACGGCTTGGGAAAAGATGGAGGAGTAGCAAGATCAAGGAAGACCACTCAGCCTTCAAATCCACCATCACCGCACACCACCACCTCATCAGAACAACAAAGAAAGCAGTCATCGAGGAATGCATCAACGCCAATGCACACAACAGCAAAGAACTCTTTGCCGTAGTCAAAGAATTCGCCAAACCGAACACGGAGAAAGCAGGCATCCCCCCATCCCAAGATATCTGTGACAACCATGCCACCTTCTTCCACTGCAAGATATACGACAGCTTCGCAATCCAAGACTCACCCACCCCACCCGCAACCACAGTACCCAATGGCTCCAGCCCCCTGCAGACCTTGACCAACTGGACTACCCTCACCTCTGACACGCCTTCAGGATCATGAAGAGCATCCACTCCGGAGCCCCTTTGGATCCCAGCCCTCACCACATCTTCAACAGAGCTGGCACCTCAATCACACCCAAACTCTGCCACACCATCAATTGCTCCATCTAGTCCACAACTTTCCCGGAAGACTGGAAGCACGCAGAGATCAACCCCCTGCTGAAGAAACCTTCTGCTGACCCGATGGACTTCAAGAACTACAGGCCCATCTCTCTGCTCTCTTTCCCAGCCAAAGTCATTGAGAAAGTCATCAACTGCCAACTCTATGAGTTCGTCGAAATGAACAACATCCTGGACCTCTCTCAATCAGGCTTCAGAAGCATCCACAGTGCTGAGACCGCTCTCCTCGCCGTTACAGACAACATCTGCACCCTCCTAGACTGAGGCAAGACTGCAGCCCTCATCCTCCTGGACCTCTCGGCTGCCTTTGACAACATCTCCCACCACACCATCTGGGCAAGACACCAAAACGCCGGCATCCATGACAAAATCCTAGAATGGATCCGCTCCTTCCTCACCAGCTGAACACAGAGAGTCAGACTTCCACCGTTCAAATCAGAACCCACAGAGATCAGCTGCGGAGTGCCTCAGGGATCCTCCCTGAGCCCCACCCGTTTCAACATCTACATGGCCCCACTTGTAGCCATTGTCAGAAGTCACAGACTCAACATTGTCTCCTACCCCGACAACACCCAGCTGATTCTGTCCCTCACAGATGAGCCCACATCTGCCAAGAGCAACTTCACAAGGGGATGAAGGCAGTCGCCACTTGGATGAAGGACAGCTGCCTCAAGCTTAACTCAGACAAGACCAAAGTCCTCATCCTGGGCTCCTCTCCATCTGCCTGGGACGACCCTTGGTGGCCCGCAGCTCTCGGAATCTCCCACACCCACGGACCACGCACAAAACCTTGGCATCATCCTGGACTCCTCGCTCTCAATGAACCGTAAAATCTACGCTGTCTCGTCCTCCTTCATCCACACACTCCGCCTCCTTCATAAGATCCTCAAGTGGAGCCCCACCGAGTCCAGGGAAATGGTCAGCCATGCGCTAATCAGCAGCAGACTTGACTATGGCAACGCACTCTACGCTGGTACCACCCAGAAACTCTGAAAAAACTGCAGACCATGCAGAATATCTCTGCCAGAGTCATCCTGAACATCCCACGCCACAACCACATCACAAGCCACCTGAGAGACCTTCACTGGCTACCTGTCAACAGAAGAATCACCTTCAAGCTTCTCACACACACCTACAAGGGCCTCCACAATGCCGGACCTGCAAACCTCAACCACTGCCTCTCCTTCTACACTCCCATCAGACATCGCCGCTCCTCCCAACTGGCCCTTGCCACCATCCCACAGATAAGCAAGACCACGGCTGGAGGAAGATCCTTCTTCTACCTAGCTGTGAAGACCTGGAACTCCCTGCCTCTGCACCTCAGGGAATCAGCATCGCTGCCGAAATTCAGGAAGGACCTCAAGACCTGGCTCTTCGACTGATCCGCAGACCCAGACCCCCCACCCAGCACCTCCGCCCCCACCTAGCACCTTGAGACCCTCATGGGTGAGTAGTCACGCTTTACAAGATTCTGATTGATTGATTGGAGGAGCTGACACTTGCAAGTGAATAGGGCTGTGCCTGTCCCCACATAAAGAGCTGCATATTACCCTGTAGTGCGTCTGGAGCCAGGGAAGAAAGGGCAGGTACCATGTGAGGTTCAAAGGCCTCTTTGATATCCTTCCTACTTCAAAGACACATTGTGGTATAACTACTGGACCCCTGACACCCCCAATTTAGTTTCCTCTGGGGTACTGAGGAGACTCTGCAACTAAGAGGAGCTGTGCTGCCAGGAAAGGCTGCCACTTAGTCACTATCTTTTCTGTGTTGATATGCTGCCTGCTGATTGCTGTGCTGCCAGGAGTGACTGCCACTTTGCACGTTGCACTGCTGTGTTGGCCTGCTGCCTGCTACCTCTGCAGTGAGGGAGAATTGAAACTGCCTTCTACAACCTCTGTTTCACCCAAGAACTCCAAGGGCTTTTTGGCTTGCCCCCTGTTATCGAAGTCTCGGGCCATCAAATACTGCACTACAGCAGAGGCACATTCTCTGAGAACCAGCGCCTGCCTTTGTGAGATCAAGATCTCCGTGTTTGGGAAGTAGGTGCTACCTTATTGCCAGCGGGGGCATGGCACGCTGTGTGCCTCGTATCAGTCAGTCCTGCTCTTTGACTGGGAAACACCACGGAGTCCAGAGTGATCGCAGTGCATCAACTTTAACCTTCCCTGCTCTTTGACTGGGAAACATTGTGGAGTCCCGAGTGACGGCAGTGCATCAACTTTAACCTTCCTTGCTCTCTGACTGTGAAACACTGCAGAGTCCTGAGTGACAGCAGTGCATCAACTTTAACCTTCCTCCTTCCGATTTGGAGGCACTGATGGAACAACCGTGTGACCAGTTTTCCATCCTGATGGGAGGTTGCCACACTGCTACCCGAGTGCGACCCAGTCAGAACCAGCATTTGCCTTTGTGAGGTGAGCATCGCACCGAAGTCCTGGATTGAGACCCTCGCCAGTGGCCGATCCATGTTTCCCTCGATGGCAGGAAGGTACTGTAACTTGAGGACGTGTGCGGTCCTAGGAATTTCACCACGCTCTCACTCCAGGGCAGTTGACATAATTGCACCAGTCCCAAGGGGCTCTCCTAAGACATGCTAGCATTTGTGTGGCTCAGATTCTCAGCTCCATCGCACTCGCACAGACAAACGCTTCCCTGCAGGAATCCCTCCCAGCGAAACCCCTTCCTGGGGGATCATCATCAATTTACACGTGAACCCTTTTTAAACACTCCTAGCCTTAAGCACTGTGTTTCCACTGCTTGCCCGATTTCATACGACTTTGCAGAGTGGGCGGCACCATAAGTTTCTGAATAGAACTGCAGCGTTTCACACATTGCACTGATCTGTATAATTGGAATATCTATAATGTGACAAATACTTATTGGATTTTGGTCATTTTGCTCTTATTTGAATAAGATAAATATTCTTTATTTTTCCAAACTGGTGTGGAGTCTTTTTGTGGTGTTTTCACTTCGTAGTATAACAGGACATGTACGACCAAAGAACAAATCCGATTTTCATCAATGTGCGACGTCTCCAAATTTGGATTGTCCCGTATGTGTAGTCCAATCAAATCTCAAATGTAGTCCACACCTTCAAAACATCGATATTACAGCCGTATATTATCGTACGAACACTTTGCCGTGGTTCCCCTGGGTTCGTAACCTCAATAGGTAGTTTCTCAAGTATATGACAACCCAGAACGCACGCAATGGTCCTATGAAATGGACGGAAAACTGTGAGGAAGCATCTGTAGAGGATATTCCTTTTGATAAAAACAGTATAAAGAGGGAATCCGAAATAAGGAGTCCCAGGACGCACACTAGTCCTTAAATTCAAGAAGTAGGCTCTTTCAATTAGAAGGGTCCTAAGTGGCAGGTATACCAGAGGACCTCAGAACACATAAAAATCCTAAGTACGGGATATTCAGCTATTTTCAAGCGCAAAGAGTCTCGGATGGCATGGTGACCGGCAGCAAGGCAGTGCAAGCATGTGAACTACTGTGTGTAAGCACCACTGTGCATGTAATTTCAGATGTGTTATAGAATTCCCTATTAGGCTACTGATTTTGAAAAGACCCACAGATCAAGGAAGAAATTAAGGAGATAGGGTCAGTCCTAAAGACCCCTGCTGGCTCCTTCCACATAAAAATAGGTATAACAATCTAGAATTTTGTCATTTATACCTATGGAACGCAGCTGATTGACAAGAATTTCATTATCCACAATATCAAGTGCATCTTACAAATCTATCAATATCAGGGCATTTGCATTACCATTGTCAGCTGCCAAAAAAAATCGTTCATTTGGTGTGGTGAGATGAAAACCAGTTTGAGCATCGTACAACATTTCATTGATTTCCAAAAATCGGCACTGTTGTTTAATGACAGATGCCTCAAGAATTTTTGCAAACCCTGGTAAAAAGGTGATGGGACAGTAACTAGTAACTGGCTGGTAAGGCAAGGCTGAGGTCGGGCTTTACCTGAAGGGGGATCACCATTTCAACTTTAAGGGTACCCAATGGAAAGAGAGGAATAGATCATTTACATCGAGGCAGTAGCAAGATAGTCCTTTAACAAGGGAAGAAATTCAAAAGAGATGGAATCTAGAGGCGAACCAGACGGTAAACGGACATAATATCGAATTTTAAATATCAAAATGACACAATATCGAGTTTAGTATATCGAATATACTAAAATATCGATGTTATGTATATCGAATGTCAAAATATGGTTTAAAAAAAAATATCGAATATCAAAATATCGAGTTCAAAATATCGTCATTACAAAATATCGTTAAATTGTAAATTTAAGAAATATCGAAAATGATAATATAGGGGCCCATTATGATAACGGGCGGATCGCCACCGCCCGCTATTTCCCTCCGCCCGCCACACATTTTCCCCCCGCCATATTACTATGGCGGGGGGGACCCCAACAGACGGAAAGACCGTCCGCCGCTTTTCCGCCGGTCGACTCGTCGACCGGCGGAAAAGGGGCATTATATGGTGGCGGTGTCTGCAAGACACCGCCATCCATATTATGATGCTGGCGGAGGTGTGCCTTTCCATGGCGGCGTTGCCGCCATGGAAAGGCATACGGTAACTGCCATTGGGGGCCCGTTGCAGGTCTCCGGAGTGTTGGGGGGAAGGGGGTGCACATGGGGGCTACCTATGGTACCCCCCTGCATTTCAATGTACAACGTGACAGGCACCGCGCGGTGCCTGTAACGTTGTGCATTGAAAAGCACAACTTGCATTTTGGCATTGCGGCGGGCGGTGCTTTCAGCACCGCCCGCCGCAATATCAGGAATGCGGGATGCGTCCGCCAGTGTGGCGGGCGCATCCTAATGGCATGTGCGGGACCGCCGCATGCATTGCGGGCGGTCCCATTTCCGGGGTATAGCGGGCGGACAAAGTCCGCCCGCCATGCTAATGACCCCCATAGAGTGTTAAAAATATCGAAATGTTAAAATATCGAAATGTTATTAATTTAATAATAAGAAATGTAAAAAAGTAGTAAATAATATTAGTTAACATTTATAAAAAAATTATTTGTAATATACATTTTAGGAGTGGGATGTTGGGTTATTAGGGGATAAGGGTGGGGAGTGTTTTAAAAATATAGAAAATGAAATATAAATATATAGAAAAATATATAGTAAATAATAAAGTGTTGTTTTAGGAGCGGGATGTAGGGTTATTAGGGGTTAAGGGTGGGGAGTGTTTTAAAAAATATAGATTTATAAAATTAAAATTAAAAAGAAATTTTGTTGAGAGTAAATAATTATTTATGAATGAATATTAATTTTTGAGGTTAAAATTTTGAAATATTTTTAAAATAAATATTTAATTTATTTTAAAATATTAATATAAAATTTATTTTTACATGTAATCTAATTTGTTTAAAAATATCTTATTTGTACTGATAGGTCTTGTATTTATAATTAATTAATTAAATTTAAAAATTAGGAATGTTACAAAAAAATATATATCATTAATATTAATAGTATAATTATGATAGTTAATTTTTGGTAGAAATGTATAGTGTGGGTTATATAAAAATTAAATAATAACAATTATAAAATATATTTAGATCTCATAATTTATAATTTACAAATTTTAAAATTTAATACCCCAAAAAATATATTCAATATATATGTATTGAGCAAATATTAATAATTTCAAATATTATTTATAATTTATAAATATATTATACTACAGAGAATTATAGATGTAATAAGGTATGGTATTTAAATATAATGTAATGGGGTACATAGAATACATTATTTATAATACATTTGTGAGTAATATGATAATATATGTAATACAAAATTACTATAAATTAATATTTGATAAATATATTATTATTAAATATTTATAAATTTTTTGATAATATTTAATGTAAAGAATTATTTAAAATCTTAATATTTAATAAGGAATTAAAATAGTATTAGATTAATAATGACATATGTATATATTTTAATGAATTAATTGTATTATAATTTATAAATATTAAATTAATATATTTATAACTATAATATGTGGGAATATTATAATAAAGAGTGTTTTAACTCTTTTTTTAAATTTTGTTTGTATTTTGAACAAAAATTTATAAATGTTTAGTAGGTAGCATTATTATTTAAGATATATTTATTGTAATAACATTTGTAGATGAAATGTAAATTTTATAAATAGTTTTTAATTTTTTAATTTTAATTATAGTGTGAATTTCATAATATATTTGTTTACTCACAAAATTTTAATATAAGTTAAGTTAAAGTGGAGTGGGAATAGTAAATTATATTTATTTACTAACCAACACCTTCACTGATTTAATATTAATTGGAGTGGGAATAATTATTTAAATTCATTTACTGACCAATATTTTGTTTTATTTAATACTAATTAGAGTGGGAATAGTAAAATATATTTATTTACTATTTAGCACCTTCCTTTATTTAATTCTAACTGGAGTGGTAATAGTAAATTATATTGATTTAATATCCAGCACCTTCCCTTATTTAATAATAATTGGAGTGGTAATAGTAATTTATATTTATTTAATATCTAGCACCAACCCTGATTTAATACTAACTGGAGTGGAAATAGTAATTAATTATTATTTACTATCCAGCACCTTCCCTGATTTAATAGTAACAGGAGTGGGAATAGTAAATTATTTTTATTTACTATCCAGCACCTTCCCTGATTTAATACTAACTGGAGTGGGAATAGTAAATTATATTTATTTACTATCCAGCACCTTCCCTGATTTAATACTAACTGGAGTGGGAATAGTAAATTATATTTATTTACTATCCAGCACCTTTCCTTATTTAATACTAACTGGAGTGGGAATAGTAAATTATATTGATTTACTATCCAGCACCTTCCCTTATTTAATATTAACTGGAGTGGGAATAGTAAATTATATTTATTTACTATGCAGCACCTTCCCTGATTTAATACTAACTGGAGTGGGAATAGTAAATTATTATTATTTACTATCCAGCACCTTCCCTGATTTAATACTAACTGGAGTGGGAATAGTAAATTATATTGATTTAATATCCAGCACCTTCCCTTATTTAATATTAATTGGAGTGGGAATATTTAATTATATTTATTTACTATCCAGCACCTTCACTTATTTAATACTAAGTGGAGTGGGAATAGTTCATTGTATTGATTTACTATCCAGCACCTTTCTTTATTTAATACTAACTGGAGTGGGAATAGTTTATTATATTGATTTACTATCCAGCACCTTCCTTGATTTAATACTAACTGGAGTTGGAATAGTAAATTATATTTATTTACTGACCAACACCTTCCCTTATTTAATAGTAAGTGGAGTGGGAATAGTATATTATATTTATTTAGTATATTTAAGCTTTTATTAATTAATAATAAATGTAGTGGGAGTAATAAATTATATATGTGTAGAGTTTATTAAGGGGGTCATTACGATGTAGGGCGGATCGCCACCGCCCGCCTGGCGGTGGCGATCCGCCCTACATTTCCCTCCGCCCGCCACCCATTTTCCCCCCGCCATATTAGTATGGTGGGGGGGACCCCGGCGGACGCAGAGACCGTCCGCCGGTTTTCCGCTGGTCGACCAGTCGACCGGGCGGAAAAGGGGCTACATATGGTGGCAGTGTCTGCTAGACACCGCTATCCATATTAGCATGGGTGCGGGAAGCAGCCTTTCCGTGGCGGCGATGCCGCCATGAAAAGGCATGCAGAGTTTCTGTTGGGGGCCCTTTGCGGGCCCCCAAGGTATTGGGGGGGTGGGAGGTGCACATGGGGGGTACCTATGGTACCCCCCTACATTGTCATGGACAAGGTGGCAGGCACCGCGCGGTGCATGACAATGCACAGTGCATTCCCAGCATTGTGGCGGGCAGTGCTGTGTGCACCGCCCGCCACAATGCTGGGAATGGAGGATGCCACCGCCACGGTGGCGGTGGCATCCTAATCGCTGGTGCGGGACCACCGCACCACTGGCGGCCGGTCCCAGCACCACTAGGGTGGCGGGCGGACGAAAGTCCGCCCGCCATCCTAATAGGCCCCTAAGTTATTTACATTAATAGTATTTGGTGTAGCTAATTTAAATTAAATATATTTGTATATATGTGAATATGATATATTTAAAAAAATACAGTTGTTATATATATGTATTATAATATTAATTGTCTCTTGTTTAATAAATATTATAATACATATTTAAATTGTTATTGATGTACAACACTATTTTTGTAAAATATATGCATTTTTAATAAACATATAATAAAATAACATACATTGCAAAATATTCAGACTTTCAAATAGGTTAAACAAAAATTTTATTTTTATTAGGATATAGTTAGATGAAAAACTGAAGGGGCCTATTACGATGGCGGGCGGAGACACGACCGCGGTGCCGGCGGTGGCGTTAACACCCATTTACCGTACGCCGCCAGCGGTCTTCACGCCCGCCATATTAGGATGGCCACACATTGCCCATTTTCCGCCCGCTGCGATGCGACGCCGACCGCCATCAAAGTGCGCCCGCCACCGCGGCGGAGTGAGCCAATCACCACACACCGCCGTGCGGAATGACGTCCCGTACGCCGAAGATATCACGATGCCGGAAACATGGCAGCGCACCGCTACAGAGAAACCGCACAGCGAGAGACGGCGGAGACACCACAGTGGAGACAGAAAAGAGACACCCGGGACACACCGCGATGGATCCTGCCCTTCACGCCTTCCCGGTGCTGTACATGATACACCACCTGCAAGTCATCGTCTGCCGCGGACGCCTCCGCAGGTACGTACAGACACAACAGTGCAAGTAACACAATACACAGCTCCAGGGTGGAAAAACTTAGCATGGGAACACCACACACCCCTGTGGGGACAGGCACACAGCCATCACTGCACACACACATGTCCCACCTGTGACAAAAATACCTCGCCACATACTGCCCACCCATGTACCGCCATCATGAACAAATGTCCCAGTCACGTCACCGCCGCGGTCAGTGTGCAGGAAACCATGCACACAACGCAGAGCCCAGGGCCAGCGCATGCCAAGGGCACCGTACAAATCGCACAGAGCCACAACTCCATCCACAACACACCAGCTACCTCCCTGAAGGGCCACACCATGTGCCTCCCAAGTGTCACTCCTGTACAACAACCACACAACTACAGCCACACCATGCCCCACGTCCCAACAACTGCATATACAGCCACAGCAGGACCCTTTGCACAGGAACACATAGCACAGAAGCCCAAGCCCCAGCCAACACACACACCACAACAACATCACACACAAGCCAAGAACACTGAGGCCAGGAACAAAATGTACACACACACAGATGAGGACCAAACACTTCACTGCACACACTACCTGACAAGTCACACACACACACACCACCCTGACTCACAGCTACATACACACACCACATGCCAGCAGTAATGGAGGACAACTAATAGGAAAGCCAGTGAGGTGCCCACAAATGGAAGGGCAGTGACACAACCATCAAGCATGTGTGATGCTCATGCAAGACAAGACACATGTGAGAACACACACAGCCCATCACAGCACACATGGCTGACACAGTCAGTCAACACAAACCACGGTCACCCCAATGCAACAACTCCTGGAGACAGCAAGGACACCCATGTATAGGAACAGGGATGTAAGGAAGGCCCTGAACTCAAACACTGACCAGCCACACATAGGCATCCAAATACTGGACAAGATAATGTCTGCTGCACAACACACAGGGCCCAGTGACACACTACATGACAGCCAAGCACAAGTAGGATATGTCACACATACCTCCTCCCACAACAGCACCACACAATACTGCCATGTGCACAAAACACAACCACAGGGCTCAACAAGTACACATACAGGCACACCACTACAGGGTGACACATGGCAGTAGTTGACAATGCAGGTGCACACACATCCACAGTCACAACAAAGTCACCCCCTTCACACCATACAGTTCTCCACCACCCAAGTGCACACATTGGAAGTAAGCCATGGGACCTGGATAACTCATCACCACAAGATGTCCATACACCGACACTGATTGGCCCACAGAAAGGAAGCTCACACAGACCCCATGACCCTGGCCTGCCTGCCTGTAAGCCTGTGCCCAAACTCCCACCCTGTGCTGCCATTGCCCACAAACCTGACATGTGTCCACCATAGAAAACATGAGCAAAGAAGGAAGATGACAACAAGAATTCATTGCCAACCACCTGCACTGCACCCATAAGTATCACAGTCAGGTAGAAATGAAGTGCCTCTCACCCCTACAAAAAAAATGAAATGTGAGACAACCCATTGGCAATGTTGAAGTGGCATACTGAGCATGTGACACAGTAAACCATGCACACACAGAAACAACTTTATTCAGGAAGGACACTGACACAACTCACAGCAGGACCAACTGTGTTTATTCACAATTTGCATATTGAGACAACAAATTTGGGCAACAGCAAAGCCAGTGGGCATTTCAATATGCACAGTATTTACATGAGAAGCTGCACAGGCAAGGGGCAAACAGCAGTGAACAGCAAGGCCAGTGGCCAGTCCAATGTGCAGATCAAGTCCATGAGAAGCTGCACAGGCAAGGGGCAAACAGCAGTGAACAGCAAGGCCAGTGGCCAGGACACAGTGCAGGTGAGGTACATGAGAAGCTGCACAGGCAAGGGTCAAACAGCAGTGAACAACAAGGCCAGTGGCCAGGACACAGTGCAGGTGAGGTACATGAGATCCTGCACAGGCAAGAGGCAAACAGCAGTGAACAGCAAGGCCAGTGGCCAGTCCAATGTGCAGGTGAGGTACATGAGAAGCTGCACAGGCAAGGGTCAAACAGCAGTGAACAACAAGGCCAGTGGCCAGGACACAGTGCAGGTGAGGTACATGAGATCCTGCACAGGCAAGGGGCAAACAGCAGTGAACAGCAAGGCCAGTGGCCAGTCCAATGTGCAGATCAAGTCCATGAGAAGCTGCACAGGCAAGGGGCAAACAGCAGTGAACAGCAAGGCCAGTGGCCAGTCCAATGTGCAGATCAAGTCCATGAGAAGCTGCACAGGCAAGGGGCAAACAGCAGTGAACAACAAGGCCAGTGGCCAGACCAATGTACAGGTGAGGTACATGAGAAGCTGCACAGGCAAGGGGCAAACAGCAGTGAACAGAAAGGCCAGTGGCCAGTCCAATGTGCAGATCAAGTCCATGAGAAGCTGCACAGGCAAGGGGCAAACAGCAGTGAACAGCAAGGCCAGTGGCCAGTCCAAAGTGCAGGTGAGGTACATGAGAAGCTGCACAGGCAAGGGGCAAACAGCAGTGAACAGCAAGGCCAGTGGCCAGTCCAATGTGCAGGTGAGGTACATGAGAAGCTGCACAGGCAAGGGTCAAACAGCAGTGAACAACAAGGCCAGTGGCCAGGACACAGTGCAGGTGAGGTACATGAGATCCTGCACAGGCAAGCGGCAAACAGCAGTGAACAGCAAGGCCAGTGGCCAGTCCAATGTGCAGATCAAGTCCATGAGAAGCTGCACAGGCAAGGGGCAAACAGCAGTGAACAACAAGGCCAGTGGCCAGGACACAGTGCAGGTGAGGTACATGAGAAGCTGCACAGGCAAGGGTCAAACAGCAGTGAACAACAAGGCCAGTGGCCAGGACACAGTGCAGGTGAGGTACATGAGATCCTGCACAGGCAAGGGGCAAACAGCAGTGAACAGCAAGGCCAGTGGCCAGTCCAATGTGCAGATCAAGTCCATGAGAAGCTGCACATGCAAGGGGCAAACAGCAGTGAACAGCAAGGCCAGTGGGCAGGACACAGTGCAGGTGAGGTACATGAGAAGCTGCACAGGCAAGGGGCAAACAGCAGTGAACAGCAAGGCCAGTGGCCAGTCCAATGTGCAGATCAAGTCCATGAGAAGCTGCACAGGCAAGGGGCAAACAGCAGTGAACAACAAGGCCAGTGGCCAGGACACAGTGCAGGTGAGGTACATGAGAAGCTACACAGGCAAGGGTCAAACAGCAGTGAACAACAAGGCCAGTGGCCAGGACACAGTGCAGGTGAGGTACATGAGATCCTGCACAGGCAAGGGGCAAACAGCAGTGAACAGCAAGGCCAGTGGCCAGTCCAATGTGCAGATCAAGTCCATGAGAAGCTGCACAGGCAAGGGGCAAACAGCAGTGAACAACAAGGCCAGTGGCCAGGACACAGTGCAGGTGAGGTACATGAGAAGCTGCACAGGCAAGGGGCAAACAGCAGTGAACAGCAAGGCCAGTGGCCAGTCCAATGTGCAGATCAAGTTATGTTATGTTATGTTATTATAACTTGTATAGCGCGCGTATACCCTTAGGTGTCTTGGCGCTTCCGGTCTTCAAATTACATTAAAACCACTGATCCTAAAAGAGCCATGTCTTTAGCTGCTTTCTGAACTCCAGGAGGGAGGGAATTTTCCTAAGATAAAGTGGGAGAGAGTTCCATTCCTTTATGGTATTGTAACTGAAACTCCTCCCACCCCAATTCGTTTTTTTAATTCTAACAGTAGGCATCAAATTTAAATTTGCCGATCGTAGAGATCTATTGGGGGAATACCATCTGAAGAGGTCCCATAGAAATTTCGGACCTTCTTTGTAAAGGGCCTTGTGAGCGATACAAAGCGCCTTAAATTTTACCCGCTGACCGACTGGCAGCCAGTGCAGGTCCTGAATCCCTTTTGTCACTGACTGATACTTGGGGATATCCAATATGAGTCTTGCTGCAGCATTTTGTACCATTTGCAATTTTCTAAGGAGAGAGGATTGAATGTTAATATAAAGGCCATTGCAATAGTCAAGTTTTGATAAGACTAGAGAGGTCACAACTGTCTTTCTAGATTCTTTAGGAATAAAAGGAAGTATTTTTTTAAGGTTTTAATCATAAAGTATGTGGAAGACACCACTGTGGACACTTGGGGTTTCAGGCTCAGTTTGTCATCTATAATAATGCCAAGATTTTTAGCCTTAATTACAGGTGAAGGTGGGGGACCAAGATTGTCTGGCCACCACTCAGGGGACCAAGGTGGAGAAAGATTACCAAACATGATCACTTCCGTCTTGCTTGAGTTCAATTTTAAGCAGTGATTGCTCATCCAGCTACTTAATTTAATCATACACTCGTGAAGTTTTAGAGAATGATTGATATCCTTGTCTATTGTCGAGATTACCAACTGGGTATCATCGGCGTAGGTGGTAGGGATCAAATTGAAACTTCTAAGTCCATGAGAAGCTGCACAGGCAAGGGGCAAACAGCAGTGAACAACAAGGCCAGTGGCCAGTCCAAAGTGCAGGTGAGGTACATGAGAAGCTGCACAGGCAAGGGTCAAACAGCAGTGAACAACAAGGCCAGTGGCCAGGACACAGTGCAGGTGAGGTACATGAGATCCTGCACAGGCAAGGGGCAAACAGCAGTGAACAGCAAGGCCAGTGGCCAGGACACAGTGCAGGTGAGGTACATGAGAAGCTGCACAGGCAAGGGGCAAACAGCAGTGAACAGCAAGGCCAGTGGCCAGGACACAGTGCAGGTGAGGTACATGAGAAGCTGCACAGGCAGGGGGCAAACAGCAGTGAACAGCAAGGCCAGTGGCCAGTCCAATGTGCAGATCAAGTCCATGAGAAGCTGCACAGGCAAGGGACAAACAGCAGTGAACAGCAAGGCCTGTGGCCAGTCCAATGTGCAGATCAAGTCCATGAGAAGCTGCACAGGCAAGGGGCAAACAGCAGTGAACAGCAAGGCCAGTGGCCAGTCCAATGTGCAGGTGAGGTACATGAGAAGCTGCACAGGCAAGGGGCAAACAGCAGTGAACAGCAAGGCCAGTGGCCACTCCAATGTGCAGATCAAGTCCATGAGAAGCTGCACAGGCAAGGGGCAAACAGCAGTGAACAGCAAGGCCAGTGGCCAGTCCAATGTGCAGGTGAGGTACATGAGAAGCTGCACAGGCAAGGGGCAAACAGCAGTGAACAGCAAGGCCAGTGGCCAGTCCAATGTGCAGGTGAGGTACATGAGAAGCTGCACGGGCAAGGGTCAAACAGCAGTGAACAACAAGGTCAGTGGCCAGGACACAGTGCAGGTGAGGTACATGAGATCCTGCACAGGCAAGGGGCAAACAGCAGTGAACATCAAGGCCAGTGGCCAGTCCAATGTGCAGATCAAGTCCATGAGAAGCTGCACAGGCAAGGGGCAAACAGCAGTGAACAGCAAGGCCAGTGGGCAGGACACAGTGCAGGTGAGGTACATGAGAAGCTGCACAGGCAAGGGGCAAACAGCAGTGAACAACAAGGCCAGTGGCCAGGACACAGTGCAGGTGAGGTACATGAGAAGCTGCACAGGCAAGGGGCAAACAGCAGTGAACAGCAAGGCCAGTGGCCAGGACACAGTGCAGGTGAGGTACATGAGATCCTGCACAGGCAAGGGGCAAACAGCAGTGAACAGCAAGGCCAGTGGCCAGTCCAATGTGCAGGTGAGGTCCATGAGAAGCTGCACAGGCAAGGGGCAAACAGCAGTGAACAACAAGGCCAGTGGCCAGGACACAGTGCAGGTGAGGTACATGAGAAGCTGCACAGGCAAGGGGCAAACAGCAGTGAACAGCAAGGCCAGTGGCCAGTCCAATGTGCAGATCAAGTCCATGAGAAGCTGCACAGGCAAGGGGCAAACAGCAGTGAACAACAAGGCCAGTGGCCAGGACACAGTGCAGGTGAGGTACATGAGAAGCTGCACAGGCAAGGGGCAAACAGCAGTGAACAGCAAGGCCAGTGGCCAGTCCAAAGTGCAGGTGAGGTACATGAGAAGCTGCGCAGGCAAGGGGCAAACAGCAGTGAACAACAAGGCCAGTGGCCAGTCCAAAGTGCAGGTGAGGTACATGAGAAGCTGCACAGGCAAGGGTCAAACAGCAGTGAACAACAAGGCCAGTGGCCAGGACACAGTGCAGGTGAGGTACATGAGATCCTGCACAGGCAAGGGGCAAACAGCAGTGAACAGCAAGGCCAGTGGCCAGGACACAGTGCAGGTGAGGTACATGAGAAGCTGCACAGGCAAGGGGCAAACAGCAGTGAACAGCAAGGCCAGTGGCCAGGACACAGTGCAGGTGAGGTACATGAGAAGCTGCACAGGCAGGGGGCAAACAGCAGTGAACAAAAAGGCAAAGACATTGTGCAGAGTAGTGACATCAGAAGCTACACAGGGAATGGATGCAACTCTATCATACCATGCCCAGCAACAGAGTAATGGGCCTGACAATGGGCATCACACGCACCCCTGTGGACAGACAGGTGTGTGAGGGTGACCACCACTCAGATGGGGCTGTCTGTCGGACTTGGAGCTGACTGCTTGTTGGGGTCAGTTGGAGGGCTGCCCTGGGCAGTGGGAGTAACAACTGTGGAAGAGCCAACTGTGCTTGTGGGAGCTGGGGGGCTGCTTGGACCAGGTGGGGTGGTGGCCCGGGGAGGTGGACTCATGCCCTGGTGAGACACAGTGTGTGCCGGAGATTGTGGAGGGGTGCCTCTCCACTTCTTGGGGATCCTGAAAGGCTTCCCTGTCTGGGGATTGAGGTGAACTGGGGCAGACACAACAGGTGACCCCACTACCAAAGCTGATTCTGGTGTGGATGGTGACCCTCCCTCTGGGGACATGCTGGATCCCGCTGTGCGCTTGCCTGGTGTTTGCCGCCACCCTGCCTCCCTCTGTCCACCAGCTTTGCCCCCTACAGTGTCCTCCCGTGCTGGCTTCACAGGGCTTGGGATGGGAGTGGACGTCAAGGATGGATTATCCATGGGGCCCTCATCCTGTGTGATGTTTGCAGGCAACACCTTCTCAGTGGGTGTGGAAACTGTTATTTTGCCTCTGTGAGACGTCTTTGGGACAGGGGAGTCTTTGGCGGGGGAGGAAGGTGAGGCCTGTGACCCTGATGCTTGTTTCTTTGCTTTGTGGCCCTTGCTGTCGCCTGATGAGCTTTTCTCTCTGCGCTCTGGGGTGGCCTTACTCTTATGTGGGGATGGTGTCTGCGCCCTAGTACGCTTGGGCTGCTGTTGCTCCTGTGTGCTGCGGGTTCTGTATCGTGACTTTGGGGTCCGTTGAGCATTGTCACTGTCGTCAGAGGTGCACAGTGACACGGGGCCGGACCGAGTGCTGGGAGCTGCTCCCTGACTATGTGCCTGTTGCAGGGCTGCTGTCACAGTTGATGACAAGGACTGCACAGTCCTGTGTAGCCCACCTACGTCGGAATGTATGCCCTCCATGAAAGCTATAACCTGCCCCAACTTTTTGTCATGCTCTTGGAAGGCATTGAGAAGTGCTGTCTGCCCCACGCACAGCTGGCGCAATAGCTCGACTGCTTCTGCACTGAGGGCAGCAGGGCTGACATGGGCTGGGGCAGCTGTGCCTGGGGTGAAGGTGACTCTTCCCTTCCTACTCGTGCGGACACGGGCAGCACCAGTGGAGGTTGAAGGGAGGCTGGGCACTGGATGCTGTGTGGTGGAAGAGGAGGCCGAGTCCCCGTTCCCTGTACCCCCCAACATGGATGCGTCACCGCTGGCGTCAGATGAGGTAGAGCTTTGTGTCTCCGGCTGTGAATCCTCCAGCAGACTCCTGTCCCTCTCCTCGGCGCTGGTCACATCTGTGTCAGTCTGCTCCGGTGCGGCTGTTGCACCGGAAGCCTCACCACTGGTGTCCGTCCCCTCCCCCTCTGCACATACGGGAGCTGCTGCATAGGAGAGAGAAGTACTGTGAGATGAGTGGCATCAACAGAACTCACACGTGCCAATACATCTGCATCCTAGAAGAGGTGTGCAGCACATTGCATGCCACCCTGTGCACACATATATCTTGCCACCCAAAATATCAAGCCAACGGTGCATGTCCGACACACATCCTGCCATAAGTGCCCCAGGTGACTCACACAGCACACCATCCTGCTGTTGGCTCACATCAGACACAGCCACAAAATGGCCTGTGCACACACACTGTCCCGATGTTGGCAAGGATGAACACCACAACATGGTGCACATCACCTACATGGATGGAGCAGTAGGGGACCACACAGACAACAACATACCAGCCCACAATGACCCTGCACACATGCCATCCACCATATCGAGTTCATGGGCACATCTACTGTTGCACATTGGCCTCAGATGTCTGACTGGCAGACATCTGAGGTCTGGAATTGCACGCATTCATTGAAACGCATTCACAGTTGGCACACTGGCATTACCATCCATCTGAATTCACACACTACCCCACAGCAGAAGGTACCTGAAGGCCACAACTCCAAATGTAAGAGAGATGCACAGTGCTAAAACCGACTTCATGAAGCACCGTTTGGGCAAATGCATGGCACATACACCCAGCACAGAGGCCACTCACAAAACATTGCACCACACAACCAACGTCACACAGCTGACAATTTGCACACTCTGTAGACACATGCACCCACTCCCATCCAAAGGCAGCCTGCAACACATACTCACCCCTAGCTTGCTGCTGATGCTCCTTCAGTTGTCTGTCCAGCTCAGGTTGTGTGACAGCCAGGATGCGGCCCATTAGTGGTGTCATGCTGCGCCTAGCCAACCTGCCAGTCCGAGGGAGCAGCCCCAGCATCATCTCGGCCACGTTCTTGCTCAGACGGCAGATGTCGTCCCAGCTTTTATGACAGTGGGTGCGCATTCGGTTTGACATACCCAGATCTCGCACTCTGGAGGCAATGGCCCTCCACACGGCTTTACGCTGGTGGACCTTCAGCTGCAGGCATGGGAGACAAGAGGGGTGAGGTTCCATTGACACAGTGCACAATGACAACACAACGAAAATGCAGTAGCACGACAGTGACTCATCCAAAACTCCAGCTACAACTGTAACCGAGCCAACAATTGCTGTGAACATGGTACAATGTCATTGGTCAATCAGACGTACAGGCATGCATGTTCGATGGTGGACACAGTACCTCCATATCCCATTCACATGCAGGATACCAACACAGCAAGCGACGTGTAGTCTGGCCGCAGCTGCTGTCTGCAGTTACCTACAACTACACATAGAGAAGATAGCAAAACATGTGTCTTGTTGTTGGACTCACTGTGTCCAACACTGCGCAGACCTAAGTGTCCTAGCCCTGTGAAAGCCTCACTGTGTCCTGGAACTCACATAGAGTGATAACAACTGTCATACACACACCCTTCTCCCACGGCTGCTCCTGTGCAATCTACATGGCAGAGATGGGACTTAGATGAAGAGGCGTGAACCAAACACACATGGAACACACTGTACATGCAGTGATGTGGACATGTGGCATTCGACGAGGACTGTGCAGGGCAGGTGGACTGACACTGAGTGGGTAAATTGGGAGCAACAAAGCCATTCACACAAACGATAACTGGCTAGACTCCTGCATCACCAAAATGCTGCTGCACTGTATGGCTGACACTACAGAACATGTCCCTCTACTCAGGATAGGCATGCAGGGTAACGTGTGACAGAGCCCACCAAGCCCTTCCCGCTGTAGTAAACATGATAGGCAGTGCATGTCAGAGCCCCACAACCACTGACACATACCGAAGCACCTCCACCTCACGTGTGCCCACCCTGCACTCTCACTCACAGTCTGGGAGACTTACCACGACATTAGTGCCGCCATAAAGCCTTGGGTACTGGGCAAGCAACCCGTCTACCAGGACCTCAAGCTCCTCGCTGGTGAAGGGACTGCCATGGATCTTCTGAGTCCTCGAAATCACAATGGACATGTGGCAGCAGCAGCACGTTGAGGGTGGCAGCCAGCAGTCCCTTGAGGCAGCAGCAGCAGGTGGAGGGTGGCAGCCAGCAGTCCCTTGAGGCAGCAGCAGCAGGTGCAGGGTGGCAGCCAGCAGTCCCTTGAGGCAGCAGCAGCAGGTGAGGGTTGTCAGTCAGCAGTCCCTGGTAGCTGTGGGAATGTGGTGCACCCTCCCACACATATATAGGCCCCTGGGGCTGTGTCAGTGGTCCCAGGGTGCTGCAATTGGTGTACCAGGTCTGCCTCATTCAAATACATCCAATGTCCGCCTTCGCGGTGGCGGTGCACGCCTACCGCGATTTTCAAACTCGCATCAGGCTACCGCGAGGCTGCTTCCCATTGCTGCATGGGCATGGTCCATGCCGGTGACACACCGCAGGGGCCAGGCGGTAGGCACCGCCATATGTCTGCCAGGCAGTGCCTGGAGTGACCGTGATTTGGGTAGCGGTGCATGGTGACCGCCATTGTCACATACATATCTGGCGGTGTCTCCCGCGATCGTCCCTGGCTCATGGGTGGTGACACACCACAGGGGCCAGGCGGTAGGCACCGCCATATGTCTGCCAGGCAGTGCCTGGAGTGAGCGTTAAGGGAGTTGTGGAGTAGCTGTGCTGCACCTAACGTGTCCTCCAGCTCTCTGCATAGGCCAACATGTACAGTGCCCAGTGTCTCAACAATTGAAGTGTCCTCATGAGTGCAAATGCACAAAAGGGACATGTCACTCCACGTCACCAACACATACCATATATGGGTCGCCAATACATTGCATGGGCACATACACTCGCACATGTCACATGTGCTGTGTAATGAAATGTAGACTGTCCAGTTAATGTGTTGCATAGCATATGTAGATAATGGTCAAGGTCTGTGTGTGCAATGTAACGCACAATGTCGTCTCATTTACTGAACTAGGGGCATCAGCAACTGGCACATTGTCCAATGCACATGCACACACGTGTCCCCCATGCTCAGCCGGTGGTCAGTGTGTAGTTGATGTGTGCCATGTGCAACCTATGTTGGGAGGTGTATCAGGGCCAGCAACATGGTGTGTTAGGGTAGTATTGCAATTAGTAACATATGCTGGGGTCATACTCACAGGTATGCACACATATCTGTTAGTATATCACACTGTGCATGCGAATGAGCCAGAGGGTGCACAGATAATTGCTGCTGGTAAGGGGACAGGTGTACGAGTAGTGTGCCTGATGTGTACCTACTTGTGAAGTGCCCTGTTGGTTAATGGTGCATGTTGTAAGACTTGGGAATGTGTCTGTAGAAAAATTGATGTGATGCACATTTCATGGTCTTCTGCATTGACATATGTGCAATTTGATCTGTCCTAGGAGGAGGAGGCCCAATATCCATCATCCGTTCACAGTCCTGGCAGACATGGAGAATGAGGATATAATCCGCAAATTCAGGCTGGACCGACAAACCCTGCAGAACCTATGTGCCATGTTGGAGCCCCACCTGCAGCCACGTCGGACATATCCAACAGCTTTCACCGCAACATCTAAGGTGATGGCATGCCTGCATTTCTTTGCAACAGGCTCATTCCAGCACACGGTCGCAAGTGCAGGCGGGATGTCACAGCCGATGTTCAGCATGGTGCTGAGGGATGTCCTGTCGGCCATGATGCTCTACAAAGACAGGTATATCCATTTTCCCAGGGGGCCTGAGTTGGTGGCTGTGAAGGGCGATTTCTATGCCCTTGGACATATCCCCCATGTCATTGGTGCAATTGATTGCACACATGTTGAGCTTGTGCCACCACAGGCATGTGAACAGGTTTACCGCAATAGGAAGCATTCACACTCGGTAAATGTTCAAGTGGTGTGCCTGGCGGACATGATCATCTCACACGTGTGTGCCAAGTTTCCCGGCTCAGCCCATGATGCCCACATCTTGCGCAGCAGCATCGTTCCTCAGCTGATGGCCAATCTGCTTCCGGAGCGTGCATGGCTTGTGGGTGGTTATGCATAATGGATTAGAGTGGTGTGTGTGTGACATGCTGTTGTGTGGCATTTTGGGACTGCAAGGTTAATCTGTGTCTCTCACACCCAGGTGACTCGGCATATCTGAACCGCCCGTGGTTGCTGAGCCCATTGCGGAATCCCGTCACGCCAGCTGATGTGCGATACAATGATACCCATGGGAGGACACGGCGTGTGATAGAACGGACATTTGGTCTCCTAAAATCAAGATTTCGGTGCCTGGACCGTACTGGAGGTGCCCTTATGTGCTCGCCAGGGAAGGTGTGTCAGATAGTGGTGGCATGCTGCATGCTCCACAACCTGGCCATTCGCAAGGCAATACCCCTGATCCTGGATGATGATGATGAGCAGCCAAGGCCCCCGCCTGCAAATCAACCCGGATCCAGTGACGAGGGCAGTGGAGAGGAGGAAGGGGTCGACATGCGTCGGCAGCTCATCACCCGCTACTTCACTTGAAGGTGAGTGACGATGTAGAAGGGACAAAATGGGCTGATGGTGTTGCAGTTGATGTGTGGGTGTATGTGAGCTTGCTGACTGCAGCTTTGTGTTGACTCATTGCTGCCTGCCAATGTATGTGTGATTGGTTAGTGTGATACAGAATGTCTCTATGGTGACTGTTGCTCTGTGTAAAGTTTGTAGATGTGAGTACCTTGTTGACAAGTGTTGTGTGATGTGAAGGGGGAAATTGAAGAAGTGAGTTGACAGTCATGGTAGATGAGATAATTGAGTAGTCCCCACAATGATGTGGAGACCCAGTCCAACAGATAGATGCCATTCAAATGGCAGTGTGGTGAAGGATAGTCCAAAAGGTCAATGCAGTGGTGCAGTGGTCTGCCATCATAGCTGGCTCGGGGACTAGCGTTTGGCAGGTGCTTTGGCACATGAGTACCCCTGGCCTTTCCTTGGGCGGCCCATTTTGCGCTTGACTGGAGGGGCCACTGCTGCAGGGACAGTGGTGTCTGAGGACTCACACCCCTCTGTGGACGCAGGGGAGGATGATGAAGTGTCATCCTGCTGCCCAACAGGGGGAGGCGGAGGGGTAGAATGTTGCGCTGGCCTGTCCCTCAGAACCGCCACTAGCTGCCCAAAGAGGTCCACAATCTGTCCCATGCATGTGTCCATGGACCTCCGCAGCAGGAGGTGCTCCCGAGATTCTTCCTCTAACCGGCCCATTCGTCCCTGTGCCTGTTGGTAGGCCCCAAGGACTCTGTCGATGTGGCCCAGGGCTTCCGTCCCAGGATCAGTCCCCCTCTGCATGAACCTGTCCCGACCACCTGCACTGCTGCCACGGTCCTGTCCGGTCCTCACATTGGCCCGCTGCATCCTCTCCCTGGCCTCCGCAGTCGATGTAGTGGGCTGCTCAACCCCTGGGGCAGGGAGGGTGTTGCGGCCAGCTGTGGTGGTGGTGGTGGTAGTGGTTGACACACAGGCCGTGACAGCAGCTCTCAGAGGATGGTCAGGGGCTGCAGCTGATGTGGTTGGGGGGACAATGGGTGCCTGGGACTGGTTGCGGCCTGCCACACCAGTTGGGCCAGCGTGGAGCTCCTCATCCAAGGAATCCAGGGAGTCCTCATCCAGTTGTCTCTGTTCCGGGGGGGGGAGACTGGCTCTGCAGGGTGGTGTCATCCTCTGCAGTGAGTTCTTGGTCACCTGTGGGTCAGATGAGAAATGGTCATTGTGTTGCACCCAGCAAAGTTTGTGTTAACAGTGTTACATCAACTGTTTGTTCATCCAGCAGTTGTTCACTGTACACATTTGCATTGACCGACATCCAGTGATGCATTACAAGCTGTTGTGGTACATGCATTACTTGTCCATATTGGGAGTTCTCAAGACATGACATGCACAATATATTTCTTTTTTACATTGACAGTGTTAGATTTGGGGGTCTCTAGTTGGCAGAGGTAGGTACCTTTGTCCAAATAGGGACCCTTGCGTCTAGTCAGGGAAAGTAGGTACACTCCTGAAATAACCCCTGCTCACCCTCTTGGTAGCTTGGCACGAGCAGACAGGCTTAGTTCAGAGGCAGTGTGTAAAGCATTTGTGAACACATACAGTAATCAAGTGACAACACTACAAATGGACACCACACAGGTTATATATTTATAAAAATAGGTATACTTTATATATAGATTTATCACAAGACCATAAACGACCAAAATAATCCACGATACTGTCAAGAATACTTAGTTCTGATCAAAAAGGCTTAATTCAAGGTTCTGTGCGAGTCGGTAGCCTCCTCCGGCTACGGCGATGTCGAGAACAAACAGAGTCTAACAAATCCAGCTGACCGCGTTGAGACGGGCCAACACAGCGTAGACAGACTCGGTCACAGTACCTTTTACTTGAAGCGGCAGGCACGGGCATGCGAGCCGGATGGCTGTTCGTCGCGGTCGCGATGCAAAAATGGAAGCGTTGCAGGACGCGTTGTCCCTCGATGCGGTGCAGGCAGCGGCTCGTTGACGTCGTCGAGACGGAGTCGGTGAGACCAGGGCCGTGCGTTGCAGGGCGAGACGGTGCTTCGATGCGGTGCTGGCAGGTTGCGGTGCGGCGACGGAGCCGGATTCAGGAGCTGGCGTCGATCAGTCCGGGACAGCGGTGCGAGTCGGGCGGTGCGTCGCAAAGCGTGCGAGCGGTGCCCAACTCCGGTGCGGTCACAGGACTCGAACTCAGCAGCAGTGACCGTGTCGGTCGGACCAGTTCGATTCGGCGTAGCGAAGCGTTGCAGGACGCGTTGTCCCTCGATGCGGTGCAGGCAGCAGCTCATTGACGGAGTCGGTGAGACCAGGGCCGTGCGTTGCAGGGCGAGACGGTGCTTCGATGCGGTGCTTACAGGACACCGAGTCGGTCGTGAGAGTCGGTCACAGCTCCCTACCTCTGCAGCCACTGAAACAGAGTTTCCAGCAGCAATTCACAAAGGGGTGAAGTCCAATGGTCCTGGGACTTCGGTCAGGGGGCAAGCTCTCTTCCAAGCCCTTGGAGATCCTTCACAAGTTGATGAAAGTCACAGCAAAGCAAAAGTTCCTTTCTCCTTTCTTTGGCAGTCAGGCAAACCACTGCAGGCCAATCCCCCAAGCAGCACTTCAGGCTTAGGGATAGTCTCTCCTCAGTTTCTTCTTGGTTCCGCTCCTCAGCAAAGGTTTCTTCTTGTTCCCAAAAGTGATCTAATCTTCCTGGGGTCTGGGTGCCCCTCTTATACCCTGATTCTCTTTGTTCTCTGGAGGCAGAGAGGCCTCTGCCTAGTCCAAAACCAGTTCTGGTCAGTCCTGGAGCACTTTGTTTTTCTGACTCCTTCTTTCCTTTCAGAATGTGGGGCAGAGTGCTCAGCCGCCCGGCAGGAGGTGGAGCCAGCATTGTGGAAGGCAGGCACAGCCCTATTCAGACCCAGGTGCAACTCCTCCCTCCACTCTGGATGCAGATCTTTCTATTCAGCCCTGTGCTGACTCACCCTGTCTCCTGTAGCCACCCCCAGCCCCTGTCACTCAATCTCCAGACAAGGAATACACAACCTAGCAGAGGCAGGCTTGGATAGTTAGGCAAGAAAATACCCACTTTCTAAAAGTGGTATTTTCAAACACAGAATGTTAAAACCAACTTCACTAAAAGATGTATTTTATCATCCTGAGTTCAGGCATACTAAATTCGTTTTTCTACCATGTCCCCTGGGTCAGTTCTGACTATAAGGTGTAATAGTCAGTCTGCCCATTCTGGCCTATGGGGAGCAGGTAGCCTTGCAATAGTGAAAAACGAAAATGGCTGTAATTCACTATTAGGACATGCCACACACACCAGGGCATGTCCTACCTTATACTTACAATGCACCCTGCCCTAGGGCCTACTTTAGGGGTGACCAACATGCAGTAAAGGGAAGGTTTAGGGACTGGTAAGTGGGTGTACTCACCAAGTCGACATGGCAGCCCGAGGCTGCACACAGGCTCTGCGATGGCAGGCCTGAGACACATTTACAAGCCGCTTCTGTGGGTGGCACAACCAGTGCTGCAAGCCCACCAGCGGCATTGGATTTACAAGCCCTGGGCACACTGAGTGCGCTGTACTAGGGACTGACAAGTAAACCAATCATCCAATCATGGAGTCACTAATACATGTATCAATTAACGATCGGGAGCACTTGCACTTTGGCACTGTTTAGCAGTGGCAAAGTGCCCATGAGCATCTAGTCCAGCAAAAACATATCGGCAACAGTGGAGGCATTACGAAAAAATGGAAGGGAGACCCACGCCAAGGATGCCAGGTCTAACACGTGTCCCCTCCAGCTGAAATGTGGGGAGAACTATCCTACCCCTAGGGAGTTCTCATCGCTAAGGCGGAAAAATCTGGACAGACCATCAGCATTGGCGTGTTCTGTACCAGGGCGGTGTTCCACCGTAAAGTCCATCCCCTGTAGGGAAATGGACCACCTCAACAGCTTTGGATTCTCACCCCTCATCTGCATCAACCATCTGAGGAGCCTGTGGTCTGTCTGAACCCGGAAGTGAGTCCCAAACAGGTATGGTATCAGCTTCTTCAGTGCCCAGACCACAGCAAATGCCTCACGCTCAATAGCACTCCATCTCTGTTCCCGGGGAAGTAACCTCCTACTGATGAAGGCTACAGGTTGGTCTAGGCCCTCCTCATTGATCTGTGATAGAACAGCCCCTACACCATGCTCTGAAGCGTCGGTCTGAACAATGAACTCATTGGAGAAGTTGGGTGCCTGGAGCACAGGCGCCGTGCACATGGCAGTCTTCAAGGTGTCAAAAGCTTTTTGACAGGCGTCAGTCCAAATCACTTTCCTGGGCTGCTTCTTGGAAGTCAGCTCTGTCAAGGGGCAACAATGCTGCCATACCCCTTGACGAATCTCCGGTAATACCCGGTGAGTCCTAGGAAGGCTCTCACCTCTGTCTGGGTCTTGGGGGCTCCCAAGCCAGAATGGTATCAATTTTCGGTTGGAGGGGCGCCACCTGGCCGCTCCCAACCTGGTGTCCCAAGTACACCACAGAACCCTGCCCAATCTGGCACTTACTCGCCTTGATTGTGAGGCCTGCCATCCGCAGCGCCATCAACACTTCCCAGAGGTGGCGCAGATGTTCTTCCCAACTGGCACTGAACACTGCGATGTCATCCAGGTAGGCGGCACTGAAATCCTCCAGTCCAACCAACACCTGGTTGACCAACCTCTGAAAGGTGGCAGGGGCATTCTTCATCCCAAAGGGCATCACCCGGAACTGGTAGTGCCCATCTGGTGTGGAGAATGCTGACCTCTCTTTGCCCCATCAGTCAAGGCGATCTGCCAGTACCCAGACGTTAAGTCAAACGTGCTGAGGTACCGCGCAGCCCCTAACCGATCTATGAGCTCATCAGCTCTGGGGATGGGGTGGGCGTCAGTCCTGGTGACGGAATTGAGTCCCCTGTAGTCCACACAGAACCGGAGTTCTGGTGTGGCACCAGGCGCGGCAACCTTTGGAACCAAGACCACTGGGCTGGCCCAAGGGCTGTTAGAGGACTCAATGACCCCTAGCGCAAACATCTTGGAGACCTCCTCCTTGATGCAGGCTCTGACCCTGTCAGTCACCCTGTAAGCCTTGTGCTTCACAGGAAGACTGTCCCCAGTGTCCACATCATGGACGCACCAATGAGTGTCACTGGGAACCAGGGAGAACAGGTCAGGGAACTGTCCCAACAGTTGGCGACAGTCACCCTGCTGCTCAGGTGTCAGGGAGGTAGAGAGGTTTACTCCCTCCACTGATCCATCTTGCTCTCGGGCTGACAGGAGGTCAGGAAGAGGCTCGGTCTCCTCCTCCATTCCATCATCTGTAGCTAAGAGCATGCCCACTTGGGACCTCTCCAAGTGGGGCTTCAGGCGGTTCACATGCAGGACCCGCAAGGGGTTCCTGGGAGACTGCAAGTCCACCAAATAGGTAACTGGACTCTTGCGCTCCACCACCGTGAAAGGGCCGGTCCACCTGTCCTGGAGCGCACAGGGCTCCACAGGGGCCATGACCCACACTTTCTGACCAGGCTGAAGCTCTACCAGAGTGGCATTCTGGTCGTACCACCGCTTCATCTCCTCCTGGCTGGCTTCCAGATTTGCCTCAGCAAGCTCTCTGAAACGCCTAGTCTGGTTCCTGAAGGCCAGCATGTAACTGTATACATCCTGGGGAGGTTTCCTGGGAGATTGCTCCCAGCCTTCCTTGACCAAACTCAGAGGTCCTCGCACCGGGTGTCCATAGAGGAGCTCAAAGGGACTGAACCCTAGAGACTTCTGTGGCACCTCCCGGTATGCAAACAACAGGCATGGTAAGAGGACGTCCCATTTACGCCTCATGGGTTCTTCCAGACCCATAATCATGCCCTTGAGGGTCCGGTTGAATCTCTCAACCAGACCATTTCCTTGAGGGTGGTAAGGAGTGGTGAACTTGTAAGTTACACCGCACTCCTGCCACAGGGACTTCATGTACTTGGACACGAAGTTGGTACCTCTGTCAGACACCACCTCTTGAGGGAATCCCACACGTGAGAAAATCCCCATCAGTGCCCGTCCCACCACGGGGGCCGTCACTGTCCTCAGAGGGATGGCTTCAGGGTACCGGGTGGCATGGTCCACCAAGACCAGGATAAACCTGTTGCCCATGGCTGTCTTGGGGTCCAGTGGCCCCACAATGTCAATACCCACCCGTTCAAAGGGGGTGCTGACCACAGGGAATGGCTGGAGAGGAGCCTTGTGCTTCCTCCCACTCTTTCCACTTGCCTGGCAAGTCTGGCATGTCCTGCAGTGAGTGGCGGCACTCCTGCGCATCTGGGGCCAATAGAAATGGGTAACAAGCCTGTCAAAGGTCTTGTCCTGCCCCAGATGTCCCGCTAACGGTACATCATGAGCCAACCCCAGTAGGAAGGCTCTGAAGCGCTGGGGTACCACCAGCACACGGGCTGACCCAGGCTCAGCAACCTTAGGCTCTGAATACAGGAGACCATTCTCCCAGTAAACCCAATGTGATCCAGACTGATCACCTGCTGCCTGGTCTGTGGCCTGTTGCCTCAGACCCACGAGAGAGGGGCATGCGTTCTGCTCCTCGCAGAACTCTTCCCTGGAGGGTCCTCCTTCTTGCTGCCAATGGGTCAGCTCAGGTAGGTCCCCCAGTTCAGCTACCTGTTCCCCTGTAGGCTCCAGGGCATCCCCTCTGGGTCTGCCTCCTCCTGGACCGTGGGAACTTCGGGGCCGGTTTCCCGCGCCCCCTGCCTCCTCTCTCTTCGGCAGGCACCTGGGCCTCCCTCTCAGGCTCCAGGTCCTCTTGAACACCTTTAGCTGCCATTGACCGGGTGGTCACACATGCCCAATCAGGCAAGCCCAACATTTCTAAATGCGCACTCCGCTCCACCTTAGCCCAAGGTGAGCTCTCCAAATCGATCCTTAACAAACAGTCAACAGGCATGGCTGGCCTCACAGCTACTTGAAGAGTACCCGAGACCCCCCACTCAAAGGGAACCTGAGCCACCTTGCAGTGACTCTCTGTGTTGTCAGCGGCAACAACCGGATAGAATGCATCAGGGATAACCTGCTCTTTAGACACCAGGTGACACTTGACAGCTGTCACACTGGCTCCTGTGTCTCTCAGAGCCTCCACCCTATGGCCATTGATGGTCACCCACTGCCTGTATTTCTTAGTGTTCTCAGGCAGCGGGGTCCTAGGGACCATCTCAGAGTCTCCTAATGAGACAAGGGAAAACACTGTGGGATCCCCCACCTTGGGCACCCAACTCCTCCCCCAGGGCTACACTAGCCAACTGCCGGGGGACTGCACTGGTGGGTGCTGGTTTTCCATGCAAAGGGCAACGAGGATCGTTTGCCTTGTGGCCAGGGGCGCCACACTGGTAACATACCAGTGGTCCCTGGTGAACAGGGGGCCTGTCAGGGCCACTGGCTTCTTCTCAGGGGAGGCTGGGAACCTTTCCCTTGGTTCCCTTGGGGTCTACTTTGGGGCCCTTTATGGAACTCCTTCTGTTTACCCTTGTCCCCCACTCTTCTGCTGGGGACCCTGCCCACTCTTGGCGGAGTCTCCCACGTGACCCTTGTGGACCCGGGTACTCACCCAGCGGTCCGCCTCCTCAGCAAGCTGCCTAGGGTTAGTCAGCTTACTATCAATCAGGTGCTGGCGTAGCTCAGGAAAACAATTACCGGACAAGTGCTCCCAGGCAATTAAATCAAAGAGCGCCTGAAAATCAGTCGCTTTGCTACCCTTTACCCAACCATCCAAGGCTCTGCAAAAGAAGGTCACATATTCAACCCAGGTACTGCTTTCAATCTTACTACAGTTCCTGAACCTTTGCCTATAAAGCTCAGGGGTCAAACCATACCTAGTCATTAAGGCATCCTTCATGTGGCTGTATGAATTATAGACTTCAGAGGGCAAATCCAACAAGGTATCCCGCCCTTCACTGAGGAACCGTCCCCACAACCCCGCTCCCCAATCCTTCTCAGGGACCCGGTGGGAAGACATGGCTACCTCATAGGCTTTGAACCACTGCCCTATGTCATCATTTTTAAAAACTCCTTCACCACATCTTTGGGAATATACACCCTAGCTTCAACAGGCACAGGCGGTACACTGCCACCAGAGGGAGTAATCTCTAAGCTCTTGGCCTTCAATTCCAACTCCCTCAAAACTTTCTCATGTTCAAACTGCATTTTCTTTTCCTCTAGGGCCAATTTCCTAGTTTGCATTTGGAATTCTAACTGCCCATTCAGCTTGAGCTTGGTCAGCTCCATTTCGTGCATCCTACTCTCTTTCCTGTCCTCCAACTCCTCTGGAGACAGTCCTCTGGCAGAAACACTGCTACCTACTGGGGAAGGTGGTCTTTTATCCCCTATACCCAATAGCCCCTCCAGCTGCCCTTCTGCATTCTCAGCCCCCTCCACAGGGGCACTCCTTGATTCGACCCAGGCCCTCAGCGCCTTTTGGAGGTCCTCCTTCCTGGAGAGTCCGGTCATGGAAACTTTAAACTTTTTGCAGAATTGCCTGAGCTGCTTAAGGGTGTAGCATTCTAGCCTCTCTTCTTCCCAATCACACTCAACAGAGGCTACTGATGCTGGTTTCTCCATAGTGACTGAACTTGGCATTTGCAAAAATAGGAAATCCCAGAAAAAATGCTATAAAAGTATGTGGTTGCATTTTTGGTCTGCACTCACTAAGTAGTGTTCACCAATCACTGTACATGAGTCACAAATGCAAGTCCAGAATCCTCACCGCTGACCACCAATGTTAGATTTGGGGGTCTCTAGTTGGCAGAGGTAGGTACCTTTGTCCAAATAGGGACCCTTGCGTCTAGTCAGGAAAGTAGGTACACTCCTGAAATAACCCCTGCTCACCCTCTTGGTAGCTTGGCACGAGCAGACAGGCTTAGTTCAGAGGCAGTGTGTAAAGCATTTGTGAACACATACAGTAATCAAGTGACAACACTACAAATGGACACCACACAGGTTATATATTTATAAAAATAGGTATACTTTATATATAGATTTATCACAAGACCATAAACGACCAAAATAATCCACGATACTGTCAAGAATACTTAGTTCTGATCAAAAAGGCTTAATTCAAGGTTCTGTGTGAGTCGGTAGCCTCCTCCGGCTACGGCGATGTCGAGAACAAACAGAGTCTAACAAATCCAGCTGACCGCGTCGAGACGGGCCAACACAGCGTAGACAGACTCGGTCACAGTACCTTTTACTTGAAGCGGCAGGCACGGGCGTGCGAGCCGGATGGCTGTTCGTCGCGGTCGCGATGCAAAAATGGAAGCGTTGCAGGACGCGTTGTCCCTCGATGCGGTGCAGGCAGCGGCTCGTTGACGTCGTCGAGACGGAGTCGGTGAGACCAGGGCCGTGCGTTGCAGGGCGAGACGGTGCTTCGATGCGGTGCTGGCAGGTTGCGGTGCGGCGACGGAGCCGGATTCAGGAGCTGGCGTCGATCAGTCCGGACAGCGGTGCGAGTCGGGCGGTGCGTCGCAAAGCGTGCGAGCGGTGCCCAACTCCGGTGCGGTCACAGGACTCGAACTCAGCAGCAGTGACCGTGTCGGTCGGACCAGTTCGATTCGGCGTAGCGAAGCGTTGCAGGACGCGTTGTCCCTCGATGCGGTGCAGGCAGCGGCTCGTTGACGGAGTCGGTGAGACCAGGGCCGTGCGTTGCAGGGCGAGACGGTGCTTCGATGCGGTGCTTACAGGACACCGAGTCGGTCGTGAGAGTCGGTCACAGCTCCCTACCTCTGTAGCCACTGAAACAGAGTTTCCAGCAGCAATTCACAAAGGGGGTGAAGTCCAATGGTCCTGGGACTTCGGTCAGGGGGCAAGCTCTCTTCCAAGCCCTTGGAGATCCTTCACAAGTTGATGAAAGTCACAGCAAAGCAAAAGTTCCTTTCTCCTTTCTTTGGCAGTCAGGCAAACCACTGCAGGCCAATCCCCCAAGCAGCACTTCAGGCTTAGGGATAGTCTCTCCTCAGTTTCTTCTTGGTTCCGCTCCTCAGCAAAGGTTTCTTCTTGTTCCCAAAAGTGATCTAATCTTCCTGGGGTCTGGGTGCCCCTCTTATACCCTGATTCTCTTTGTTCTCTGGAGGCAGAGAGGCCTCTGCCTAGTCCAAAACCAGTTCTGGTCAGTCCTGGAGCACTTTGTTTTTCTGACTCCTTCTTTCCTTTCAGAATGTGGGGCAGAGTGCTCAGCCGCCCGGCAGGAGGTGGAGCCAGCATTGTGGAAGGCAGGCACAGCCCTATTCAGACCCAGGTGCAACTCCTCCCTCCACTCTGGATGCAGATCTTTCTATTCAGCCCTGTGCTGACTCACCCTGTCTCCTGTAGCCACCCCCAGCCCCTGTCACTCAATCTCCAGACAAGGAATACACAACCTAGCAGAGGCAGGCTTGGATAGTTAGGCAAGAAAATACCCACTTTCTAAAAGTGGTATTTTCAAACACAGAATGTTAAAACCAACTTCACTAAAAGATGTATTTTATCATCCTGAGTTCAGGCATACTAAATTCGTTTTTCTACCATGTCCCCTGGGTCAGTTCTGACTATAAGGTGTAATAGTCAGTCTGCCCATTCTGGCCTATGGGGAGCAGGTAGCCTTGCAATAGTGAAAAACGAAAATGGCTGTAATTCACTATTAGGACATGCCACACACACCAGGGCATGTCCTACCTTATACTTACAATGCACCCTGCCCTAGGGCCTACTTTAGGGGTGACCAACATGCAGTAAAGGGAAGGTTTAGGGACTGGTAAGTGGGTGTACTCACCAAGTCGACATGGCAGCCCGAGGCTGCACACAGGCTCTGCGATGGCAGGCCTGAGACACATTTTACAAGCCGCTTCTGTGGGTGGCACAACCAGTGCTGCAAGCCCACCAGCGGCATTGGATTTACAAGCCCTGGGCACACTGAGTGCGCTGTACTAGGGACTGACAAGTAAACCAATCATCCAATCATGGAGTCACTAATACATGTATCAATTAACGATCGGGAGCACTTGCACTTTGGCACTGTTTAGCAGTGGCAAAGTGCCCATGAGCATCTAGTCCAGCAAAAACATATCGGCAACAGTGGAGGCATTACGAAAAAATGGAAGGGAGACCCACGCCAAGGATGCCAGGTCTAACAGACAGTCTCATGTTGGCATCCAGTTATTGATTAATCATATGTCATCCATTTACGCGTATGTGTCACTTGTTGAGCCCTTGCAGCGGTTTACTCTGCACATTGAGTGAACATTGTAGTTTCATGCATACCTTTTCAATGTAGTATACATATCTGTATTTACAATTCCAGACATGCTTAAGTTTGCTTTAATTAGATCCTAGGTGGTCTGGACCACTGCTACTGTCAGATGGCATGTAGTGGTGTGCATGGTTGTGCTCGGAGTTCCATCTACATGTGTTTCAGACTTTCACACTTTGGTTGCTGTCACAGTTTCATTTTCTTAGGTGTGTGCACACTATAGTTGCCAATGCTATCTGGGTGTGCAGTTGTGCATTGAGAGGCCTGGTGTCCTATGCCAACATGTTTTTTAAATGCATATCTGTCTGCATGTTGTGGCTGTTGATATGTAGTGTTTGCTGTTTTTTCCTTGTATTTGAGAGACCTCTCTGTGTGTGTATGATGATGGCTTCCATCTTGGTCCAGTGTGGGACAAGTCAGCATGATATGTCCACATGCTAGTTCTTTTGAAGTGTACATTGCAATGACTGACACATGCATGTTGGTGCCAGGAAGTAATGGGTCTTGTGTGCTGGCGGTCAGGTGGGCCCGTGTGAGTTGTTGTGCAAGCTTCCCAGCCCCACACCCCGACCTGTGAGATGCGGTTACCTACCTGTGAGTTGGGTGGGTAGCATACATTGCCTGCCACATGATTCTTATTGGGGGTGTAGTGTCCCATCCTCCATAGTGGTGGAACAGCATGCATGTTGCGTTTTGTGGGACGGATAGCCAAACACACTACACCGTCTCACTGTGAAGATGGCTAACTACCGTTTGAGGTGAAGGTGAGCAATGACATGGCTATGTGACTTGGTAGAAATTTTTGGATGGAATGTGCGTGTGGTGAACATGATGTGTGTGTGGCTTTTTGTACCCATTGATTTCAGATTACATTTGGTCATGGGGTAAAGCCCCCCATCACTGTTGTACCACCTATCTGGCTGTGGGGTTCAGTCCCCCAACATTTGAAGGCAGAATAGGGCATGGGGTATAGCCCACCCATCACTGTTGTCCCACCTATCTGGCTGTGGGGTTCACTCCCCCGACATTTGAAGGCACAATAGGGCAAGGGGTATAGTCTCGTAGCACAGTGGTGACATACAGCAGGGTGAACATCTCACCCAGCATACATTTCCACACTGTCATGGTTTCATGGTATTTGTGGACCTGAGAACATGAGCACAGTACTGGTGAAGCAGTTGTTCGAGGGCATCCATATGCTGACATGTTGTGGTCAACAGTGGTGTGTGTGTGAGATGTACTCAGCCCTGTGCAGACAATGTGTGCTTTTGGGGCCAGACTATACCAGCACTGTTCAGACAGACAGTGTGAGATGTGAACATTGTCAATGCATACACACATTGGTGGTCCAAACAAGACACCTTTGACAATTTTAGTCAGACAAGGTGCTGTTCTGCAATTCAGTGTAGCACTGTGGTAGCTGGGTGTGTTGCAGGACATTTGGGATGTGCTTAGTTTAGCATTGTGAGTCCCAGCTGCAGTGTAGTTTTTGGGTACACTGCACTTCCACTGTTTACATTGCAACACTGTGGTATGACATGGGTGATTTGCACTTTGCCAACAAATGGCCAGATACTGCTGCAGGGCAGCATGATCGTTGTTAGTGTTGCAGTGTGTGATGCCTGGCACAGTGGACACAATGTGGGTAATTTTTAACAGAGACTTGTGCATGGTGACTACAACACAACTGTTTTGCATGATATGTGTAGGTGACTGTGGACTAAGTGGCATGGTGTCATGTGCGGCTGCACAGACGTCACATGCCTATGAGTGGGACAGGTGCTCCATCATGCTGAGCTGTGGGAGTAGGGGGCCTGTTGTGAGTTGTGCTGCTGTGTCACCAATTAAGAACAACACTCCTGGTTGAAATGGTTACCTACCCGTAAGTTTGATGAGTGACATTCAATATCTGCCACATGCTTGTGGCTGGGGGGAGTGCTCCATCTTGCGCAGCTGTAGGACAAGGGAGCCTGGTGGGAGTTGTGGGGCAGGCCTCCTATTCCAAACACACCTCCCTGTAAAGATGGCTACCTACCTGTTAGGTGAGGGTGAAGCACAGAATGGCTGAGGCATGCTTCTGGGTGGGGGGAGTGCTCCATCCTGCTCAGCTGTGGAACAAGAGGGCCTGGTGGGAGTTGTAGTGCAGGCTTCCCAAACACAAACCCACCTCCCTGTAGGGATGGCTACCTACCTGTTAGGTGAGGGTGAAGCACACAATGGCTGAGGCATGCTTCTGGGTGGGGGGAGTGCTCCATCCTGCTCAGCTGTGGGACAAGGGGGCCTGGTGGGAGTTGTGGTGGAGGCCTCCCTATTCCACAGACACCTCCCTGTGAAGATGCCTACCTTCCTGTTAGGTGAGGGTGAAGCACACAATGGCTGAGGCATGCTTCTGGGTGGGGGGAGTGCTCCATCCTGCTCAGCTGTGGGACAAGGGGGCCTGGTGGTAGTTGTAGTGCAGGCTTCCCTATTCCACAGACACCTCCCTGTGAAGATGGCTACCTTCCTGTTAGGTGAGGGTGAAGCACACAATGGCTGAGGCATGCTTCTGGGTGGGGGGAGTGCTCCATCCTGCTCAGCTGTGGGACAAGGGGGCCTGGTGGGAGTTGTGGGGCAGGCCTCCCTATTCCAAACACACCTCCCTGTAAAGATGGCTACCTACCTGTTAGGTGAGGGTGAAGCACACAATGGCTGAGGCATGCTTCTGGGTGGGGGGAGTGCTCCATCCTGCTCAGCTGTGGGACAAGAGGGCCTGGTGGGAGTTGTAGTGCAGGCTTCCCAAACACCCACCCACCTCCCTGTAGGGATGGCCACCTACCTGTTTGGTTAAGGTGAGCAATGCTATGGTTGGCACATGGGTTGGGGTGGAGGGCTCCATCTTGCACAGCTGTAGGACAAGGGGGCCTGGTGGGAGTTGTAGTGCTGGCAGCATGTACACATGTACCCATGGTGATGTTGCTAACTACCTTTGGGGGGCTTCATGGGGAGTGTCTGTTGAATCTGTGAGAGATGTGTTGGGGGGAGTGTTGTGCACATGAATGAATTTGAACCTAGATGGTATTATTTTGTAGTAGTGCAAGACAGTACATTTGTGTGATGTTAGGCATTTGTTTGTACTTACCAGCCTCCACTCCCCCGGGTATTCCTGAGAGACTCTCTGGATGTAGAATGCCAAGCACCTTCTCCTCCCATTCAGTGAATGTTTTGAGTGGAATGGGAGGGCCACTGCCTGTCCTGTGAGCCAGCTCATGGTTCTTGGCTCTCTTCTTCTTGACCACTGCCTTCAGATCGTGCCACCCTACTGCATTTACCTTGTCTACTATCCTTCTCCACATTTGCGTTCTTGTTGCTAGTGGTGTCTGTTGGACCTGGTTACCAAACAATTGTGGTTCTACCCTGATTATCTCATCAACCATGACCCTCAACTCACTCTCAGTGAACTTGGGCATTCTCTGTGGTGACATGGTGTGTGATGTGTCAAGG
Organism: Calotriton arnoldi; assembly: GCA_963921515.1. NCBI lineage: Eukaryota > Metazoa > Chordata > Amphibia > Caudata > Salamandridae > Calotriton > Calotriton arnoldi. The sequence continues at coordinate 201,986 of CAWUFW010003844.1, forward strand.
TGTTTAAGGTGCAGGTTTGGAAGTGGTAGTGGTGGTTGTGATGTGTATGGTGTGTGCTGTGCAAAGGTGTTAGAGGTGCAGGTGTGGAAGTGGTGGTGGTGGTGGTGATGTGTGTGTGTTGTGCAGATTTGCCTCTCCTGTCATCTGTGGTGGATGTCCCCTCAGTTGTGGAGTTTTGCAAAGGATTGTGGTCTGTTGGGGGCTGGATTTATACTGGTGTCTGTGGGTGTGTCAGGATGGGGTATTGGTAGCAGGTGTGGTGTGTGTGTGAACCTGGGATTTGTAGTTTTGGAGTTTCCCATGGGGGTGTGTCTTTGGGCTGTGCTAGGTATTTTTGGGTGCATGCCTCGGTTGGTTGGTGCACTTTGTGGCCATGTTGTGTGGTTTTCTCGCAACCGCCATTTTTTTAACGGAGCGTCCGCAGCAGTGGCTCTGCTACGGCGCTTCCGCCGTCTCACTGATTCATCAATGTTGTCGACCGCGGCGGTCGGAAACAGCGCACTGCACCGCGGCGATGTCGGGAATATCATAATTTCGATGGCGGTGTCTCCGCTGTGGTTGCGGTCGTTTGGGCTGTTGAAAGGCGGTTTCTCGGGTCTCCTTTCCGCCGCGGTTGGGTTTTTACCACCGAGGATCCTAATCTGGCCGTCGGTTTTCCCATCGTAATGACCTATTTATATTTTATTTTGAAAATGTTATATAGATGAAGGTATATTGTGAAAATATTTACATATTTTATTTTTTTGCATAACATTTTTTGAACATATTACAATGTTTACAATATATATTTTTTAACATATATAATTTATACATTGTTATGTTTTATAATACATGTATTTTTAATTAGTAACATAAAATAGTATTTTGCATGTTTGTGACAAACATTTTTTTATACAAAATAATATTGGTATATTACTTATCAGTTTATTTTTCCATGTTTCACATTTTATAATATAAAATATAATTTGTTGAAAAAGAATATTGCATTATAATATACTTGTATTTAACAAAACATAATATTATTTTTACAGAATTTTTTTCCATATATACAAGATATATTTTTTATTAATATTATTAATATGTATATCATTAATAATATTAATAATTACATTGTTTAAGTTTCTAATATTTTTAAAAAGGTATGTATTTATTTAACATTTGCATATATTTTATGCATTTATTTATAAAGTATAGTAAGTAATACAAATAAATATTTTATAATAATAATTAATATATATAATATATTATTTATTATTATAAATTAACAATGTTGAAAAAATGTTACAATATTTTTTAAATGTATATAAACATTTACTTTAAAAAATATATATTTGTTATTCATTTATAAATGTATTGCATGTTTTCATATTATTTAACATTAATAATAATATTTAAACAGCCATTTTTGTTTAGGGGGACTAATTTTGTAACTGCTACCTGTTGTTTTGGGTCATTTCGCCGGGGATCATATCGCGGTTGAGAGCTGCTTCGCGTTGAGACAGGTAAGACTAATTTTCTTTATTTAAACTAAGGGGCCTATTAGGATGGCGGACTTTCGTCCGCCCGCCACCCTAGCGGTGCTGGGACCGGCCGCCTGTGGTGCGGCGGTCCCGCACCAGCGATTAGGATGCCACCGCCACCGTGGCGGTGGCATCCTCCATTCCCAGCATTGTGGCGGGCGGTGCACACAGCACCGCCCGCCACAATGCTGGGAATGCACTGTGTGCATTGTCATGCACAAGGTGACAGGCACTGTGCGGTGCCTGACACCTTGTCCATGACAATGTAGGGGGGTACCATGTGCACCCCCCAGCCCCCCAATACCCTAGGGGCCCGCCAAGGGCCCCCAACAGCAAACTCGGCATGCCTTTTCGTGGCGGCATCGCCGCCACGGAAAGGCTGCTTCCCGCACCCATGCTAATATGGATGGCGGTGTCTAGCAGACACCGCCACCATATGTAGCCTCTTTCCGCCCGGTCGACTGGTCGACCGGCGGAGCACCGACGGACGGTCTCTCCGTCCGCCGGGGTCCCCCCGCCATACTAATATGGCGGGGGAAAATGGGTGGCGGGTGGAGGGAAATGTAGGGCGGATCGCCACCGCCATGTGGGCGGTGGTGATCCGCCCTACATCGTAATGACCCCCTAAGTTATTACTTTAATTTGGATGTAGTTAGGTGGTGTATAGTGTATTTACTGTTAGATAGTTGTGTTTTTGGTGTGTTTTAGGTGTATGTTCGATTTTTTAGTTTTGACTAGAATTGGTGTTTGAGGCCTAGTGTTTAGAGTCTATAATATGTCTATAACTTTATGTGTATTATTTTTAAACAGTTATTAACAGTATATTGCAGTTGTATATGTGTATTTTTGTGTGGGTGGGTATGTTTTACTTTTTTTTACAGAATTTAGTTTTACGACGTTGCATTTTGGAGAAGATTGCCGTTTTTTTCTAAGAGGTGTGTATTAGTTTTGTAAACTAATATTTATTTAACACCCTCTTAATTTTTCGCGTTTTCATGGAGCGTTTTTTACTATACTATTTTTTCGTTTTTTTTTATGGTATTTGCCAATTGGATTTATCGAGAGAGGATTTGTTTTTGGCGATATTTGCATTTTTGCATTTTTTTTGGGTTCATTTTAAATTAATTTGGAGAAACCAACACCTGGATGGATGTAGAAGATGTGTAAAGTTAGCTTTGGAGCTACAACAACTGTAAGTGATTTTTAATATTTTATGTGGGAGGGAAATGTTGTTTTATTATATTTTAATATGTATTATATTTTGTAAAATATTATTAAGCTGTCAATATATATTTATATTATTATAAAATATATATATGACAATTCATTAATGTTTTATAAAATATAAAAATAATATATATACATGTATATGTTGGGTTTTAGAAGAAAATGTATTAATTACTGTTTACTTTAGATTTAAAGTATGCTTTTTGCTATTAGGGATATGTATTCTAGGCCTCTAGTTGTTAGGAAGAGTGTCACTTGACTTTGTAGAAGCTCATACATTTTTTTAGTTTGTTTAGTTAGTTTTGGTCCAATTAGTGTAACGGATTGTTCTATTCTAAGTTGTTGGTAACTTTTTGGATAGATTGTAGTAATTTCTGAAGTGTAGGTGTCCCTCTGCCTGTTGTTGCCTGGAAGGCATTATGCCATCCTTCAACAGCGTTGTTAGTTTTGCTTTGCTTGTTTAGGGTACTAAGGTACACATTCCACCACGGAATGTAGAACTTAGGTAATCTTCTGTGCCCTGATCTATGTAGTCTACCTACCCATGTATCCTCAAAGTAATCCAGTAGTGGGCTTAATTTCTCCTCGCTCCTTTTGTAGTAGGGGCTCTCTATCAGCAGGTTATAGTGCTCTGCTACATCAGTCACAGGCACATAGGCTAGGGCTACAAGTTTTTTGATTTGATATGCTAAGGTACTGTCTGTTGCATATTGAACACTTAGGGGTCGATTCCGATCCGGGTCGGAAACAGTACCGACCTACACGGACCTGGAATGGAGACCGACCGACACGTACCGGCGCCGTACGACTCGCGCAGTACGATGCAATGCGTGTGAATTCCAACCCACTCGTACGGAACACAAGCCGCAAGACCGAACCGTACGGGAAACAGTGATTCGCCAGTAAACGGACCTGGAACCGCACCCACTGACACGCACCAGGAATGGACGTGACCGACACGGACCCTCGCTGTACGAACCGCGTAATACGATGCAATGCATGTAAAACGAGACCGACTCGCACGGAGCACAATTTGGAAGACCGAGACATACAGAAAACAGTGACTACCAAACAGTAGACTCCTTTGCGCCCAACTCGTGCGCCAACGAAGAAACACAGCAGAATGTCAGTGTGACAGACTCTGATTACCCCGCAAGAGCCACTGGCAGCGTCCGTCCCGGTCAAATGAACGTCTCCATCACGCCCACCAAAACCTAAGGAAAATAGACCAAAAAATGACCAAACAAGCAATGACAAAGCCAATAAATAAAAAAATAAAAAAACATGGAACTAAGGGGTCGATTACGATGGCGGGCGGACAAAGTCCGCCCGCCATCGCATTGGCAAAAGGGACTGCCCGCCATAAATGCGGCGGTCCCGCTATATAAATTAGGATGCACCCGCCACACTGGCGGGCGCATCCCGTATTTTTACATTGCGGCGGGCGGTGCTGCAAGCAGCACCCGCCACAATGTAAAAATACATGTTGTGCATTTGCATGTACAACGTGACAGGCACCGCGCGGTGCCTGCCACATTGTACATGCAAATGCAGGGGGGTACCATAGGTACCCCCCATGTGCACCCCACGCCCCCCAACACCCTAGGGGCCCGCAACGGGCCCCCAACAGCAGGAACCGCCAGCCTTTCCATGGCGGACATGCAGCCATGGAAAGGCTGCTCTCAGCTTGCATCGTAATATGGATGGCGGTGTCTTCCAGACACCGCCACCATATTCAACACGTTTTCCGCCGGTCGACGAGTCGACCGGCGGAAAAGCGGCGGACGGTCTTTCCGTCCGCCGCGGACCCCCCAGCCATCATGATATGGCGGGGGTCTTTGCTGTCTGGATGGCGGGTGGATCGCCCCCGCCGGGCAGGCGATGACTACCGACGGCCCGGCGGGGGCGATCCGCCCGCCATCGTAATTGGCCCCTAAGACACACCCACAACTTCACCCACATAAAGGCCAAAATCCACTCCCATGATCCTTTGCTATTTTCAAACACATGAAAGCTGAGGAGACAACTACACAGCACCCTGAGCAACACCCACACCTCACCCACCACACAACATCCACACCATTACCACTTCCTAAACACACTCACCCTCACCCTCACCCTCACTTACACCCTCACACACACATCGACCACCACAACCACCCAGCACCATGCCCCCAAAGAAGAATCCAAAGTTCACAGATAGTGAGTTGGTAGTCCTGGTTGATGAAATACTCCGAGTATAGCCACATTTATTTGGAACCTTGGTCCAACAGACCCCCATGTCACAGAAAACAAAGATGTGGGAGAGGATCGTCGACAAGGTGAACGCACAAGCACCTTGCCTGCGCACAAAGGATGACATCCAGAACAGGTATTATGATGTGCGCAGGAGGGTCGAGAAGCTCATAAGCAGAGACCATGCCTTGAGCCAGCACACTGGCAGTGGCCTACCTGCAAAACCAACATACTTCACGTCCTGGGAGGAGAAAGTGCGGGCCATACTCCCACCGGAGGGCATCCATGGATTAACAGGAATACCAGAGCCTGGTGAGTACACAACCAATCTAGTCAATATTATGTGGCAACACACACACATCACTGCCAAGGGGACTTTGGAAACAAGTAGCGTCAGCAAATACAAAGTAAGCCAGAAAAAATGTAAATCTGTGATGTGTATGCCAGTGACACAAATGCAACAGCTGCTATCTCAGAGTAATATCGAACTAGGTCATAACATGTAAAAGCCTAACAACAAATACAGCAAGGCATTGGCCCTAAACACCAACAAACACTGTCAGCCATCTTGTCAGCACTGTTACACCACCTCACAGGGAAGCAGAGTCACAGGAAGGAAGTTCAGGGATGCTGGGAGGGTGGGTGTAGCCAAAAGCATGATGGGAGTTGTAGTCACAGACACCAGACCCCCTCACACATGGTTCATCAAGTCCACCCTGAACCATGTTCACCTCACAGGGAGTGTAAAAGTACTGCCCAGATGGCTGACGCTGGGCTCTGCTGTGGTGAGCACAAGGCCCTGTTGGGAGTACTGCTCATACAAACACCAGGACACCACTGTCAGCCATCTTGCTAGCACTGTAACACCACCTCACAGGGAAGCTGAGTCACAGGAAGGAAGGTCAGGGATGGGAGGGTGGGTGTAGCCAAAAGCATGATGGGAGTTGTACTCACAGACAACGGTCTCCCTCCCACATGGCCCATCAAGCCCACCCTGAACCATGCTCACCTCACAGGGAGTGTGAAAGTACTGCCCAGATGGCTGACCCTGGGCTCTGCTGTGGGGAGCACAAGGCCCTGTTGGGAGTACTGCTCATACAAACACCAGGACACCACTGTCAGCCATCTTGCCAGCACTGTAACACCACCTCACAAGGAAGCTGAGTCACAGGAAGGAAGGTCAGGGATGCTGGGAGGGTGGGTGTAGCCAAAAGCATGATGGGAGTTGTAGTCACAGACACCAGACCCCCTCACACATGGTCCATCAAGTCCACCCTGAACCATGTTCACCTCACAGGGAGTGGGAAAGTACTGCCCAGATGGCTGACGCTGGGCTCTGCTGTGGTGAGCACAAGGCCCTGTTGGGAGTACTGCTCATACAAACACCAGGACACCACTGTCAGCCATCTTGCCAGCACTGTAACACCACCTCACAGGGAAGCTGAGTCACAGGAAGGAAGGTCAGGGATGCTGGGAGGGTGGGTGTAGCCAAAAGCATGATGGGAGTTGCACTCACAGACAACGGTCTCCCTCCCACATGGCCCATCAAGCCCACCCTGAACCATGCTCACCTCACAGGGAGTGTGAAAGTACTACCCAGATGGCTGACGCTGGGCTCTGCTGTGGGGAGCACAAGGCCCTGTTGGGAGTACTGCTCATACAAACACCAGGACACCACTGTCAGCCATCTTGCCAGCACTGTAACACCACCTCACAGGGAAGCTGAGTCACAGGAAGGAAGGTCAGGGATGCTGGGAGGGTGGGTGTAGCCAAAAGCATGATGGGAGTTGTAGTCACAGACACCAGACCCCCTCACACATGGTCCATCAAGTTCACCCTGAACTATGTTCACCTCACAGGGAGAGGGAAAGTACTGCCCAGATGGCTGACACTGGGCTCTGCTGTGGGGAGCACAATACCCTGCTGGGACTTGTGCTCCAACAAACAACAGGACACCACTGCCTGACATCCAGAACTTTAACTTGGACTCCCTGCAATGGAAGCATCCTACAGGGGGGATTAGCTGGCCCCTGTGGGAGAAGGTGGGCCTGCAAGTACACCAAATACCAGCAATCCCGCAAATACACACACCTCCACAGCAGGAACAAATACACCCCTTGGGACCACTCACACAAAAAGTAAATGCCCATGCGAGATGCCTGACACATTGGCCAGACGTATGAATGGGCTGCAAGTCACACCAGTGCACTTGCCACCTCAAACCCCTTCACATTGACAGCCATCACAACTGTATGTATCCTCTCACTGTCTGGTCCTGCAGTGTGGCAGGGGTGCCCCCTGGCCTGGTTGGGAAGGTGTGTGCCCTCTATGACAATTGGGGAGGAGTAGGCATAGCACATACCAAAAGCCACACCCCAAACCACATATACACCACTCACAGGTGACACATGATAGTGAATGGAATGGCCACAGCAACATAGCTGACACTGTAGCATGGTGTCATTTACACAAGGCACTGTGGTGATCTGCATTCCACTCCTACATCGTGCAGCGTTGATTGCATCCCTCACACAACAATCCCCTCACTGCCATTGACACTTGCAACACAAGGAGCAACCTGGCCTGGGCATGAGTAGGCATACAACTCACAGCAGCATAAGTCAAACACACAAACCTCTGGCCCTCTCTCATGAGCATGGGATAGTCTGCGATCTGCCGTTGTGATTACCCCTTACCATGGAGGACATTGACCACATAAATGACATCATCACGCACAGAACTCTGCCCCAACATCATCAGCTACAGATAACACCATCCAATGTGTGAAATGAGATGTGAACTAGGGACACACACCACAAAATAGTATCTTCACCGTGAATGCAGCCATACCGAACTGTGACCATGTTGTTCAGACACAACAATGTTACTCACAAATACAAGCACAAATGCCAGCACACAATGTCCAAACGTGCTACACATTGCAAGTGGAAGTGCATGTATGTCATTGTTAAAGTACGAATGTTGAGAGGAGGGACACACCTGTGTCAGACACATGAGGGCACATGAGTAGCAATGCCTATGTACAGTCAAACAATCATGAAATGAGATGTTCATGCACACAGCCCTACGTGCCCCTCAAAATGCTCAAGCATCAAATGACATTGTGCCAAACCAAAATAGACACCCGTCACTGACAATGTAGGACAATGCAATGTAAATACACTCATCATGATGTGCAGTGGCAACTGATGTGTGCAAACCATTGATGTGTGCAGAAACATTACATACATTGTGTGTCTCTTACACCCACAGGGGATGCTGGGGACCCAGCAAGAACAGAAGACGAATCCCAGCCCCAGACTCTGGATGACCCTGACCTCCCGGTGTGGATAGCCTCTATGTCCTCTACGGACGAGGATGAACAACCTGGCACCTCCGGTGTGGCCCCGCTCCCAGACCCAGCAGCTGCAACATCAGCACACCCTGCCACCACTCCTGGACCACCTGCAAACACCTCAATCACCCCTGCCAACACAGCCAGACCAAGGCAACAGGACAACGACGGCATAGGTACACAGGGCACCCAGGAGCTGACGGACAACAACACCAGTGCCAACACAGACAGGGGCCCAGTGTCGCCTGTGCCTGCCAGGGCAGGTCCTGCCCGTGTGGGCAGGGGTGGTGTGAGGGTGGTCAGGGTGAGGCCACGGCCTGCAGATGGGGCTGGACTGCAGGAAGATCCGCAGTTGGGACGCATCATCGATGCGTACCAGGAAAGCACCGGAGGATTTGGCCAGGTTGTGGGGATCCTCAGGGACATGCAACAGCAGCAGGCTGCACATCATGCCAGAATGGACTCCCACATGACCCGGATGGAGTCCAAAATGGACACAATTGATGAACTCACGGCCGTGCATAGGGACAAACTGACATGCCTTCGCCAGATATCCAACTACATTACCACACCTCCCTGTGTGCTCACTACATCAGTTGCCACTACATCAGCAACTGCCACAGGGAGGGAGGTGGACTCTGGCGGAGAGTCCTCTGCACCGCAGCAGCCTGAACTTGAGGCTCCCCCTGAGAAGAAGAAGAGGGGTCGTCCGAAGAAGTACAAGTAAGAGGCAGATGGCCAGGCATACCCACCAGGACGTGACTACCTGTTCTAGACATCATCCAATGTGTGCAAAGCATTCACCTTGTTGACTGTCACTAAACTCCCATACATGTGATGAAGGGTCTAAGTTGGACCAATGTTCCTAAGGACTGTGGACTTTACTCTAGTAATATCAACAATCAACACTACCAACTGCACTGTGAGCTTTGGATTCCTATTACACTGTACAGCACTTTCACCTACGTATAACTTACAAACACATGCATGTAAATAAATTCACTATAACACAATACATGCCTCTGTTGTGACTGAAACTTGGTTTGTGTTATTGAGAGGGTGACCTGTGAAAAGATGTCTGTGCATGTGAACTACTACAGCTATGTAAACACAGTCATGTGAGTCATGGTGATGTGACACATATGAGGTAGACACCCCACTACATCAACACAACACATACTTACCATGCCCATCTAACTCATTGTCCTAACTTATGTGAACAGACAATGCAGTGAGATGCATATACACAACACCCTTCTTGAGTCTGTGGCAAGATGCCCACAGGTACAGCATGCAAAAGAATGTTGGATGTGTGGAGACCGACAACGCACATCCCAAAGTGAAGCACAGGTTTATTACACATCAGAAACATGTTAATGCCACCACAGATGCAAGCTAATCCCACGTGACAGTGGCCACACAGTCACCAAGTGTGGAAAATTAAAGTCCAGGGGTGTGTGGCACATCACTTGTTGGTAGATGACTACTTCCACCCTGGAACTGGATTCTGGGAGTCAGGGGTCAGAGTTGACCAAACAGCCAAAGTACCCTGTGAAGGACAGAAGAACACGATAGAACAGCAATACACATGCCCGAAACATGCCACAAGATACCCACACAAAACCACGTAATCATGTCAACACTGTTGAGGAGTACAGACTACCTGAAAGGACACATCACTGCACGCATCCAGTCAAGTAGCACACAGCCACACTCACACAGCAACTGAGCACCACCAACACATATCAGGCAAACACAATACATTGACAAAACATCCCTGTAGACTCACATTCAGGCGAAAAAGTTGTTGATGAGCTGTGTGCGGACATCACCCTCATCATCATCATCACTGGCATCGTGGCCCAGGCCAGGATCCTCCACAGGTGGCGGATGTTGGTCATCGTCATCCGGGATGAGAGGCAACTCCTTCCTCACTGCCATGTTGTGTAGCATGCAGCAGACTATGATGATTTTGCACACCTTAGCAGGTGCATATGGGAGGGCCCCTCCTGTCTTGTCCAGGCAGCGGAAGCGGCTCTTCAGGAGACCAAAGGTCCGCTCGATCACTCTCCTGGTCCGACCATGTTCCTCATTGTATCGCATCTCTGCTGGTGTCACAGGGTTCCTGAGGGGTGTCAGCAACCACGGCATGTCACCTACATACAGACAATTGCACATTAGCTGAGTTTGAAAAGAGCGTGGAAAACAACATTGCCATACACACACAATGTCAAACAGTCAGTACACACCGACAAGCCAGGCACGCTGGTTCTGCATCTGTGCCATCATCCTCGGGATGCGACTAATCCTCATGACGTACGCATCATGCGCAGAACCGGGAAATCGTGCACACACATGTGAAATAGACATGTCCGCCAGACATACCACCAGAGCATTAATTGAATGGAAATGTTTCCGGTTCCGGTATGGCATCTCATGTGCATGTGGTGGTACCAAAGCCACATGTGTCCCATCAATGGAGCCGATGACATGTGGCATCCTCCCCAGTGCATAGAAGTCACTGTTGATGTCAGTGAGTTGTTGTGGGTTAGGGAAATGGATGTAGAGGTCCAGGAAAGTTAACATTGCCTCCAACACATCGCGCAGCACACAGCTGAACATAGTCTGTGACATCCCACCAGCAGACGCCACAGTGTATTGAAAGGTACTGGTGGCAAAGAAGTGTAGGGCAGCCATCACCTTCACCTTGGGGGTCAGTGCTGTAGGGTATGGGCGGCTAGGTTGCAAATGTGGGGCCAACTGTTCCGCCAAATCCTCAATCAGTGGCCTGGTGAAGCGGTACCGTCGGATGCAGTCACGTTCAACCATGGTAGCAAGGTCAGGGAACGGTCTATGGACAGCTGGTCTCCTGCAGTACATAGGTGAGCAAAGGAAGATAGTAAGTTCACCCACCTATGTGGCACTGACCATGCTAAATTTCACATGAGACATCATAAAAAGAAACAAGTGCTTTATGTGTGTGCTGTTGTGTATGGACACATATGTCACCTACATGCCCATCATCTCACATCTCATCTCAACATGTGTACACAACAAGTTCCATGTTGTGCTGTGTCAACTCAATGGGCTGTGTCACAATACATCTGTACTGATGTCACATACCAAACACACACGACATTGACAAGTGAGGACAGATGTCTTCCCTGCATCACAGCTCCTTGACAGGCAGATACTCAGGGACCTTGTATTGCCACACGGACACTGGCATGATGTGGCGTATCATGTACACACCACTACACGCCCATGACTCCCACAGGAAGTGGCCCCTGATGTCTCTGCAGGACTTACATGGACATCTGTGACACACAGATACAACATCAATGTGCATGCACAAACCACATGGATGTGGAGACTGTTTACCATTGGGCACATGGAATCTGAGATATCAGAAACACAATATGCGCACAGACTGTGGATGTACATCACAATTGTGTCACAATTGTGGCACTCGAACACCCTGTGACACACATACCATCCCACCTAAGAGTCAGGGTGTATGTAACATGTCATACACAGAGTCCCCCTGGAACTGTGTACATGCCTCAAGCTCTGAACTGTACAGTTGTCTATTACAGTGGTAATGTGCACAAACACACAAAGGAAGCTGTCCCCATGAACCCTTGCACAGTCTGGGAGTGGCTGCCACAAAGTGCTACACAATAAATCATATGTTGACCCCCATACACACACAGGTAATGCAGCCTTACATGCCTTTGGATACACTGTGTCACAGGCTGTGGTGTTGCAGGTGTGCACCTGAGTCCCTGGCAAGGAACAGTGGGTGGCATCCGTTATCCAGTGACACCAACAGTGGCAGACGCGGGTGACTTCAGGAAAGACGCGTCGTACAGTACGAGACCGATCCGTGCGCATGCCTGGCCCATAGATTGTAATGGGGAGAGACGCGGGTGACTTTTCAAAATACGCGTCGTACACCCAGGGACCGAGCCGTGCATACGCTTTGGCTATGGACTATCATGGAGACGGGTGCGTGTTGTGTTTCGATATACGCGTTGTACAGTCAGGGACCAAGCCGTGCATACGCTTTGGCTATGGACTATCATGGAGACGGGTGCGTGTTGTTTTCTGAAATAAGCGTTGTACAGTCAGGGACCGAGCCGTGCATACGCTTTGGCTATGGACTATCATGGAGACGGGTGCGTGTTGTTTTCCGAAATACGCGTTGTACAGTCAGGGACCGAGCCGGGCATACGCTTTGGCTATGGACTATCATGGAGACGGGTGCATGTTGTGTTTTGAAATACGCGTTGTACAGTCAGGTACCGAGCCCTGTGCACGTATTGGATATGGCCTGTCATGGATACGGACGCGGATTCGAAACTTGTACGAATCATGAGCCGAAAATTCAGTTGGCTCACCACAACAATGTTGCAATTTCAATGGTGTTCTGAAGTTGAAATTTCAAACGATGCGGAAGGCGTGTACGACTTGTGCAATTCCATTTATTGGCCAGATTCATTAGATGCAAACGTGTCGAACCTATTGCATTGTACGCATGGGACAGATTCTGACTCTGCAGCACAGATATAAGGCTGTGTGTGGCCCTGAGAGCTCACTTGCCTGCACTACATGCTCCAGATTGACATCTCTGCTACCATTTGCTGTTGTAATACTGTCTCTGCATCCTCTGGCTTCAAGAATGGCACGTACTGTGGAGAGGGCCCCAGCCTTCACAGAGGAGGAGAACCAGGCCCTGCTGGATAGCCTCCTTCCACAGTACAGCAAGCTGTATGGGAAACCAGGGGAGCAGGTGAGTGTGCAAACCACATCCTTTCTCATTGTGCATGTTGTCTGACTAGCAGTACTAGCATTGTGTACACCAGTGGCTAGCATGCTCACTGAGTAGCTGTCACCCCCAAAGTGTGTAGTTACATGTACTGAACAGGTACTATGCTGACAGAGTGTAAATTGAGTAGTTTGTCATTCCCAGGCAATGTTTGCATGTTGTAACTGCTGGACAACTGTCCATTACCATGGTTGCACTACCTGTGTACATCTTGTGCCCCTGTGATTGAGACATGTATTTGCAACTGTGTGATGCACAAATATGTTGCATGTGTAGTGATGCTCTTCTGACTTTGTCATCCTCACAGGTTGATGCCCATGAGAAGCAGGAGATCTGGCTGACCATCGCCCGGGCAGTACGATCTGTGGGGAACTACAGGCGCTGCATCCGCAACTGCCAGAAGAGGTGGCAGGACCTTCGTGGCTGGACCCGGCGAATCGCAGGAGGGGCGGACGACACCACCTGACACCCCACATGCTCCGGATACTGGCGGTGGTCTTCCCTGACCTGGATGGGCAGTTGAAGGCCGGACAGCAGCAAGGAGGGGTAAGTGCTAGCCTTTTCTGTGACCTTTGTCTCACATGCTGTTTGCACTCCTTTAGGCTGGTTACACTCCCACAGTGCATCTGTCTGCTACAACAAGAGTCATGTTCCTCAATTGTGTTATGCCCCATCCTCATCTGATACACAGAAGTGGCCCTTTCAGTCTGTGACTTCTGTCACTTGGGTTCTGTGTCCTTGCTGTTGACTAAGGTTAAAGTTGGGGACAGCATCTGCTACAGGGACTTTGTTGTGGGCTTCGTGACTGGGTCAATTGGTTACACATTTGCCGAAATCTGACATGTACTGTGTGTGGTCCATTTCTATGTGTCCAACTGCTGATCTGACTCACCACATGTGTCTGGGGTATTTACAACACACCCATGCAGCAGGTGAGACCAATGTTTGGGCCACAGAAGAATGTACATCATGTGTGTCACACATGCATAGCCACCTGCCTAGTGTTCATGGTAATCCCATGTTGCACAGGGACCAGGACAGGTATACCCTCTCCGGCTATAATTGGCATTCTGCTCTCCTACTCCTGTGTGTCATCCAACATGTTGGACATTGTGTAATGTGCACTCAGGTGACTGCCTCTGTGTCATTGTATACTGGCCTAGCTTTTTGGACTACTGGAGTGTGACACAGTTTGGGGTGTGCAGCCATCTGAGATGTGGCTGTTGAGTCTGCACATGGGGTAAAACATGGGTGTATCATGACTTGAGTGTGCCCAATGGTAATTTCAATATTCAAGTGCAAGCAGCTCATTATCGTTCTCATCAGCCTGTGATGTGTACATGTGTACAGAGTTGTGTTTGCACTTACTCATATGTCACATGTGAATGATGTGGGTGCATCAGAGTCCTAATGATGTGGGTAGCAGGGGGGTACATGTGCTCTTGACAGCTACCGAGGTTGCAATCCCAAAACATCCATGATGGTGGCACAGTGCAGACTGCTGTTTTTGGTATGCACTGCCCCTTTGACAGGAGCCAGTGATGACTGATTTGCCAGACATGGCTGTGCCATGGCATACCACTTGCAAAGGTGTATCCTGCAGTATTGTGAGATGTCATGCATGCACCCCATTTTTACATTGGCTATCAAGACATGACGCCATCATGGTGTCTGGTGATGAGTGATGAACCATTATCTCGGCAATGACTCTGCCCATCCCTTTCCCTGACACATGTACTGAGTAACTGGCAGGAGAAGGGATATGTGTGTAGTGACACATTTCAATTTTAACTCTTGGAAGTTGGAGAACGGTCTATGTGGTGCATGTGTGCACACATGATTGTTTCCATCCTACATGCACCACATAGATGGCTCCATGGATATGAGGGATATGAGGGGCATGGTTGAGTGGCAGGCCGACAAGTGGCTAGTTCAAATATGTGTCTGCACTTTTTGCAATGTTTAGCAACTGATGCCAAGGCTTGATCTGTAATGTGCTGTACTTACTGTGGTGTGTCAGGTCAATACAGGTGACTAATGTGGATCTGTTTTTCATGATTGTTTGCAGATACATCTACGGCCACAGGAGGAGACAGCTCCACGGACCAGGAGGAGCCGCAGAGCCAGACTGGGTCAGATGCCGGGGAGTCGGAGGAACCCAGTGGCATGGTGGGTGAGGGGAGCCACACCGAGGAGACCTCAGCGCCATCCACCTCAGCTGAGGAACACAGCAGCTCGGATGATGACTCCCTTGTAGAGGCGGGTGTCAGCAGCACCAGACACCAGCTAGCAAGTCTGTCCCCACCACCATCACCACCCTCCCATCTGCTCCCATCCCTGAGGTCCGTGGAGGGTCCCGTGTTGGGGCCCATGTCTCCTTTGTGCCAAGCACCGCACCCCCTGCCCCTGTCTCCCCTGCTGCCCTGAGTGTGGAGTCTGTGGACTTGCTTAAGCGGCTCCATGTAGGGCAGACATCGGTGCTGAGTGTCCTCAATGCTCACACCAGTCTGTTGACACAACTGGTGTCCTTCATGGAAGGCATCTCATCTAACATGTCTGCCCTACAGAGGACCATTCAGTCCATGGCCTCCTCACTGACAGCAGCAGTGTCCCTCCTCCAACAGTCCCTCACCCCTCCTACCTCTGCCCCATCCACAATCCCCATTACCCTACCTGTCTAACACACACACACACACCGGCACAGGCAAGCACCACCACAGACACGAGCAGCACACGGCCACGCAAGCCCAAATCCCAACACACACGCACGCACACTCAGGGGACTGATACCACACACACAGGGGATGGGGCCCAGCAACACACACAGGCATCCATGAGCACTCCGCAGTCCTCAGATGCCTCTCCCTCCAAAACCCCTTCCCTCACCTGCAACCCCCCCTTCCCAGAAGCTCTTCCTCTGTGACCTTGGCCTCTTCCCCACAGATCCATCTGATCCTACTCACAAGGGGAATAGGAAGTCACCACGCACAGAGGGGAGTTCCTCTGCCACATGGACACCCTCCCCCAGGCACAGTAACACTGAGGCCCCCATACGCAAATCCCCCCGGACCAGGAAGAGCAAGACCCCACCAAAATCACACAGTTCCACCACACAGTCTCCATCCTCCAGCCCCCAGGCCACCACTCCACAGGTTCCCCGCCACACCCTGCGCCAGGTTCCCACACACACCGATACCACATCCCCAAAATGATCAGGCCCTCCCCACCTGGCACATGCACTTCCACCCCCACCCCACACGCTCAGCCTGTTCCTGCCACTGGTGTGGAGACCGTGTCCCCCCCCCTCTGATCTGGCCACCTCATCTGCACCCCATTCCACTCCATCAGAGATTGGCACTGCAGTGGAGTCCACATCCACCCCGTCTGACTTGGGCACTGCAGTGGAGAACCCGTCCACTACATCTGACCTGCCCACTGCATTGGTGCCTGCACCCACCACATCTTGCTTGAGCCCTGCATTGGTGCCGGCACCCACCACATCTGGCTTGAGCCCTGCAGTGGTGACGGCGCCCACTGTATCAGACACCTCCACTGCAGTTGCCAGTGACACTCCTGCACCCACCACCCCTCCCCTGCCTCATTCTGCTATACCCTGATCTGTCCCTGCGGTGCCTGACCGGCCCATATGTATGCCCCTCCAAGGGGGGATGTCCCCTGTCGGTAGCAGTGCAGGCAAGCAATGGGTGACATTTGTCACATTTCACCCTGTTTGGACTATGTGAATGGACTGGCCATTGGCCTTTGTTTACTTTGGACTTCCCAGTTTAAAAGTTCCAATTGCTGATTAAAGCCTCTATTGTTATCTAGTGGTTTTGCTTTTGATGTACATGATGTTGTTGAGTATTATCATGCATTTGCTGTTGTAATACTGTTGTTGAGATCAGGAAAGTGAAGTGTTGGTGTGATGGACTCCATGTGGCCCATGGGATATGTGTCCAATTGGGGTCTGTATCCATGTCATACTTAGCAGCAATCTGAGTGTGTCATGATTACCCATTTTGGCACAGGGATTTTCATCTTTCATTTGCCAGATTACATTTGTGGCTTGCAGTCATGCACATCTGTTGGGCTCAACATTGGTAAATTTGTCTATCTCCCTGACTGTGGGCCCATCTCCACTGGACATGCAGGTTTGCGCATCAATGATGTGGAAGTCTACTGTGTCATCAGTGCAACTTGCTAAACATGTGTATTGAGTATGTGCAGATGACTTGAAGGACACCCCCATACACAGGCTGATGTGACCAGAGCCTTCATTGTGTTGTAAATGTTGGCTCAGTGACCAAGTTTTATGGTGACATGAGAGAGCCCTGCAAAGACAACGTTTGGCACAGATGACCTTCCACAGGAGTGGAGTCACCTCATGGCAGTGTGTTTTTCCGTGACATTGCCTGAGCCCATGGTGTGTGTTCTGTGAGCATGTCTGGGTGTGTTTCCTTCCATTCCTTTTTACTACACAGGCTGTATTCCCTACAGATGTTCCAGTTTGTGGTGCTTGCTGAGTTGTTCTGTGATCATCTCACAGCTTGGGACAGGGTTTTCTTGGCTGTTGGTACATGGCTAACTACTGGTCATTGGGGTGTCATCCCTAGGTGTGTTTGTTGTGAGGTCCTGGGATGTGGGCAAACGCACGTGGGACACATTCAGGATTCCCCAAGGCCATTTTGTGTTTACACCATTATGTTGTTATGTCTATGTGGTATCTTTCAGTGCTTGTGACATGTGTATGTGTGTGTGACTGCTCCCACTACTCAGGTACAGTGGTGCAATGTTGGAAGGTGTCAGCATGTGTTCAATATGGGTCTCCTTGGGTTCTTAATTGGTGTGTGACTGTGGCAGGGATCCCAATGATTCTAGTACATTTCAGCTCATGGCAATGTCCCGCATACTGTGCAGTGTGTCAGACATTCACGAAGGTCGGTGACTGGCACGTGTGATGAATGATGGGTACCTTAGATCCCCACCCCTGGGATTGCCATGGGTGCATGTGCAGTGTCACCAGTCCATGTGGGCTTCACTGATGCACATTGGTGCAGATCCAGGTGTGTGGTGTTTGGAGTGGCCAAATGTGAGTTGTGTTGTAGCTAGGCCCCTACCTCCATTTGGGCCTTGCATTACAGGCCATGCCCTGTGGTTTCTGTTTGTGTGATGGAAGTTTGTTGGTCAGGAATCATGACCCAGTGTGCACAGGTGACTGTGCTTCACAGTATGTGCAACATCTACATTTGTCATCACAGGGGAATTACTATGCATGCTAGTGTCACCACATAGTGGGGTCCCTGAGGGTAGTGCTGTGGTGGTTGTGTCTCTTGCTGTGTTGGTTGATGTTCTGCCCTGCTTGTGTCAAATTGATCTTTTGGGATCCCACTCATCTTACAATGTGTGATTGACCACAAAGGTGTGCCGAATCAATGAGTTTCTTTAGTTTGTCACTGTGTACACATCTGTGTGATTGCAGTTCTGCCCCCCTCATGTGTTGTGTAGTAGCCTGGGGACACTGACACACACAAACACATTGTGTTTGATATGCAGTGTGAGTCTGGCTGGCTGTGTCTGTGCATCTGCAGCACTGCATTGGTATGTGTTTTGTGGGCCATTGGGTGGATGTTGGTTGGAGATTCTTCCCTACTGTCCCTGGGACTCTTGCCTCATCAGTGTGCACATTCATCATGTTTGGTATGTCCCATAGCTGCCATGGTCTGGGACTTTGTGACCTAACAGCTACAGCATCCACACAATGCTTAGTTTGTGTATGTGTTTGTTCAGGTATGTATGTTTGCATTATGATGGCCACTTCTGTCATTGTCCAATTGGACACTGGAGGCATTCTCAGCCCCCATGGGCGATGCTTGTCTGCACATGGCAGAGGGTATTTTTGTTGCACAGAAATCTTTGCCTCACCACATCTGTGTCTGTATGGGACACAACGACTACTTTGCCTCACACGTGCTTGTGGATTTGGGACCAGGAATCATACATGCTGTTTGGCAGTTGCAACTTTTTTCATGACAACACTCACCTTTAGCTCACTGTGGTGTGTGTGGGTTTAGACCCCATTACCACAATGTGCAAAATGTGCTGTACTTTTAAACCCAACATTCACATTTTGCTCAGTGTGGTGAGTGGGGGTTTAGACCCCATTTCCACAATGATCATGGACTGGTGTAGTTTTGAACCCCACACTTACATTTTGGTCACTGTACTGATGGGGGGTTTAGAACCCATTACCACAGTGAGCATAGACTGTAGTGGTTTCCCACCCCACACTGGCCTTTTGGTCACTGTGGTGAGTGGGGGTCCAGACCCCATTACCACAGTGATCATGTGATGCTTGAATAGTGAAACACACACTCAGGTTTTGGTCACACATGTGATGGGAGGTACATTGTCTGTTCACTGTCAGATTCACTGTTGTAGGCATTTGACATAGGAAACTCACTATTGCCATGATGGTAGGGGTGGTGTGTTTTGCATACACACTCACCCTATGTGTGTGGATGCTGGTAGTGTTATGCATCCCCCATCCGGTGTGTGGCTACTGCTAGTACAGGTTGGCATCCAGCCCCTATGGGCTGGGCACTGGTGGCAGTGATAGTCATCCAGCCCCCTATGTGTAGGGGGTACTGGTAGTGCTAGGTATCCAGCCCCCTATGAGTGGGGATGGTAGCAGTGATAGTCATCCAGCATCCTGGGAGTAGGGGTTACTGGTAGTGCTAGGCATCCAGCCCCCTATGAGTGGGGATGGTAGCAGTGATAGGCATCCAGCCCCCTATGTGTAGGGGGTACTGGTAGTGCTAGGCATCCAGCCCCCTATGAGTGGGGGTACTGGTAGTGATGTGCATTCAGCCCCCTATGAGTGGGGATGGTAGCAGTGATAGTCATCCAGCATCCTTGTAGTAGGTGGTACTGGTAGTGATGTGCATCCAGCCCCCTATGAGTGGGGATGGTAGCAGTGATAGTCATCCAGCATCCTGGGAGTAGGGGGTACTGGTAGTGCTAGGCATCCAGCCCCCTATGAGTGGGGGTACTGGTAGTGCTATGCATCCAGCCCCCTATGAGTGGGGGGTACTGGTAGTGGTAGGCATCCAGCCCCCTATGAGTGGGGATGGTAGCAGTGATAGGCATCCAGCATCCTGGGAGTAGGGGGTACTGGTAGTGGTAGGCATCCAGCCCCCTATGAGTATGGGGTACTGGTAGTGATCCAGCGGATTACTAGCAACGAGCATTCATATACCAAATACTCACTTGGGCCCATACATTCATACTACGCTAGCAATTTCCGCTGGTGGGTCAGTTGTACTCTTTATCAAATCCCTGCTACCAATTACTTTTCTGATTGAAGAGTAATGACTTACCAATGGACCCCTTATTAATTGGGAAGTTTAAAATGAGTGACATTCCTTACAAATCATAATCCTGAAATAATCACTGAGTCAGGAAGTTTTAAAATGTTTATCTAAAGATTTAGCAGAGTAAATTACAGAACAACACAATACTTAATCGTATATCAAGGATGAAGCATAATAATCAATTATTAATCAATGACAGTCCCTCCGAAAGGAGAAGATAGAGACAGCAGCGCAACTAAGGGTTGCATTATATTTACCTAAAAGTGCGAGAACCAAACCCCTTGGCCAAGGAGTTGGAAAAGATAGGACCCAGGAAGGATGAAGAGCAAAGACCTCCTCCAGGTTCAGGACAGGACTGGTGACCTCTCTATCGACGACACCTGCGTCGTTCCCCTCTCTGATACTTCGCTTCTCCTAGAATTCTCCTGTGTCTTCCTTCTAATAGACTCCGCCGCCCCCTCCTCAGGACCTCTCTGGACAGTGATTCCGTCGGCAATCGATCAGCCTCTCATGGATCTCGAACTTCACTCCGCTTGAGCGTCCTAATTCTAACGCCCGTTCTCTGAGCTCCTCTGCATCCCCTCTGCATCTCCTCTGCATCTAATTAACTAATTCTATATCTACTATACCCTTCTACACCCATGTACCTCCCATTAATGTTGCAAAAATATGGGCCCACTACTTCTGATTGGACCATATTGATTTAATCCAATTTCTTTAAGCCCATTGTTTTAAAATACCGCCCATCACAATTAATACATTTGCTTTAGTTCCCATCCGTCTCACGACAAAGTTTATTACAATGTTTATATAAATTGTTTCTTTTGGTAGGGACATCGTGGGTACAATAGTTGTTGGCCATCAGGTCATGGCCTTGGACGACTTCCAGGTTGACTTCATTCTCTCCTCTGGGCAGCCTTGGTATCGCTTTGTTCGCCCTAAGTTGGCAGGGTATGCCCAGACGTGGGTCCCTTGCTCACTTTACCACTGGATTCAAGATAGCCTGGCTGATGAGGGTTTTGAACCCGAAACCGGTCCCAGGATGCTTGTTTCCGGTCCAGGGAAGACATGGCTTGGCAGTTCGGGCTGGACTGTTCCCATGAGGCACAGGGTCAGACTGATTTGCATATGGCCATGTCTGAACTGGGGTGGTGGAGTGAGCTAAAGAATGATGATGGATTAAACCCAGATCAGTTGACTGGGGGTGAGTGTTTGATTTGCTCTAACGCTCCGTCCATCATCCCCTTTGGTATCGCTTTGTTCGCCCTAAGTTGGCAGGGTATGCCCAGACATGGGTCCCTTGCTCACTTTGCCACTGGATTCAAGATAGCCTGGCTGATGAGGGTTTTGAACCCGAAACCAGTCCCAGGATGCTTGTTTCCGGTCCAGGGAAGACATGGCTTGGCAGTTCGGGCTGGACTGTTCCCATGAGGCACAGGGTCAGACTGATTTGCATATGGCCATGTCTGAACTGGGGTGGTGGAGTGAGCTAAAAAATGATGATGGATTAAACCCAGATCAGTTGACTGGGGGTGAGTGTTTGATTTGCTCTAACGCTCCGTCCATCATCCCCTTTGGTATCGCCAGGAAGGATGAAGAGCAAAGACCTCCTCCAGGTTCAGGACAGGACTGGTGACCTCTCTATCGACGACCCCTGCATCGTTCCCCTCTCTGATACTTCGCTTCTCCTAGAATTCTCCCGTGTCTTCCTTCTAATGGACTCCGCCGCCCCCTCCTCAGGACCTCTCTGGACAGTGATTCCGTCTGCAATCGATCAGCCTCTCATGGATCTCGAACTCGAACTTCACTCCGCTTGAGCGTCCTAATTCTAACGCCCGTTCTCTGAGCTCCTCTGCATCTCCTCTGCATCTAATTAACTCATTCTATATCTATTATACCCTTCTACACCCATGTACCTCCCATTAATGTTGCAAAAATATGGGCCCACTACTTCTGATTGGACGGGGACAGGGGGTTGATCCTCACACCATATTGATTTAATCCAATTTCTTTAAGCCCATTGTTTTAAAATACCGCCCATCACAATTAATACATTTGCTTTAGTTCCCATCCGTCTCACGACAAAGTTTATTACAATGTTTATATAAATTGTTTCTTTCGGTAGGGACATCGTGGGTACAATAGTTGTTGGCCATCAGGTCATGGCCTTGGACGACGTCCAGGTTGACTTCATTCTCTCCTCTGGGCAGCCTCACAGGGCGCATGCGCAGAACCATTGTCTCTCGAGTTTTCAGTTTAGTCAACCCCAGACCCAATTATGAACTAATAAAAGTCAAAGAAGAAAATATTAAAATCACAAATAAATTGTTTCACTGTATACCCACTCTTTCTACTCTATTCCCATTTAATTATAAATTCTATCCTGCATTAATAGCGTTAGGATACCACAGTTTAATTGCAACATGTAAGCAAGCTGTAGCACGTGAAAACATTAAGCAGCCATTTTAATACACACTGCGCAGAAGCAAGGATTTCCCTCCAAGCAAAGAAAGACGTCACACCACGTGATATGGTTGACACATGCGCAATAGGTTTCCCGCGTTTTAGCGGCCATTTTAGATTAGACAAGCGTTATTTGTTATTTTAAACACATAGGCAAGCTTCCTTCTACTTGTATTCGTGTGTGTGTTTGTTAGTACGAACATTACAAAGTTTAATAAATTAATACTGTGAGAAGATTGTTTCCGAGCAAGTCTCATTTGTGAGTTCTTGCTCCATCAATCCCCTCTCTGATGGCGTTTCTGAGCCATCAAAATACTACCCACAACCAGATGCCAACTTTTAGCATAAAATTGTCTCAGCTTCATTTTTACACTTTCTATTTTTCACATCTCCTTTTAGTTTCTTGTATAATTCGCTTCTCAAATCTTCTAGTTCAATTTCGTTAAACTTTCGCTTCTTTCCTTTTCCTGTCACTTTATACATCTCATTCTTTCTACAACATTTGCACCATATTATTATTGTCAGCACTATTATTGCTATCCCAGCTAAGGGTACTAATATTTGACCTATAAGTCCTTTCCCTACATCAGCAAACCAGGTACCAATTGACGTAATGCTATTTGTCAATCTTTCCCATACACTATCAACTTCCAGTGGTTTTAGTTCCTTCTCAAGTTTAGTTATATTCTGTATATATGTTCCAATTTCTGCACTTTTATCAGGTATGTAAGTGCAACAGTGTTTCGTCTTCAATAATTTACAGACTCCGCCCTCTTTTGCTAATATTATATCAAGAGCAAGTCGATTTTGCATAACCATAGATCTAATCGCAACCATCTCCGCATTAATCATTAGAAATCCTCCAGCAGTGTCAGTTGATAAACGATCAACCACTGTAGATAATTTACATATTTTCCTTGAGTTCAGAATTATTCCCACTGAAGGTATTAATGCACCAAATATATCACCTACAATTTCAGAAAAACTAGCTCTCTTACTACGTGTTAATTCACTATTATTTTCATTGCTCCCAGTGTTCCTTTTTACATGGTATATTTTTGGAAATACTATCCCAAAATAACAACTTCCATACCACCGTGCAGGAAGCCTAAAGTAAGCCTTATTCCCACACACATAGATTCCAGGAAAAACTGAATCTGTTCCTCCTTTTAGTCCCCAACCCCCAAGAATGAAGAAATTGTGTTCACATTCACTGGTACCGATGAAAACATTGTTATAATCAGTCTTTAACCTATGTAGACAAATTTTCCCTGTCTTTACAACATCCAGAGCCATAGCAGCTTGAGCCTTGCCAGGTGTGTAACTACCCTCTTTCTCCGCCCAAGGTGGCAGATGAGCCTTATGCTCAGAAGCTTTTTTAAAAAAATCTTGTCTTCTATTTTCTACTAAATTCAAAAATATCTTTTCTTCTTCATGTAACGAACATGTTAGATTGCTTCTATGTGCATGTGTTATATCTATTGTTTTCATTGTTAGGAAAAATTCTCCCATAAACTGTGCATCTTTACTACTAAGCACTGGATTCATATTCTTTCGAATCGGAACCTCAGAAAATATCACGTCTATATTTGAATAATAATACTGAAGTCGCCCTGTTCTATAAAATAAACTAGCCAATACACTACATGATATGCCATAAGTTAATGGCAAGTGATGATATGTTAACCCTTCTGCTACTGATTCAGGTAATTTCATACAGACATAACAATTACTAACTTCCATGGTATCTACATATTGAAACAATAATTTTGTGAAAACATTCAGACTAGTGTCGTTATCTGTTACTTCATGATGAAATTCTGGTTCATCTTCTGCCTTTAGTTCTACTCTATTACCTTTCAAGTTATCTGTCCTTGCCTTCGTTTCGTTGTTAATCTTTTTATCCATTATCAAAAGGTAAGGAATTGCTACGATCACAACTAACCATACTATAAGCACCACTACCAGACTACATATGCATATAGCACAGCATCTTTTACAACATTTCTGTTTTGGTCTCCCAGAAACTCTATCGTCAGGCATTTTTGACAAGGAAGATTTCTCTTCTTATCGTTATTTCAAGTCTCTTTACGTTATCAAGGTGGTTTTATTTCTTCTTCATAAGTCAGTTCCGCACTTGTTCCTTCGTCACCACTTTCACTTGACTCTGAGCTCTCGTAGTCTTCAAGGATAATATAAGTCCAATCGGGACCTTTAAATTTGTTGTTCACAAGTTTCAGTCTTTTGCTTTTTCGTCTTTCAATTCCACTTGTTTGTCCCGTTAGGCTTGTCACTTCATTTACTTGTTCTGGATCTTCACTTCTGGTTGTTATGTGGTATTTTACTCTTTTAATGACACTAGGCCAACGATCACCTTTTCTGACCTTCTTTGTTTGCACTGTCTCTTCACTTCTTATTTCTTCTTCAGAAATTCTTGTATTTTCAAGTTGTGGCACAATTTGGTTCTCTTCAATTTCAGTTTCTTCTATGTGTTCCTTTTCAGGTCTTATTGCTTTCTCTTCAGCTGCTCCACTGTGAGTTTCCAGCAACTGACCTTGTTCAGGATTTACGTCTTCATGCTTGTGATTCTCGTGATCTTCTTCTTGAATGTATTTTCCTAGACTTAACTGGTTCTGATCAGGGCTTATTGTACTTTGTACTTTTGCAGCCTGACCGCGTTCTTCTAGACCTGTCTGTCCCTGCTCAAATTTTGTTGGTTCGTTGTTGATTTGAGCCCAATTTCCTCTCCCTATCTGATCCTGCTCAGGTTCTCTTATTATTTCTTCTTCCTCTTCCTGAGCTGCTTCTTCTTCACCTATCTGATCTTCTTCAATTTCTTCTAAATTTGCTTGACTTCTTGTTCTGTTGTAGATTTCAGGTATTTCTACTACCGGTATCCAGTCCTGACTTGTGCTCGGTTGTTCTTCTTCAGCTTCCCTCGAATCTCGAACCTGAGATTCTTCAGCTGGGCAACCTTCAGCTTCCTCAGTTATCGATGCTGTCTGAGGATTTTCTTCTTCAGGGTCTGGTACCCTTTTGGTGTGGCTTACATGAATCCAATTAGGAAATCCTGCACATTTCACTGCTGTGTTCGTAACTAGTATGACCTGACAGGGTTCGCCCCACCTGGGTGATAGACACGTTTCTCTGGTGTGATGCTTCACAACCACCCAGTCACCGGGATTCAGATCATGCTCTTGTTCAGGCTGCCTGGAAACTGCGTCTTCCCCAACCTGGTGAGAGACAGAACGCACTAGGTCAGCCAATCCTTTGCAATAATCCAGAACCATATCATCAGTTATATTCAGCAGTTTATTTGTAGGAGCATGTGCTTGTCTCATTGCTCTTCCCATGATTATTTCGTGCGGACTCAATCCGGTATTTCTATCAGGAATGCTTCTGAGTCCCATCAAAACAAGTGGCAATGCATCCGGCCAATCTAACGATGTTGATGCACACATTTTTGCCAGTCTGGATTTTATTGTGCCATTCATTTGTTCAACCACTCCAGAAGCCTCTGGACGATATGCACAGTGCAATTTTTGCTCAATTCGGAATGCTTCACAGATTATTCTAATCACATCATTGTTGAAGTGCCCTCCTCTATCTGATTCCAAAGTTACTGGGAAACCAAATCTAGGAATGAGTTCTCGTAGCAACAACTTTGCGACTGTAATACTGTCATTCCTCCTGGTAGGGTAAGCCTCCACCCACTTTGAAAACAGACACACTATGACAAGTACATATTTCAGTCCTCTACATGGTGGTAACTGAATGAAATCAAGCTGCAATCTCACAAATGGACCCTCTGCCTTTCCGATTTTTCCAAAACCAATTATTGTTTTTCTTCCTGGATTATGCATTTGGCAAGTTAGACATCTCTGGCAAAGACTCCCTGCTACAGCCCTGAACCTTGGATTGTACCAATTTTGTCTGAAGAGCCTAATCATTGCATCTCTCCCTACATGTGTGTCTCCATGATACATTCTGGCCATTTGTGAAATCAGACAGTCGGGCATGACTGGTCTGCCATCGGCATAAATCCATACATCATCGTCTGACCTTTGAGAACATCCCATTTTAATCCATGCATTTCTTTCACTCTCATCAGCATAATCTTGTAGTCTTTTCACATCATTCCATGTTTCAGGAGGTACATACAGCATAAGTTGGCAGCTGATTCTCATTCTTTCAACCCTTTTATTAACTGACAACCTGTTTTTGGCACAGTGTTGAGCCACCAAATCTGCATATCTGTTACCGACTACCACCCAGTCATCTCCTGACTGGTGTGCGGCACATTTCACCACAGCCAATTCTTTTGGTGATTGTATTGCTTCCAATAGTTCTTTTACGAACTGTCCATTTTTAATGGGGGATCCTGAAGAAGTCATGAAATCCCTCTGCATCCATAATTGGCCAAAATCATGCACATCCCCGTAACCATATTGACTATCTGTAAATATAGTTACTTTCTGGTTTTTCCCAATTTTGCAGGCTTTTATCAAAGAAATTAATTCAGCTACTTGTGCAGATTTTACTCCTGGTAAATAGGATGCTTCGACTATTCCAGTTAATTCACATACTGCATATGCTGCAGTTAGTTTACCATCTTCATGCCTTTGGCACGAACCATCAACAAACAGCTCCCTGTCTGGCTCCCTGAGGGGTAGTTCCTGTATGTCAGGACGCGGTTTTGTGCACAGTTCTGCCACTTGTAAACAATCATGTTCCTCTTCATCATCTTTAACTTCCTCGTGATATGGGTCTGGTAGTAAGGTAGCAGGATTTACTATTGTGCACCTTACAATAGTCACATTTTCAGCACCTAGTATTGTTCTTTCATATTTAGTCAGCCGACTAGGAGTAAGATGCTGAGTTCGGGTTCTTGTCAACAGAATCACAACTGAATGTGGAACAAACACTTTGACAGGATGTCCCATTACAATTGATTCACTTTGTTCAATGCTCAAACATGTAGCCGCTACTGCTTTTAAGCAGCCTGGCAATGCGGCTGCCACTGGGTCCAATGTAGCAGCAAAATATGCTATAGGACGTCTGTCCAAACCATGTCTCTGGGTTAGGACTGAAAGTGCATAATTTTCTCTCTCATGACAGAATAATGCGAATTTTCTTTTATAATCAGGCATGCCTAGGGCAGGTGCTGCACACAAAGCATTTCTCAATTTTACAAATGCTCCTACACTCTCATCATCCCACTCAACTGGGTCCTTTGCCTTCTTTTTCGTCATTTGAATTAATGGCTTTGCTAGCAGAGAAAACCCTAGTATCCATTGTCGACAATAACCCACTATTCCAAGGAACATTCTCACTTCTCGTTGGGAGACAGGCATTTGCATTTTCTTGATTAATCTTACTCTTTCAGAGGTTATCCTTCTTTTTCCCCTCTCAATTTGGTGTCCTAGATACTTAACTGCTGTTGTACAAAACTGCAACTTTTCAGGAGAAACTTTATGCCCTTCTTCAGCTAAATGATTTAATAATGCAATGGAGTCAACAACACAGTCCTCTCTGGTGTTAGATGCCACCAGTAAATCATCTATATACTGTACTAAGACTGAGCTTCCTGGCATCACTAGTTTCTCTAGGCACTTTTTCAATATCTGATTAAAGATGGAAGGACTTTCCGTGTACCCCTGAGGAACACGATTCCATACATAGACTTTGTTCTCAAATTTAAATGAAAAAAGATACTGACTATCTGGGTGCAATGGTATTGAAAAGAATGCTTGGCATAAATCAATCACGGTAAACCATCCTGCACTCCAAGGAATCTGGTATAGAATTACTGCAGGATTTGGCACTATAGGACAACAAGGCTCCACAATTTTATTTATTTTTCGCAGGTCTCGAACAATCCTATACTTTCCACTAGGTTTCTTTAAACCCATTATTGGTGAGTTACAAGGGCTGCTCATTACTTCTTTTAGTATGCCTTGTTTTACCATTCTGTTAATTTCTTCAATGACTCCTGCCTTTACTTCTGCACTCATTTTGTACTGTCTGGTATTTGGGAAAATTGCACCTTCCTTTACAGTGATTTTAACTGGGTCTATTTTGGCCATAAGTCCTACTTCCTTTCCCGTAAAATCCCATACCATGGAATTTACTGTAGTTTTTAATTCTTCTGGCAACTCGTCTTTTGTTATCAAAGAGAACATCTCATCTACTTCTGTACCTTGCTTTGCAATCATAAATTTATATACATGGTCTTCATCCGGGGTCTGAACTGCCACACCATCCGGCGTGCAGAAAATTGTGCAGTTCATTTTTCACAACAAATCTTGACCCAATAAATTTACTGGACTGGAATCACACACTACAAATTGATGCATTTCTCTAAAATTTCCAATTTTTACTTCCATTGGTTCGGTAAGAGGTGTTCTAATCTTTCGATTAGCTACACCCACAACTTGGATAGCTTCTCCAGAGAGAGGAAGGTCTGGGATGTCTGCTGTTCTCACAGTAGACCTGGTAGCACCAGTGTCCAAAAGGAAAGTAATATTGTTACCTTTCACATTCCCTTCAACATATGGACCTGACTGATCTACCGGTAAGGATGCGCCAAGTACGCACTCCTTCTACCCCTCTCCTAGGCACCATCATTGACTATATGGACAAAAATCGTCCTGTAAAAGAAATTGTGAGGTTACATACTCATTCTTACCACTTCCTCCTTGATATCCGACGTCTGTACCGTGCTTTGCTCTGCTTACGTTACCCTGTATAGGTGCAGGTGGCAACTGACTCTGAGGATTTACACCCTGCTGTGAGTCATTCTGCGTCTGTGGATTTAAATTTTGATTTGGGCCATTATTATTCCGCATTTTTTTACATTCATCCTTCCAATGCCCCAATTTTCCGCATCCATGACAAGGAAACTTCTTTTTAGCCTCTTCTCTACTCATTAGTCCTCTCATTTTTCCTCCATTCCCAGTGTCACCATTCGTTCCAGAATCTTTTCCCTGATTATCACTTGGATTATCCAAATTAATTCCCTGTCGCTCAGCCATTTTTACCTGAGCCCACATCACTTTCTCTTGCAGTTTCTTGTGCCTATCCTCAATGTCATCTCCACAATATTTCGCATATTTCAAAATTTCGTCAATCGGTTTCCCCTGCCAGCACAACATGTGCTGCTTAATCATCTGACAAATCTCTGGTTTTAATCCATAAACAAATCGGTAAACAAATTGACTCATGTTTTTATCTCCAAAATCCTCAAATCCACTATACTGTTTGAATACCTGCAATAAACGTTCATAATAGGCATGTACCGATTCGCTGGCTTCTTGGGTAGTTCTGTCTATTTTCACCCAATCTGTTTCTTTTGGTGGTATTTTCCCTTTCAGGTAAGTTATTACCTGCTGATACATTTTCATTACATCACTTGACGGGGCACCTGTCTTTGGATCTCTAGGATACTCTTCACTTGGCCAATCGACTGTGATTTTACAATCTGTCCATAAATCGGCAGGTACCACTATGTCGAACAGTCCATCCAAGTCTTTCAATAATACCTTTGACACTTTCACAAACCTCTCAACCTGTTTGTACCATTCAATTGGCTTTTCTCTCAACTTTGGAAAATCATTCGTAAATGATAAAATATCCTGTCTGCTCCATGGGACATGTACATATCCTCCTCCTGGAACTTCTCGCATCGGGTACATTTGATCTGCTTTCCCTGTTTCCTTCATTAAATATTCAGAAGTGGTTCTACTGTATCGTGCCTCTTCCTTTTTCTTTGTCCATCTAATTTTCCATTTATCTAGGTCTCCCCATTTCTGTAAAACTGTCATTAATTCCTTAACTTGTAATTTTCGACCAGAGGCATTCATGTTTTCTAAATCTTTGTCTGAAAAATCTGCTCTATAGGGTTTCTGTAACACTTTTGACTTCCCTATTTCAATTCCCATCTGCAAAGCCAAATCTGATAATTTTTCATGAAATATTTTTACATTTCTAGTGATGCTTCTGCATACAAATAATTGCTCTTCTTCATCGTAAGTATTTAGACGATCTACTCCTACATTTCCTGCTATCATTTCTTCTAATTCAACCTTTAATTTGTAAATGTCCATGATCTTTGGAGGTGAACTCTGTTTGTCTGATCCTTGTGCCCACCTTTCTAAGTCTTCTGGTGTAACTACTGTGGCACTTTTGGTTCCTGATGAGGTTACTATGTTTACATCTTTGGAGCAACCAGGTGTTATTCTTCTAGGAGTACTATTTATAGAACCTCGAATAGGCAAATCCATTAAGGATATCATAGATTCACAATCACTAAACTGATCATCAATTATTACAGGGTCTGGTTTTGGGATTTCTACAGATGTGGGCATTGCTAATGGTTTCGGATAACTTACTTTGTCACCATATAAGGGAACCACTGGACCAATTGTTACAGGTATGGTCAGTGAATCAGGATGGACACTCAATTGTGTTACTTTCTGTATTAATTCTGCTCTGTTTTTATCTATTGCTTCCTTTTCTTTATCATGAAGTACCCTACTAACTGGGGGATTATGCAAAACTTGTGGTACCAATGGTGTCTTTAACAGTGGTGCACTTGGGGTGCATCCACTTGTCCCTTCCTGATATGGTGGCGGGTTCTTTAATATTTCTTCCATAAATTCATCTTCAGAATCTCCAAATCTAGTCAAGTGTTTTGTCTTTTCGGTGCATTTATTCCCTGACGATTCTTCTGCCATTAATATTGGATATAAACCCTCTGTAAGCATCGCTCTTCTCCACTGTTTCATCTGACCGTCCCTTGACTCATTTTGGTATCTAGGAAAAAATCCCCTATAATCCCTATTACTCCTGGATCGGTGGCGTTCGAATGCCTCGGTTTCCCACTCTTCTAAGGCTTCGTATTGAGTTAATCTTGGTCTGGGTTCTAAGTCATTCATCCTCAATCTCAAATTTTGAAGAATTCTCCCATTGAAAGTACCATTCTTGGGAAATGCTAATATTCCATCATTTTTGGTATATTCTATTCAATTTACTAACCATACGCAAGTATGATAACCTCTCTCCATCATCATGAATGAAGCGGGCGTTTTAGCTGGTGGAATGATAATTCCTTCTCTAGTTTTGATTGTTTTATCCTGTTTAAAATAATTCTTAATCTTTTGTAGGAATGACATTTTCCTCTTTTCTCCGTACATTTTTGGCAAATCTCGGTGTATAAAGTTATATTCTGCACAGCCTAGGAATCTCCTATCCGGACGAATTCCTATTAAAGTTGGATCACGTTTTAACATACAATTCTCCACTATCCACTAGGATTTCGACTTCTATGGTAACAACCAATCAAATTCCAGCTAACTTTTGTCTCTGAACCTATCCTAGCGCGGCCTTTCTGTGACGATTATCTGCCAACCCCTCCTTTACAATCTGCGCTTCTCTGTCCCTTGCTGTTTCAACCAATCCCAGCGCGGTACCTATGACGTCAGTACTACTCCTGACTACCGACCCCTCCTTTACAAGAGTCGTTCACGCCCGCTGTTTCAACCAATCCCAGCGCGGCTTTTTGTGACGTCAGTTCCCTCTCCGGCAACTGACCCTCCCTTTACAAAATCGTACGCAAAACCTTATTTTCTCTATGCTTCTTATTAAAATTCAGTAACAACATAAAACATTCGCTATCGTGCCAGTTTCTCTAAATTTGGAAAAGATAGTTTCGTTCACACTTAGTAAAACCTTTCCGTTTACTAAACATACACTACGAGTAAAAACCCTTCCGTTTACTCCTCACTCAAGCTTCAGAAATACCTGCTACTTCTTCAATGTTACCCTTTCTAGGTGATATAACATCAAATTTTTACCAGCATATTCCTTTTGCTATTACTCACACTCATAGAGTCCCTAACAAGTACTGATAGCCCTGCTTAACTTTTCAGTACTATTTCTGCCTGACAGATAACCTCACTGCAGTATGGCTTCCACTTACCATCCGCTATTCAAATTTCCCCTGGGAATTCTGGACAACATAAAACAAACTTTGAACAAACGGATGTTAGTTTATAAAAATAAAATTCTCATTACCCAATTAACAAAGTGCAACCATCCTCTGATAACCAGAAAACTGATCCAGCGGATTACTAGCAACGGGCATTCATACACCAAATACTCACTTGGGCCCATACATTCATATTACGCTAGCAATTTCCGCTGGTGGGTCAGTTGTACTCTTTATCAAATCCCTGCTACCAATTACTTTTCTGATTGAAGAGTAATGACTTACCAATGGACCCTTTATTAATTGGGAAGTTCAAAATGAGTGACATTCCTTACAAATCATAATCCTGAAATAATCACTGAGTCAGGAAGTTTTAAAATGTTTATCTAAAGATTTAGCAGAGTAAATTACAGAACAACACAATACTTAATCGTATATCAAGGATGAAGCATAATAATCAATTATTAATCAATGACAGTCCCTCCGAAAGGAGAAGATAGAGACAGCAGCGCAACTAAGGGTTGCATCATATTTACCTAAAAGTGCGAGAACCAAACCCCTTGGCCAAGGAGTTGGAAAAGATAGGACCCAGGAAGGATGAAGAGCAAAGACCTCCTCCAGGTTCAGGACAGGACTGGTGACCTCTCTATCGACGACGCCTGCGTCGTTCCCCTCTCTGATACTTTGCTTCTCCTAGAATTCTCCCGTGTCTTCCTTCTAATGGACTCCGCCGCCCCCTCCTCAGGACCTCTCTGGACAGTGATTCCGTCTGCAATCGATCAGCCTCTCATGGATCTCGAACTCGAACTTGACTCCGCTTGAGCGTCCTAATTCTAACGCCCGTTCTCTGAGCTCCTCTGCATCCCCTCTGCATCTAATTAACAAATTCTATATCTATTATACCCTTCTACACCCATGTACCTCCCATTAATGTTGCAAAAATATGGGCCCACTACTTCTGATTGGACCATATTGATTTAATCCAATTTCTTTAAGCCCATTGTTTTAAAATACCGCCCATCACAATTAATACATTTGCTTTAGTTCCCACCCGTCTCACGACAAAGTTTATTACAATGTTTATATAAATTGTTTCTTTTGGTAGGGACATCGTGGGTACAATAGTTGTTGGCCATCAGGTCATGGCCTTGGACGACTTCCAGGTTGACTTCATTCTCTCCTCTGGGCAGCCTCGCAGGGCGCATGCGCAGAACCATTGTCTCTTGAGTTTTCAGTTTAGTCAACCCCAGGCCCAATTATGAACTAATAAAAGTCAAAGAAGAAAATATTAAAATCACAATTAAATTGTTTCACTGTATACCCACTCTTTCTACTCTATTCCCATTTAATTATAAATTCTATCCCGCATTAATAGCGTTAGGATACCACAGTTTAATTGCAACATGTAAGCAAGCTGTAGCACATGAAAACATTAAGCAGCCATTTTAATACACACTGCGCAGAAGCAAGGATTTCCCTCCAAGCAAAGAAAGACGTCACACCACGTGATATGGTTGACAGATGCGCCATAGGTTTCCCGCGTTTTAGCGGCCATTTTAGATTAGACAAGCGTTATTTGTTAGTTTAAACACATAGGCAAGCTTCCTTCTACTTGTATTCGTGTGTGTGTTTGTTAGTACGAACATTACAAAGTTTAATAAATTAATACTGTGAGAAGATTGTTTCCGAGCAAGTCTCATTTGTGAGTTCTTGCTCCATCAGTAGTGCTAGGCATCCAGCCCCCTATGAGTGGGGATGGTAGCAGTGATAGGCATCCAGCCCCCTATGTGTAGGGGGTACTGGTAATGCTAGGCATCCAGCCCCCTATGAGTGGGGATGGTAGCAGTGATAGGCATCCAGCCCACTATGTGTAGGGGGTACTGGTAGTGCTGGGCATCCAGCCCCGTATGAGTGGGGGTACTGGTAGTGATGTGCATCCAGCCCCCTATGAGTGGGGATGGTTGCAGTGATAGTCATCCAGCATCCTGGGAGTAGGGGGTACTGGTAGTGATGTGCATCCAGCCCCCTATGAGTGGGGATGGTAGCAGTGATAGTCATCCAGCATCCTGGGAGTAGGGGGTACTGGTAGTGGTAGGCATCCAGCCCCCTATGAGTGGGGGTACTGGTAGTGCTAGGCATCCAGTCCCCTATGAGTGGGGATGGTAGCAGTGATAGGCATCCAGCCCCCTATGTGTAGGGGTTACTGGTAGTGCTAGGCATCCAGCCCCCTATGAGTGGGGTTGTAGCAGTGATAGGCATCCAGCCCCCTATGTGTAGGGGGTACTGGTAGTGGTAGGCATCCAGAACCTTATGAGTGGGGGTACTGGTAGTGATGTGCATCCAGCCCCCTATGAGTGGGGATGGTAGCAGTGATAGTCATCCAGCATCCTGGGAGTAGGGGGTACTGGTAGTGGTAGGCATCCAGCCCCCTATGAGTGGGGGTACTGGTAGTGCTAGGCATCCAGTCCCCTATGAGTGGGGATGGTAGCAGTGATAGGCATCCAGCCCCCTATGTGTAGGGGTTACTGGTAGTGCTAGGCATCCAGCCCCCTATGAGTGGGGATGGTAGCAGTGATAGGCATCCAGCCCCCTATGTGTAGGGGGTACTGGTAGTGGTAGGCATCCAGAACCTTATGAGTGGGGGTACTGGTAGTGATGTGCATCCAGCCCCCTATGAGTGGGGATGGTAGCAGTGATAGGCATCCAGCATCCTGGGAGTAGGGGTTACTGGTAGTGCTAGGCATCAGCCCCCTATGAGTGGGGATGGTAGCAGTGATAGGCATCCAGCCCTCTATGTGTAGGGGGTACTGGTAGTGGTAGGCATCCAGCCCCCTATGAGTGGGGGTACTGGTAGTGATGTGCATCCAGTCCCCTATGAGTGGGGGGGGGGTAGCAGTTATAGGCATCCAGCATCCTGGGAGTAGGGGGTACTGGTAGTGGTAGGCATCCAGCCCCCTATGAGTGGGGGTACTGGTAGTGCTAGGCATCCAGCCCCCTATGAGTGGGGATGGTAGCAGTGATAGGTATCCAGCCCCCTATGGGTAGGGGGTACTGGTGGTGATGGGCTTTATGCCCCTATGGTGGAGCTGTTGCTAGTGTACGGCATATCAACATCCCTATGTTTGTGTGAATTATTGCGGGTACGTGTCGTTTGTTTCTGTGGTGGGTGTCTGACTTACCGTCTCCGACGTAGACGTCTGTTCCTGATCCGGTCATAGATGTAAAGTAGTGGGATGACCTGCGCGATGGGATTCATGCTGTCTTCATCTCGTACACGCTGATTGTTGCTCCGTCTCGTACCTGTTGCTAGTTGGTCCGTCTCGTAGCAGTGGGTCGTGTTGTGGCACGAATCGTGCCTATAATACTGCTCTCCCGGATGCTGTGACGTGCAGGAAGTGGCGACCCGTTCGGCGCATAGGAAGTGCGCATCGTACTTGTCCGGCCGGGAACTGCTGTGTATTTCCTTCCGTGCGACTCAAATAGGCGTTTACGGATCCGGCTCGTATGGGCACTGTAGCTGGGATCGGAGCGTACAGCTCGTTCGGATTTTGACCACATTTGCGCATCGTATTTCCTTGCCCGGATGGACTGCCTGCCGGTACGTGTCGTTCGGAAGGTAAGCCTACAAGCGGCTCTTTGAGGGCATACCGAGCGAGATCGGAATCGGCCCCTTCGTGTTGCCTTTTGGAGATGTCTCCACAGACACTGGTTAAAATGATAGTAGCACCCTTGGATAGCTGTATGAGGGTACGTTTTTAGTATTGCGTTAATCATTGCTTGCTCGAAATCGATGATTATTTTCTGTGGAAAATAATTAGTGTTTTCGGGGCATATTAGCAAGACCCACGTTAAAATTATCGCCGTTTTAGCGGCAGGAAACTGCCGCTAAAACGGCGATATAGGCTTGCTAATATGCGTTATGGAATTCCAATCGAAGCCCAGGTTAGATGTCCTGCACATCTAACCTGGGCTTCTATTGAATTCTATAACGCATATTAGCAAGCCCATTATCGCCGCTTTAGCGGCAGTTTCCTGCCGCTAAACGGCGATAATTTTATCGCCTAATATGCCCCTTCGTTTTTTATTTGGTTGAGAATTTCTAGATAGGTAGTTTGGGTTTTATTTGGGAGTAAGCAATAGATGAAGGGAATATTAGTATTTTGATATATAGCATGCACTGTGTATAGCTGGTAAAATGGTTTGGGACATATTTTAAATGTCCCATCCATCACCCAGGTGTCACTTTGCTGTAATTTTATTAAGTTATTTGCAGTGGCAAACATAATTATTCGTTTTTCACTGTTTTTATTGTCAAAGAAAATAAATGGTTTGTTATTTTGGGTAATGCTTAGTTCAGGTGGGATAAGTACTTCTTGGAATGTTTTAGGGACAGGCATGGTAGTAGTCGTTTTCTTTTTCTGTCTAATTATAACTTTTTTTAATGCATCTATGGATGATAATTGTCCAGATGCATGTTGGGGTACTGTAAGTAATTGCTCCTTTAATATTTCACTAGTGGGTTTGTCTGTACTACTGCTTGCTTCTTTAATATTTTCCAGAGCATCCCTAACTTCAATTTCGGTTGTATTTGGGGGGTGGTTCTGCTCTTTCACAGATAAAACAGTAGTTTCGTGGGTTATGGCTCTTCCATAGCATTTGTTAGAAGAATTCTTGCTACATTTCCAAAATACTTTTAAATCTTTCTGCTTTTCCTGCGTATACACATAACCCATATAACATAGGAGCATTTTCCCCTTCTGGGACTCTATGAATTGTGCGCCTTCAGTCATGGTGGTGTCTTTAATGCTAAAGAAAATGTATATAGAATTTATTTAATATAATACAGTCGATTATTTTGTTTCTAAAATATACATTTTTTGCAATATACTTACAAAGTTGAATTTGATGGCAAGAAAAATGTTCTTTTGATGTGTTGAAGCTTTTATTTTCAGAATGTTGAAGGTCTTTCTGTTGATATAGGAAAAAATAATGTTAAGATATTTAAATATATTTGTTGGAGGTGGTAGGGGAATTGGGAAAGAGCTCGTTTTTCTTTTCTAAATTTAGGGTGTTGTTTAAAATAGCAATTTAAGATACTTAGGGGGTCATTACGATGGCGGGATCGCAACGGCAAAAGGGACCGCCAGCAAGAGGTGCGGCGGTCCCGCTGTGCGTATCATGATGCCACCGCCACTGTGACGGTGGCATCCTCCATACCCAGCATTGTGGCGGGCGGTGCTCACAGCACCGCCCGCCTAATGCTGGGAATGCACTGTGTGCATCGTCATGCACAAGGTGACAGGCACCGCGAGGTGCCTGCCACCATGTCCATGACAATGCAGGGTGGTACCATAGGTACCCCCCATGTGCACCCCCCACCCCACCAATACCCTGGGGGCCCGCAACGGGCCCCCGAAAGCAAACTCCGCCTGGCTTTCCATGGCGGGGTCTCCGCCATGGAAAGCCCTGCACCGCTGCCCATTCTAATATGGATGGCGGTGTCTAGCAGACACCGCCAAGATATCCAGCCCCTTTTCCGCCCGGTCGACTGGTCGACCGACGATAAACCGGCGGACGGTCTTGCCGTCCGCCTGGGTCCCCACCGCCATACTAATATGGCGGTGGGGAAATGTGAGGCGGGCGGTGGGAAATAGCGGGCGGATCGCCACCGCCATACGGGCGGTGGTGATCCGCCCGCTATCCTAATGACCCCCTCACTTTTTGATTAACTTTATTTTCTTAGCTGTTGTAGATTATTTTTGCTGCTGTTGGAAAATTCTGTAGAGGAGATATAAATAAATAAAAATACATTTTAGTGTATTATGAATTTGACATATATTTGGGAGAATGTTAGCAGTATTGTACTATTTAAAATGTTAATTTACTTACTTAATGCAGTTTCAAAGCTTTGTTTTGTAATCAAAGTCTGCGATCAGGAAGCAATCTGGCAGAGTTTCCTCTTCTTTTTCTTGTAGCGTTGAAGTGGAAATGAACATAACTTTTTCTTTGCTTTTATACTGTTTAATTAATTAGTTCATTTATGATATTGGTGATTTTTGTTAGTGGTAGCATTCTATTTGTTGTTGTGCAAGTTTTGTATTTTTTTTATCAGTTTGTTTCCTTATATGGAAAATGCTAATTAAGAAGTTGTTACCCTTTTTTTTTTTTTTTTTTACCGTATTCTGTTGGTGAAATGTGTTTTATAATGATTAAAATGTTATATATTTAGTGCATTATATTTTTAAAGTATTTATTTATTTGGGACTAAAGTGATATTTGCTAAAATAATTTTTTGGGGTGTTAATGTGTTTGCAAAATATATTTTTATATTTATTAAATGTTTTGTATATGTTTATATTGTGAAAATGTATTTTTTTCTGAAGATATATTTAATTTATTGTGTATCAGTTATTCGATTTTATAAAAAAACGATAATATTGGCTGTCTATATTTTGGGAGTCGATATTATGGTTCTTTGTTAGTTATTTGAATGTATTTCGATAATTTTTGTTTCGATATTTTGATGTTCGATAAAGTTAGAAACAATATTTATTTTAGTCGATATAGTGGTTACGATATTTTAGTGTTTTTATATTAAGTATTGGTGGTCGATATTCTAGTTTTCGATAATTTGGCAACTATATTTTGTAAAGTCGATATTTTGTCCCTCGATTTTACGGGGGTCATTAGGATAGCGGGTGGATCGCCACCGCCCGTATGGCGGTGGCGATCCACCCGCTAGTTCCCACCGCCCGCCTCACATTTCCCCACCGCCATATTAGTATGGCGGTGGGGACCCAGGCGGGTGGCAAGACCGTCCGCCGGTTTACCGCCGGTCAACCAGTCGACCGGGCGGAAAAGGGGCTGGATATGGTGGCGGTGTCTGCTAGACACCGCCATCCATATTATCATGGGCAGCGGTGCAGGGCTTTCCATGGCGGAGACCCCGCCATGGAAACCCCTGCGGAGTTTGCTTTCGGGGGCCCGTTGCGGGCCCCCAGGGTCGTGGGGGGGTGAGGGGTGCACATGGGGGGGTACCTATGGTACCCCCCTGCATTGTCATGGACATGGTGGCAGGCACCTCGCGGTGCCTGTTACCTTGTGCATGACGATGCACACAGTGCATTCCCAGCATTGTGGCGGGCGGTGCTGTGAGCACCGCCCGCCACAATGCTGGGAATAGAGGATGCCACCGCTGCGGTGGCATCCTAATCGCCTGTGCGGGACCGCCGCACCACTGGCGGCCGTTCCCAGCACCGCTAGGGTAGCGGGCGGACAAAAGTCCGCCCGTCATCCTAATAGGCCCCTACGTCACTGATCCGAACTAGACCTGCACTGTGTTACTAGTTGTGCACATATTGAAAGTTAAGAGATGTAAAGACAGTCAAGTTATAGCGCAAGGATATTTGGGACTGGTGAAAGGAAGGTTAGCAAAGGGATCCTTTGCGATAGGGCTTTGATTTTCTGGCCAAAGAAGGTAGATAATTTGTTGCAGAATGACTTAGATCATAATCTGTATTTTTCCACAATTGTTGATGGTGGATAGTTTGTTGATAAATTTAAATAGCTTTTTTGACTTAATACCTGGCTTTATTATTCACTCGGAGTAAAAGTTTTACTTCTTTAACAGTCAACTTGTATTATGTTAAAGTGGTTTTAATATATGTTTTCAGGGAAATATGACAGGGAGTCCCTAATGTGTTTCCCACACTGTTTTTAGGTCGAGCATTCGAGACCTCTTGTATATACTTTAGCATATACTTATAAGTGTATGTACTTTGTGGGCTCTGGAGATCATCCCTAGGACTTGTCTGCTTCCGCTTAGGGACTTTTTTCTGTTCAACTGCCTCTATTTAACTGTCTTGATAGAAAACGAACAGTAGAGGTCAGTAAAATACCAGAATTGCTTTCTGCTTGTTCAACTGCCTCTATTTAACTGTGTTGATAGAAAACGACCAGCAGAGGTCAGTAAAATACCAGAATCACTTTAGCATTCTCTAGATTCAAGTCCATAGAAATTGTCTTCCAGGAGCACCCGTAGACAATAATATTTTTTTCAAATCTTGTATTTTCAGTGATAAGACCACCGAAGGCCCTGATTTTATATTAAAAACAGAGCTTTGGACTATACCATTTCCCGCTGAAAGGCAATATTTCTCTCCATGTGTTCCCATACCTGGCATGTCACGCCATTTGGTGCTTACTTTCCCTCCATGTTAAAGAACAGTAGATGTTTCAGAACCCAGGCTAATGTGCTGCATAGGTAAATATATATAAGGTCCCAAAGGCGAGACCGATTGCATTGCAAATGCTTTTTTTCATGGCATTTAGGTTGTTATTGAACCAGGGGCAGATTTTGATTCAATCTAATTTTGCTTAGGCTTGCTTAGAGCCAAGCTATTAACAGCATCAGTTAAAGCTGTGCAATATGATGCATATTCAGTGTGAGGAGTGGGTGGGGGAGAAGAGGACATGGTTGTTAAAAGTATCATCGGTGGTGAAGTCCAGCAGAGGATGTATTATATCAGGGGTCAATGCTCTCCAGTCTCTAACCCTATATTCCTGACGAGAGTCTTTTTTTTTACCAAAGATTAAAATAGAATTCAGAATTAATAACATAATAGTCTGACCAGCCTTAGTGGGCAACATTGTCTGAAGCAATGCTGGCTTTGGTGATGAATATCAAATCAAGAATGCAGCCAGCATCATGTGTCACTGACTAGAAAAATGGACATGAAAAGCACAAATGTAAGGTAGTATGTGTATTCTAAATTATCTATATAAATGTTAATATTGCCCCAAATAATTGGGTGGGCATTGGCAGTACTTTAAAAGTCAGCAATTTGTTCAAATTTGTTTAAAAAAAGGTAGGGAAGGCCCGGGAGCACAATACAATGGAGTAAAAGAAAATGTTTGATGCGCTTGTAAAGGAAATAGAGAGCACATCCTAGTTGGCTAGAGTAGGTGAAGGTAAAATATAAATGTCTGTTTTACAGTGGCGGTCACCATTAGTTATAGTTAGGTCAGAGTTTCCATAGGAAGAGTATTTTAGTTTCGCTAATTCCAATGGTGTCGCTTGACAAATCAGCACGAAACTTTCCCAAAAAAGTTTATCCATCTCATCTCTTTCATGAAAAGTTCTGCGCCGATTCATCAAGCGGGGGATGGCGGGGGCAATAAAAAGAGGTCCTAAAATATTGATTTCCAATGCTAATTCCCATGGAAACATTTGCTCCCTGATATAAAAAAATGACAGAACAAAATTTTACAGAATTTGGCAGAAAGTTTTCATTCAAAAAGCATTCTTTTTGTGATTTGGTGTAAATCAGTTCACCCATTTCTGAGAAAATAGCGTTTAAAGAGGGGCCCAGAGTAGGCATCAATGGGTTAAGAAGTCTAGCAGAACCACAGTACCAAAAATTAAAAAATAGGGCCATTTCAGTGCCGAAGGACCAGCAGACCCACTGTACTGAGCAATCTGATTGGCTGGCACCAACTCAACAAAATGCTGTGGCCACTATTTCAGGGCTCGGGGACTCGATCCCCTTGTCCTGGAAAGGTTTTAAATAATGGGCATAAGGGGGCAGGATAGAGACACACTGACCTCCAAGCAATTGTTGAGGGAACCGATGGAATCTTCCACCACTATGGTAGCATGCAAGCTTCCCAGAGGAAGCTTGTGCCATACAGCAGCGCCATGGAGTGGAAGCTTTTGTGGTAGGGACTATGGGAGCACAGCATTATACCTGATTTTTTTTTTTAAAAGAAAAGAAAATGTGGATTGGGTACCCCTGAAAGGTCGGGTT
Source organism: Calotriton arnoldi (assembly GCA_963921515.1). Taxonomy (NCBI): domain Eukaryota; kingdom Metazoa; phylum Chordata; class Amphibia; order Caudata; family Salamandridae; genus Calotriton; species Calotriton arnoldi. Next base: position 244,778 of record CAWUFW010003844.1, read on the forward strand.
CCCATGGGGGAATTGGCAGCCTTTGGTGGGATTGGGGCATGGCCATGTGGCCACACTCCAAAGGCTGTGTGTGTTGGCCTGTTGAGGCGGGCTTCTATGCTAGGCCTGGCCAAGGGCCAGGTCCTGTGGCCAGCCACTAGTTATGAGCCCATAACTAGGGCGAAACTGGTCCTGGGTTGCTTGTGCTCCGGGTCAGGGAGGAATTCAAGCATTCCATCCATCACTGTTTTGTATACTTATTGTGTCACCCTAAGTGCAGCAGGTATACCCAGATGTGTGTCCTGTGCACACTGTGTCACTGGAACGAAGTTGTACCCAGCTGATTAGTCCATAACTAGGGTGAAACCAGTCCTGGGTTGCTTGTGTTCTTTTACAAGGAGGACCTGGCTTGGCAGTTCAGGCTGGAGTGTTCCTATTGGAGCAGGGTCAAGACTGAATTCCATATAGCTGGGTCAAAACTTAGGTGGCATGGTGAGCAAAATAACGATGGTTTGGAATGCAGCCCGACTGATTATCAGTGGCTGAGATTAAATCAAACATTCCATCCATCACTGTTTTGTGCACATTTCGTGTCACCTTAAGTGAGACGGGTATGCCTCGACATGGGTCCTGTGCACACTATGTCACTGGAACCAAGCTGTACCCAACTGATGAGCCCATAAATAGGGCGAAACCGGTCCTGGATTCAGGGCCAGACTGGGAACGCAAACCGGCCCTGGCAATTGAGTCAGACCGGCCACAGGGGGCTGGGGTTGGTGGGGAGGGGCGTGGAAAACACTGTAGCTGCTTTTGTTACAGGGGGCTGATATTGCATCTATGCTGCAAAACCGGCCCCCGGTAACAAAAACGGCCCCCTGGGGTCCGAAACCGGCCCCCACCCTGTCGACCCACCTGGGAAAGGCTCGGTGCCCGCTACGGCCAGTCAGGCCCTGCCTGGATTGCTCATGTTCTGGTTCAGGGAGGACCTGGCTTGGCAGTTTGGGCTGGACTGTTTTGATTTGAGCAGGGTCAAGACAGATTTCCATATAGCTGGGTCAAAACTGAGGTGGCATGGTGTGCAAAATAATGATGGATGGGGATGCAGCCCTCAGTGATTGTCAATTGCTAAGATTAATTCAAGCATTCCATACATCACTGTTTTGCATACTTATTGTGTCACCCTAAGTGGGACGATATGCCCAGACATGGCACCCATGCACAATGTGTCACTGGAACCAAGATGTACCCAGCTGAGGAACCCATAACTAGGGTGAAACCGTTCCTGGGTTGCTTGTGTTCGGGTTCAGTGAGGACATGGATTGGCAGTTCGGGCTGGACTGTTCCTATTGGAGCAGAGTCAAGACTGATTTGTATATAGCTGAGTGAAAACTGAGGTGGTATGGTGTGTAAAATAACAATGTATTGGGATGCGGCCTAAGTGATTACCAGTGGCTGAAATGAATTCAAGCATTCTATCCACCACTGGTTTGTATAGTTATTGTGTCATCTGAAGTGGAACGGGTTTGCCCAGACTTGGATCTTGTGCACACTTTGTCACTGCAACCAAGCTGTACCCGGCTGATGAACCCATAACTAGGGCGAAACTGGTCCGGCGTTGCTCGTTTTCTGGTTCAGGGAGGACCTGGCTTGGCAGTTTGGGCTGGACTGTTCCTACTGGAGCAGGGTCAAAACTGATTTGCATATTGCTGGGTCAAAACTGCGGTGGCATGGTGTGCAAAATAACAATGGATTGGGATGCCGCCTGAGTGATTACCAGTGGATGAGATTAATTCACGCATTCAATCCATCACTGTTTTTTATACTTATTATGTCAACCACTAGGGATGGGCACAACTGCTGTAACTTGCTCTAGCCCAATCGCTTGTAAGTATTGCAAAATTATTTGCAATTATGTATAATTTTGTGAGAAGTGTAATCCAGCATTTAGTGCTATTTTCTCATGCAAAATGCACCCTTGTGTCCAAAATGGACCGAAGGATGCCTTTTGCGCTAAGAAAATAGCACTAAATGCTACGGGACACAAAAAGCAGTAGCAAGCAGCTGCCCAGGCTATCTTAGATTGTTGTTCCTGTGCTCATGCTAAAGGGGTTTTTCCCCCAAATTGCCCTTAATTACTCAAGCTGGCGTAATCAAGTAAACTTCAGTAATTTCACAGCACAAGAGGAATTCATAATGATCAAAATTCCTTGGTTTACTCTGACGTAATTACATTTTTGCCCTGGCCTACCAACCACCTTCTGTGTAATTGTGCACCAAATGGGCATTGGCAGTAGGTTACGCAAGGGATTAGGCTGTAGGCTCAAGTTTTACTGTGATAAAAAAAACTGAAATTCACTGGCAAAAATTAAGATTAAAGTGGCATTATTGTTCTGTATGGTAATGTTTGTTAAACAAAATACAGCAATTGAGTGAAAAAACAAAGGTTAAAGTGACGTTATAGTTAGGTGTTGAAATGAGATAAAAACTATTGTTTTAAAAACCAAAAAGAAACACCGAATTCACCATTACAGTTTACTGAGCTAGCTATAACTGGCACCTCTCCATGCACTGCTTGTGACCTCACATATTACATCACTCATGGCATGTTAAATGAAATCACTGATGACATCACTGATGACATCTTTAATGGCATTGATGACATCAGTGATAACACCATAGTCATATATAGCATAGAGTTACTGTGTTTATATGTGTGGATGCAGAGAACGGACATTGCATAAGCCCCAGAGGCAAGTGTGGTTATGCATGGAGAAAGTTATATGGTGCACCATTTACAAATCAGTAAAGTTTGTGGTGCAAGTAGTACTTCATGTTAAACAAAGTAAAGGCAGAGAACACGTGATGTGGGTTTCAGAGGTATTTTGACATCCCTGATGACATCACAGGGGACTGGCCTAATAAGTACCAGGACAACTAGCCTGACAATCAGGTCTTCATTACCAAACAAAATGGAGTACTGCGAAAGAACTTTCACTCCATTATTACACAGTGCAGTACTTTTCTTGCATTCTTTTATTATATCTGAAAAATGGGAACTGACACAGAGGCACAGGAAGCATATTCAGTTACGATGGATTGGGAAGAAGTTTCAGAAAAAATGTCTATCTTCATCTTGGATTGAGCTGTAACATCATTTATAGTTTCTGGCCTGGGCCTGACCAGCATTCAATGTCTTAAGACAAATCATAAAAATCCTGATTCTACATTTGCCCGATGATGCCGACACGCTTCCAGCTGAAATCACTGCCGTCACCCCAAACCCAGCAGACGCTATCTACCGCCACAGCACAGATGCCAAAAAGTCAAGAACCAAAACAGGGCACCTGCCCACCAGCAGCTGCTGAAAGGCTGCAGGCCCACATGGGCAAAAAGAATTAAAGCCCCACCAAAGCGGAATGAATCTGAAAGCCGTCAGGCAAGAGTTCCCAGGAGCAAGTGTTAGGTAAATCTGAGTCGCCTCACCTAGGCGAGCAAGGCACAGCCGATGGTGCAATAAAAAGCTCTATTTCGCTGACTGCTGCGTAATGTTTTTTTTTAAACAGAACTTCAGAAAGAGAAAGAGGGCAGTGGCCCAGCTCACATGTACCTGTCTGCTATGAGCTGTTTTTCTTTTCTAACCCGACATTGAGGGAGAGAGGGCTCAGTGGCCTTGCTCATTTGTAGCTCGCTCTTCCATTGGCCCTCAGTACTAGGCCAAAGCTTACAGTCTGGCCTAGGCAAACCTCGACCACGTTTGCCAACTTATATTCTTACACAGCATCTATCAATACCTCATGTGCAGCACTTGCATGAATCTATGTGACGCGACAAACGTCATAGAAAAGCTTGAGGCTTATCATGCATTGTCTGAGCTCGCACAAAGCCCATTTACAGCAAAGTCATCCGGAGCGGCAGGTCAAACTCACCCAACCAGCATTCTTGGCTCACCAATAGGAGCTCAGACCGATCTCAAGCTCACCAATAGCAGCACAGACCGAGCTCAAGGCTGAATCTGCAAGAAGTATTGGAGGATGTGGGATTCAACAAGTAGAACTGGAATACTAAGGTCTAAACAACTGAGCAAGTAACAAATATCATGCATCTGTTAAATAAAGGTCTCAAAAATGGTCAGTGTGCATAAAAGAGAAAAAAATACAATTATGCTAAACATTTTGAATAAAGATCCACAGGGCTTTTGTGTTAAAGAAACTCTTTGGAGATACATTAAAGCATTTAGAGTCAGAGGAAGTTGAAAAGGTTTCAAAAATCTTAAAATGCACACATGTACCTTTTTAGTGAGACCCGGATCAGGAGGAGGCTGGGCTACAAGTGCCCCAGGATGGCCTAGACATAATGGTTGGGCTTACTGACAAAAGGTATCTTCTTGCTTTGAAATTCTTCAGGAGCAAAAATTGCCACAGAAGGATCTAGTCGCAGGCGCCTGATGGAGCAGAGAAAATAAAAATTTTTTAACCCCTAACAAATTTTATAAATAATTAATAAAGTGTTCGTTTAAATGTATTAATCAACACTGTACGTGGGGGAAGGGTAATACGCAAGTATACGTGCTGAATAATCTATTAACGAATGTTTGTGTGTCTAATTATAACATAAAAATAATTGCGTACTAATTTATAATAAATGCATGATTTGTGCTTCATAGAATATAAACGTGTCGTTGCAAAAACAATAGTGATGGTAAGTAAGGAACAGCTTAAATGTTGCTTTCTGCTAGGTAATAACTAATTGGGGTACGTAGACGATGGGAGGGAAACGAAAAGGCTATGTTTCTCTATTTTAATTATGTTTTGTTTATTTCAAAATAGTGCTTCTAAGTATAAACGAGTGGCGATATAAAATGGCTGCCAGTTAATGAAGTGCGCAAGTGCGGGAAACACGTGACAAGGGAGAAAAGTTGGAGAAAAGCTAACCTCGTGATGTTGCTGAGAGGCTAGGATGCGAGAATGGTCAAGGCTGATGTGACCTAATTGAACTGATAGTGTGCCGTGGTGATCAGCAAGGAACCGTGGGAAACCATTTTAAGAGAAAGGACAATGCCTGCAGAGTTCTCGAATGTATCGAAAGAAGTTACAAATGTACTGATCGAAGCGGATGGAAACATGTCTTAAACTGTGAGAAAGGAAATGATCCAAGGACCAGTTGGATCCGAGAGAACTTGATTAAAGAATGAATAGATTAAATGAATGGACCAATGAAAGAAAAGCGTGTTATTAATGTTGCAACAATTAGTTAGCAAAGTTAGAATTAGGGTATAAGAGGGCCTACTCTTAGTGGGAGGGGTCACAGTCACGATCGGAGTTGGAGAGTCGCAGTCAGAGTCGTGTTGGTGTTGGTGGCTTCCAGTGCTTGGTGGTCCTGATCGATCCATTACTGAGCGGGAGATGCTGAAAGACTGTTAGATGAGACGGGTTGCAGGTAGCTGATGCTGACGAGCTGAAGTTTCTGTTGCTGTCTTAATTTTCCAGTTGAGTATGAGAATCAGGTTATTTTTCATTCTTAAACTTAGGTTAGAAATCATTAGGCTAAATTAGGAAGGTAGGCAGGTAATTAGGGTTTTGCTTCATGACAAAAATTTCCTTTCTGCAATAAAATTGATTATGTTTAATAAATATTTGAATTAATAATGAATGAATAACTGAATAAAAAGTTTAAATTCTTTTTCATGCTTTAAAATTATATAAAATTTAAGATTCTTTAAATCAAACGACTCAGTGGTTATTTTACTAAATGATTGTGACACCAGTAATTGGTTATTGTGATTTAGCTGGTCTTAATCACTATGAACTAATTTCTTACATGAATGATTCATCGACAAAACAATGAGCAGGAATATCTTAAGAAATAACTGAAAAGAAAACTATAGGTTTAGGTAATAAGATATCCCGGCTCCTTCCAGCGGTACATAAATGGTGTTTTCCATTTTAGTTCTCATGTTTCTCATAGGAGTACAGAATTTCGTAAAGGTGTAAAGGAAATCCAGGTGTGTGCGTGTGTGATAGGCGATGTTTATGGGCCCCATCGTCATGTGGATGTAAGAAAATATAGTTTGCCCCTGGATGACCGATAAGTGACCTAGGAGGAGAATAGTTTTATTGTACGCGCTGCATCACGCCTCACCAGCTGACCCTGGATATGCAGCAGGCCGGTTGATGTTGTTGGTTACTTCCATTCATGTCTGCAGTGGGTAGTTGTTCCAATTGATGGGCAGTGGCGGGTCTAGGGTCTCAGAGTGACTGAACGAGAGCCAGTGGCGTGACGAAAGTTGAAGGGGCTCCCCTGCAAGGTACATGGAGGGGCCCCTGCTCCGGCTTTAATCCGGAGTATTCAGGCCTGAGTACTGTGCTGAAGGGGCCCCCTGCAGCTCGGGGGCCCCCCGCACTGCAGGGGCTGCAGGGGCCTCTGTTACGCCCCTGACGAGAGCTTGCAATGAAGAACTGATAGTACACCATAGTGCCGATATTGGCAACCCTCCCCTGCAAAATGGTAAATAGCTACTTAGCACACCATCAAATAAATCACACAACAAATGGTAAATCGCTACTCAGCACACAATGAATCAAATAAATCACACAACGGCTTAGTGGAAAACTGTTTGCTGCAGGTTTATTTCATAAATGAAATATGCCAACATGGTGGGTTAACTTACGGGTGATCCAAGGGCAGGCAGCCATAAGTAATCTAAGCTGCCTCCCCGCCTGACGAGCCAAACGGCACCATGCGCCAACCCCATTTGGTGCTACTATTTTATTTGGGGAGTTTTTTCCCTTAAATACCGTGGACCACCAGTCCAGGATTAAGCTTCACACCTTTTTAGGGGCGGAGTGTCACCAGGCAAGCCCCCGTTTGCCGAGGCTGGCAACCGCCCGAGGGACTAACGGGGTGCCGTCGCTTACATCCCAGGGTCCGGCCGTAAAGACTCCCAGGGGTTTGTCATATAGCACCCCTGCTGTGCTCCCTGAGATGGTACCTGGCCCCAGGCGCCGTACATGACACGGGGTGAAGGCCGGAAGTGAGGGACTCCCCCGCAGGACTTGCAGAGTAGCCTGATGGTGTAGGTGCCAGAATACGGCACCCATAGGAGGATGCACTGCTTTCGCCGCAGGTAGCCGCAGAGAGCCAGGAAATGAGAACAGTCCACTCCACCATGACTACTGGGCACAATTCTTCGCAATGTGGCTTTGGGCTTCTAGGAGCTATTATGCTTATGTACCTCGGAGAGACTTATTTGATGGCCTTTACAAGTCCATCAATTCCTTCTTGCTCTGAGGCACAGGTCACATTGCTACCATGTTCTGTGCCTCTGTCCCGCGGCTTACAGGCACTTGGGCCCCAAACAGCAAGCAGACTTAGGGGCCGATTCCGATTCAGGCCGGAAAACGTACCGACCGACTCGGTACGGGAATTTAGTCCGACCGACACGTACCGGCGCTGCCCGATCCGCGTAGTACGATGCAATGCATGTGAATCACGACTGACTCGTATGGAACACAAGCCGAAAGACCGAACCGCACGGAAACCAGCTCTCCGGCTGGAAAACCACGTGAATCGAACCGACCGACACGCACCAGGAATGAACCCGACAGAAACGTACCCGCGAACTCCGACCCGCGCAGTATGATGCAATGCGTGTAAAACCAGACCGAGTCGCACAGAGCACAAGCCGTATGACCGAAATGCATACAAAACGGAGCCGAAGCAACCCAATACTCCGCGACCGACGCGTACGCCGCACATGAAACACAGCAGAAACACAGCTTGAAAAACTCGGAGAAGCTCGCACGAGCCAACTGCAGCATCCTACTCGGTCAGAAGAACGTCTCCTACATGCCTAAAAACTACAAAGGAAAAAATACAAAAAAAGGGCCAAACAAGCAATGACAAAGTCAATAAATACAGGGGGGAAAAAAACATGGAACAAAGACACACCCACAACTCCACCCATATAAAGGCCACAAAGCCCTACCATGATCCTTTGCAAATTCAAATGACCTGCCAGCACAGAACACCATCAGACAGCAACCACAGACACACCCACAACTCATCCATCACACAAGCCACACACCATTAGCACCTCCCAAATAGCACCCTCACATACACCCAGCAAAACCTACACTCACCCACCCTCACTTGCACACTCACACACACATCAATCCCCACCACCACCCATCACCATGCCCCCAAAGAAGAATCCAAAGTTCCTAGACAGTGAATTGGAAGTCCTGGTAGATGAAATCCTCAGGGTAGAGCCACACCTGTTTGGTACATTGGTCCAACAGACCCCCATGTCGCAGAAAACCAAGATGTGGGAGAGGATCGTCGACAGGGTGAACGCACAATCACCATGTTTGCGCACAAAGGAAGACATCCAGAACAGGTGGTATGATGTGCGCAGGAGGGTCAAGGCCCAACTGAAGAAGGATTACGCCTTGAGTCATCGCACCGGCAGTGGCCCTCCTGCCAAACCAGTATACCTCAGGCCCTGGGAGGAGAAGGTGCGGTCCATCCTACCACCAGAGAGCGTACATGGACTATCAAACATCCCAGAGCCTGGTGAGTACACAACCAATATACCCAATATTGTGTGACAATACACACACATCACTGTCAAGGGGATAGTGAAACCATGCACCGTTAGCAAAGCCACAGTAACCAAAACATAATCATCCCAAGATGTGTATGCTAGTCAGACAAACACAATACCTGCCATCTCATAGTGATATGTAACTGTGTCATGACATGTACAAACCTAACAACAAATAGAGCAAGGCAGTGGCACAAATCTAACCAACAAACACTGTCAGACATTTTGCCAACACTAGAACACCACCTCACAGGGAAGCTCACTGAAAGGAAGGAATTCTGTGTATGCTGGTGAAGTCAGTGTAGCCAATAGCATGATGGGAGTTGTAGTCACAGATATTGGTCACCCTCACAATTGGCCCATCAACACCACTCTGAACCATGCTCACATCACAGGGAGTGGAAAAGAACTGACAAGATGGCTAACACTGGGTACTGCTGTGGGGAGCACAAGGCCCTGCTGGGAACTGTGCACCAACCAACAGCAGGACACCACTGACTGACATCCTGAAAGCCAACTTGCACTCCCTGCAATGGAAGCACGTTCCATGGTGGGATATCTGGCTGGGTGGGAAGGAGGACTGACAGCACTGACCATAGTTACCAGCAGCTTTTCTCACACACACCCTTAACACACATTCCACACAACTCACCTTGGAGAATGCATTTCCTCACACTCTAATTAAATATCCCACAAAGAACCACCACCCTGGGTTATGCTGTGTGAAGCACAGGGACACCTTTGAGACTTGTAGCCAAACAAATGCCAGGACAACACTGTCAGCCATCCTGTCAGCACAGGCACACTACCCCACAGGGAAGCAGAGTCAAAAGGAAGGAAGCATGGGCATGCAGGGAAGGGGGGTGTAGGCAATAGCATGATGGGAGTGGTAGTCACAGCTCAACATCCCCCACCCACATGGCCCAGCAAGCTCACACTGAAGCATGCACACCTCACAGGGAGTGAAAAGCCACCTGATTGATTGATTGATTGATTGACCTCAAAGATGTCTGACACTGGCCTCAGCTGTGGGGAGCACAAGGCCCTGCTGGGAACTGGGCACCAACAAACAACAGGACCACACTGTCAGCCATCTTGCCATTGCTGTCACACTCACACACAGTGAAGTCCACTCAAAAGGAAGGAAGTATGGGCATGCTGGGAAGGGGGTGTAGGCAATAGCATGATGGGAGTGGTAGTCACAGCTCAACATCCCCCACCCACATGGCCCAGCAAGCTCACACTGAAGCATGCACACCTCACAGGGAGTGAAAAGCCACCTCAAAGATGTCTGACACTGGCCTCAGCTGTGGGGAGCACAAGGCCCTGCTGGGAACTGGGCACCAACAAACAACAGGACCACACTGTCAGCCATCTTGCCATTGCTGTCACACTCACACACAGTGAAGTCCACTCAAAAGGAAGGAAGTATGGGCATGCTGGGAAGGGGGTGTAGGCAATAGCATGATGGGAGTGGTAGTCACAGCTCAACATCCCCCACCCACATGGCCCAGCAAGCTCCCACTGAAGCATGCACACCTCACAGGGAGTGAAAAGCCACCTCAAAGATGTCTGACACTGGCCTCAGCTGTGGGGAGCACAAGGCCCTGCTGGGAACTGGGCACCAACAAACAACAGGACCACACTGTCAGCCATCTTGCCATTGCTGTCACACTCACACACAGTGAAGTCCACTCAAAAGGAAGGAAGTATGGGCATGCTGGGAAGGGGGTGTAGGCAATAGCATGATGGGAGTGGTAGTCACAGCTCAACATCCCCACCCACATGGCCCAGCAAGCTCACATTGAAGCATGCACACCTCACAGGGAGTGAAAAGCCACCTCAAACATGTCTGACACTGGCCTCAGCTGTGGGGAGCACAAGGCCCTGCTGGGAACTGGGCACCAACAAACAACAGGACCACACTGTCAGCTATCTTGCCATTGCTGTCACACTCACACACAGTGAAGTCCACTCAAAAGGAAGGAAGTATGGGCATGCTGGGAAGGGGGGTGTAGGCAATAGCATGATGGGAGTGGTAGTCACAGCTCAACATCCCCCACCCACATGGCCCAGCAAGCTCACACTGAAGCATGCACACCTCACAGGGAGTGAAAAGCCACTTCAAAGATGTCTGACAATGGTGCTCTGTTGTGGGGAGTACCAGGCCCTGCTGGGAACAGGGCACCAACCAACAGCAGGACACCACTGACTGACATTCTGGGAGTTAACCTGCACCCACTGCAAGGGTGGCATGCCTCATGGTGGGATAACTGGGCTGGGGGGGAGAAGGAGGGCCGGATGTCAACCAAATGCCACCAATGATGGTCATGCACACACCTCAACATTCACATTGAAATGCTTCAGGTTGGCAGGACAATGTGCTACACCAATATCAACCTCTGACTGTGACAACTTAGGACAATGCAATGTACAGGCCCGCATCCAGAGGTACAGTCACAACTGTCAGGTGTTTGAACCATTGATGCCTGTAGAAACATAACATACATTGTGTGTCTCTTCCAAAAACAGGTGATGATGGGGACACAGCAGCAGAGGATGAGGAGTCCCTGTCCCAGGCTCCGGGGGACCCTGAGCTCTCTGGTGTGGAACAGCCTCTGCCCTCCTCGGATGGCGAAGACCTACCTGGCCCCTCCGGTGTGAGTCATCATGCAGCACCAGCAGGACCACCATCTGCACCCCCTGCACCCACTCCTCCAACATCTGCCAACACACAGACCACCCCCGCCGACACGGACAGACCAAGGACACTCAATGACAACAGCACAGGGACCCCGGCCCACCGTGAAGCAACGGACAACAACCCCAGTATCAACCCCCAAGGGGGCCTAGGCTCACCTGTGCGTGCCACCGCAGGTCCCGCACGTGTGGCCAGGGGTGGTGGGAGGGGTGGTAGGCAGAGGTCGCTGTTTGCAGAGGGGTCTGGACTGCATGATGACCCACAACTGGTACGCATTGCTGATGCGTACCAGAATAGCACCGGAGAGGTCAGCCAGGTAGTGGGGATCCTCAAAGACATTCAACAGCAGTAGGCTGCCCATAATGTCCGCTTGGACTCCCACATGTCCCGTGTGGAGACACACATGTCTCGCATGGAGTCCAAGTGTGACACATTGGAAGAACTGACAGCGGTGCAGAGGGACATATTGACATACCTCCGCCAGATTAGCACCAACATGGCCACACCTCCCTGTGTGCCCACAACATCTGGTGCCGCAACAACTGCAACTACCACAGGGAGGGAGGATGACCCTGGGGGAGAGTCCTCTGCACCGCAGCGGCCTGCACGTGAGGGTCCCCCCTGAAAGAAGAGGGGTCGTCCGAGGAAGGCAAACTGAGAGGCCGATGGCCATGTACATCCCCCAGGAACCCAACACCTGTTCTGGAAATTCCCCTTTGTGTGCAAACTGTTCACCCTGTCGAATGCAACCCAACTCTCCCACATGACATGGGGAGTTCAAGTTGGACCAATGTATCAGATGACTGTGGACTTTACTCAGGACATTTCTGCTACCAACACTTCCAACTCATCTGGGAACTTTGTATTCCAATCCCAATGTACAGCACCCACCATCCTGTGCACTATCCTCACACATGTATGTAAATAAACTCACTAATACACCATACTTGCCTCTGTTGTGATTCCAACGTTGTTTTTGTCATGGAGATGATGATCTGCTAAATGACACTGTGCATGCTAACTGCTACAGCAAGTTCAACACCGTCATGTGAGTCATGGTGACGTGACACATATGAGGGAGACACACCACTAGGGCTACACAACACATACACACCAGGGCCATCTGACTCATCGCCTACACTGATGTTGCCAGGAAATACAGTGGAATGCACAGACATGACACCTATTCAGAGTATGTGTTAACTAGCCCACAGGTGAAGTAAGCAAATGTCAGTTAGATGTGTGACCACAGACAACGCACATCCCAAAGTGAAGCACAGGTTTATTACACATTTGCAACATGTTGTGTCCACTACAGATGCAAGGTAATCCCACGTGGCAGTGGCCACACAGTCACCAAGTGTAGAGGAAATAAAGTCCAGGGGTGTGTGGCACATCACCTGCAGGGAAACGACTGCTTCCACCCTGGAAGTTGAATCATGGTGTCGGGGGATCCGAGTTGACCAAACAACTCTGAAAGTACCCTGTGAAGGACAGACATGACACACAGTCAAAAGCACTGAAGAACAGGACAGAACTGCAATACTCATGCCCAATACATGTCACAAGATACCTACACAAAACCAAGTTAGCATGTCAACACTGTTGGGGAGTACAGACTACCTGTAAGGACACATCGCTGCACGCACATTCAGCTGAAGAAGTTGGTGATGAGCTGTGTGCGGACATCACCCTCATCATCATCATCATCACTGGCATCGTGGCCCAGGCCAGTATCCTCCACAGGTGGCGGATGTTGGTCATCGTCATCCAGGATGAAAGGCAACTCCTTCCGCACTGCCAGGTTGTGAAGCATGCAGCAGACGATGAAAATCTTGCACACCTTTGCAGGGGCATATGGGAGGGCCCCTCCTGTCTTGTCCAGGCAGCGAAAGCGGCTCTTCAGGAGACCAAATGTCCGCTCGATCACTCTCCTGGTCCGACCATGTGCCTCATTGTAGCGCATCTGGGCTGGTGTCACAGGGTTCCTGAGGGGTGTCAGCAACCACGGCATGTTGGGGTATCCGGAGTCACCTACATACAGACAATTGCACATTAGCTGAGTTGGAAAAGAGGGTGGAATACAACATTGCAGAACACACACAATGGTACAAAGTCAGTACACACCGACAAGCCAGGCACGCTGGTTCTGCATCTGTGACATCATCCTCGGGATGCGACTACTCCTCATCACGTAGGCATCATGTGCAGAACCGGGGAAACGTGCACACACATGTGAGATGCTCATATCTGCAAGACATACCACCAGGGCATTGATAGAATGGTAATGTTTCCTTTTCCTGTATGCCTGCTCATGTGCCTGTGGTGGTACCAAAGCCACATGTGTCACATCAATGGAGCCGATGACATGTGGCATCCTCCCCAGGGCATATAAGTCACTCTTGACGTCAGTGAGTTGTTGACGTTTAGGGAAATAGATGTACTGGTTCAAGTATCTCAACATCGCCTCCAAAACATCGCGTAGCACACGGCTGAACATGGTCTGTGACATCCCACCAGCAGACGCCACAGTGTGTTGAAAGGTACCGGTGGCAAAGAAGTGTAGGGCTGCCATCACCTTCACCTTGGGGGTCAGCGCTGCAGGGTATGGCCGGCCAGGTTGCAAATGTGGGGCCAACTGCACCGCCAATTCCTCAATAAGCGGCCTGTTGAAGCGGTACCGTCGGATGCAGTCACGTTCAACCATGGTTGCAAGGTCAGGGAATGGTCTATGGACAGCTGGTGCCCTGCAGTGCATAGGTGAACAAAGAAAGATTGTCAGTCACCCCACATATGTGGCATTGACCATACTCAATATCACATGATACATCATTACGAGACACAAGTACTTGATGTGTGTGCCGTTCTGCATGGACATATATGGCACCTACATGGCCAACATCTAACATCTCAGTTCAACATGTGTTGACAACAAGTTCCAGGTTGTGCTATGGGAAATCATTCGGCTGTGTCACAGTACCCATGTACTGCTGTCACGTTCCAAACACACACCACAGTGACAAGTGAGGACAGATGTGCCCCAGGCATCACAGCTGCTTTGACAGGTAGATTCCCAGGGACCCTGTATTGCCACATGGACACTGGCATGACATGGCGTATCATGTACACGCCAGCAAAACAACCATGACTCCCACAGGTAGTGGCCCCTGTTGCCTCTGCAGGACAGACATGGACGTCTGTGACACACACACGCACAACATCAAAGTCGATGGACAAACAACATGGATGTGGAGACTGTCTCCCATTGTGCACATGGAATCCGAGACATCTGAAACACAACATGCACACAGACTGTGGAGGGCCATCACAATTGTGGCAATGGGTCACCCTGTGACGTACATACCATCCCACATGGGACTCAGGGTGTATGTGACATAACATACACATATACAACCTAGAGATGTGACCATGCCACATGCTCTGAACTGAATAGTTGCACATCACAGTGGTCATGTGCACAACACACAAAGGATTCTGTCCCCATGAACATGTGCACAGCCTGGGAGTGGCTGCCCCCAAGTGCCACCCAACAAACCACATGTTGACCCCCATACACACACAGGTAATGCAGCCTTACATGCCTTAGGATACAGTGTGGACAGGCTGTGGTGTTGTAGGTGTGCCCCTGAGTCCCTGGCAAGTAATTGTGGCTGGCATACGTTCACCAGTGACAACCATGGTGACATATGCGAGTGACTTGTACAGGGACGCGTTGTACAGCAATGGACCGATCCGTGTGCAAGCATTGGCCATTGCATATGATGTGGACGGATGCGTGTCGTTTTCCGAAATACGCGTTGTACAGCAATGGACCGATCGGTGCGCACGCATTGGCCATTGCATATGATGTGGACGGATGCGTGTCGTTTTCCGAAATACGCGTTGTACAGCAATGGACCGATCGGTGCGCACGCATTGGCCATTGCATATGATGTGGACGGATGCGTGTCGTTTTCCGAAATACGCGTTGAACAGCAATGGACCGATCGGTGCGCACGCATTGGCCATTGCATATGATGTGGACGGATGCGTGTCGTTTCCGAAATACGCGTTGTACAGCAATGGACCGATCGGTGCGCACGCATTGGCCATTGCATATGATGTGGACGGATGCGTGTCGTTTTCCGAAATACGCGTTGTACAGCAATGGACCGATCGGTGCGCACGCATTGGCCATTGCATATGATGTGGACGGATGCGTGTCGTTTTCCGAAATACGCGTTGTACAGCAATGGACCGATCGGTGCGCACGCATTGGCCATTGCATATGATGTGGACGGATGCGTGTTGTTTTCCGAAATACGCGTTGTACAGCAAAGGACCGATCGGTGCGCACGCATTGGCCATTGCATATGATGTGGACGGATGCGTGTCGTTTTCCGAAATACGCATTGTACAGCAATGGACCGATCGGTGCGCACGCATTGGCCATTGTATATGATGTGGACGGATGCGTCTCGTTTTTCGAAATACGCATTGTACAGCAATGGACCGATCGGTGCGCACGCATTGGCTATGGACTGACATGGTAACGGACGCGTTTTCGAAGCTTTTACAAGCCGGATGCAGTGAATTCAGTTGGCCACCCACAACAATGTTGCAAATTCATGGGTGTCATGAAGTTGAACTTTTGAAGGATGCTGTGGGCGTGTATAAGTGGTGCAATTCCATGGATTGGCCAGATTCAGAAGATGCAAACGACTTGGACCTATCACTTTGGACACATGGAACAGTATCTGCCTCTGCAGCACACATATAATGCTGGCTGTTCCCCTGAGAGCTCACTTGCCTGCACTACATGCTCCAGGACGACATCTGCCACCACCACTGCTGCTGTCTCTGCATCCTCTGGCTACTGCAATGGCACGTACTGTGGAGAGAGCCCCAGCCTTCAGCACTGAGGAGAACCAGGCCCTGCTGGACAGCCTCCTTCCACAGTACAGCAAGCTGTATGGGAAACCAGGGGAGCAGGTGAGTGTGCTGTCCACTGCCTTACTAATTGTGCATGTTGTCTGACTAGCAAGACTTACAGGGCCATATTAGCAAGAAGCTCGTTAAAATTATCGCTGTTTTAGCGGCAGGAAACTGCCGCTAAAGCGGCGATAAGGGGCTTAATAATATGCGCTATAGAATTCCAATAGAAGCCCAGGTTAGATGTGCAGGACATCTAACCTGGGCTTCTATTGGAATTCTATAGCGCATATTAGCAAGCCCATTATCGCCGCTTTAGCGGCAGTTTCCTGCCGCTAAAACGCCGATAATTTTAACGAGCTTCTTGCTAATATGCCCCACAGTGTGCACACCACTGGCTAGCATGCTCACTGAGTAGTTGGCACCCCCCAAAGTGTGTAGTTACATGCACTGAACAGGTATAGTGCAGTAACAGTGCATTCCAACAAGGTTTTACTTCCCAGGCAATGATACCATTTAGTAACTGCTGGACAACTGTTCATAGCCATAGTTGCACTACCTGTGTACATCATATGCCCCTGTGATTGAGGCATGTATATCCAACTGTGTGATGCACGGATATGTTGCATGTGAGGTAATGGCCTTTTCACTTTGTCATCCTCACAGGTTTATGCCCACCAGAAGCAGGACATCTGGCTGACCATCGTCCGGGCAGTAAGATCTGTGGGGATCTACAGGCGCAGGATCTGCAACTTCCAGAAGAGGTGGCAGGACCTTCGTGGCTGGACCCGGAGGATCGCAAGGGTCCAGCTGAAGCTGTCGCCTCCTCGCAGGAGGGGCGGACACCGGACCCTGACCCCCCACATGCTCCGGATTCTGGTGGTGGTCCTCCCTGACCTGGATGGGCAGCTGAAGGCCAGACAGCAGCAAGGAGGGGGTAAGTGCTAGCCTTTTCTGTGTACTATGACTAACATGCTCTATGCACTCCTTTAGCCTGGTTCCACTTCCACAGTACAACTGTCTTATCGTCCTGGACTCATGTCCCTCACTTGTGTCATGCCCCCTCCTCATCTGATACACAGGTATGGCCCTTACAGTCTGTGACTTAGGTCACTTGGGTACTGTGTACTTGCAGTTACCTGTGGTTCAAGTTGGGGACAGCATCAGTTACAGGAACTTTGTTGTGGGCTGCATGGGTGGTACAGTTGCTCACACAATGCCTGTGATCTGACATGTACTCTGGGTATGGCTTCACAATGTGTTCCAATTGCTGCTCTGACTCACCACATGTCTGGGGTATGTGCCACACACCCATGCTGCAGCAGAGACCAAGGGGGGAGCCTCAGAAGTATGTACATCATGTGTGTGACACATGCATAGCCACCTGCCTAGTGTTCAGGGTAATACCATGTTGCACATGGACCAGGACTGTAATGCCTACTCCATACATCGAAGACACTCTGTTCTCCCACTCCAGTGTGTCAGCATACATATTGGGCATTGTGAAGAGTGCACTCAGGTGTCTGCCTCTGTGTCACCGTGGTGTGGCCTTGCTTTTTGGACTCCTGGAGTGTTTAACAATTTGGGGTGGCCAGCCATCTGAGTTGTGACTATAGGATCTGCACATTGGTTAATGCATAGGTCTCTGATCCCTTTACTGATCACAAAGGTGTATGAAACATTGAGGTGCAGGCAGCTTTGGTTCATTCTCATCAGACGGTGAAGTGCCCATGTGTATGGATTTGTGTTTGCAGTCACTCAAATGTCTCATTTGATTGACGTGGGATCATCTTAGTCCTCATGATGTGGGTGGCCAGGGGTGCACATGTGCACCTGTCAGCTACAGGGCTTGCATACCCAAAACTTCCATGGTTGTGACACAGTGTAGACTGGTGTTGTGTGTATGCACTGCCCCTGTGACAGGAGACAGTTATGACTGACTTGCCAGACAGGCCTGTGCCATGACATTCAACTCGCAAAGGGTGATCCAGCAGTAGTGTGATATGTCCTGCAAGCACACCATTGTCGCATTGTCTATCAGGACATGAGAACATCATTGTGTCTGGTGATAGAAGCAAAACCCGCATATCGACAGGGACTCTGCCCGTCACTTTTCCTGACACATGTACTGAGTTAGTGGCAGGAGATGGCATGTGTTTGGAGTGACACATTTCCACATGTTCTCTTGGATGTCCAACAACTGTGTATGTGGTGCATGTGTGCACTTATGATTAGTCGCATACAACAAGCACCAGACAGATGGGTGCATGGACAGGTAGGATATGTGTGGCATGAATGACTGTCAGGCAGACAATGGGCTTCTTCAAATCAGTGTCAGCACTTATTGCAATGTCTAGCAAATGATGGCAGGGCTTGCTCTGTGATGTGCTGAACTTACTGTGGCGTGTGTGGTCAGTACAGGTGACTAATGTTGCTCTGTTTATCCTGATTCTTTGCAGATACATCCACGGCCACAGGAGGAGACAGCTCCACGGACCAGGAGGAGTGGCAGAGCCAGACTGGGTCCACTGCAGGGGAGACCGAGGGACCCAGTGGCACGGAGGGTGAGGGGAGCCACACTGAGGAGACCTCAGCTACGACCACCTCGGCTAAGGACCACAGCACTTCCAGTGAGGACTCCCTTGTGGAGGCGGGTGTCAGCAGACCAGAGACAAAATCAAGCAAGTCTGCCCCCGCCACCACCACCATCTCCACCCTCCCATCTTCTCCCATCCCACACGTCCATGGAGGCTCCCGTGTAGGGGAGCGTGTCTCCTTCATGCCAGGCACTGCACCCCCTGCCTCTGTCTCCCCTGCTGCCCTGAGTGTGGAGTCTGTGGACTTGCTTAAACAGATCCATCTAGGGCAGACATCAGTGCTGAGTGTCCTCCATGCACACACGGGTCTGTTGACACAACTGGTGTCATTCATGGAGGGCATGTCATCTGGCATGTCTGCCCTACATCGGACCAATCAGTCCATGGCCTCCTCACTGAGAGCAGCAGTGTCCCTCCTGCAACAGTCCCTCACCCCTCCTACCTCTGCCCCATCCACAATCCCCAGCACCCTGCCTGTCCCAAGCACACACACACCGGCACAGGCACCCACCAGCACAGACACAAGCAGCACACAGACACACACGCCAAAATCCAGATGCACACGCACGCACAGTCAGGGGACTGATACCTCACTCACAGGGGATGGGGCCCAGGAACACACACACGCATCCACGAGCACTGCGCAGTCCTCAGATACCTCTCCCTCCAAAACCCCTTCCCTTGCCTCACCTGCAACCCCCCCCTCCCAGAAGCTCTTCCTCTGTGAGCTTGGCCTCTTCCCCACAGATCCATCTGACACAACGCACAGGCGGAAGAGGTGACCACCACACACAGAGGGGAGTGCCCCTCACACCCGGACACCCTCCCCCAGGCACAGGCAGACTGAGGACCCCATTTGGAAGTCCCCCCAGACCAGGAAGGGCAAGACCCCACCACCACCACCACCACGCAGCTCCACCACACAGTCTCTCTCCTCCATCCCACAGGCCACCACTCCACAGGTTCCCCTGCCACACCCTGCCCCAGGTTCCCCCACACACCCATACCGCATCCCCAAAATGCTTAGGCCCTCCCCCCCTGCCACTTGCTCTTCCACCCCCAAGCCAGACGCTCGGCCTGTTTGTGCCACTGGTGTGGAGACCGGGTCCCCCCCCTCTGTCCTGCCCACCTCATCTGCCCCTCCTTCCACTCCCTTGGAGTTATGCACTGCGGTGGAGTCCACAACCACCCCGTCTGACTTGGGCACTGCAGTGGGGACCCAGTCCACTCCATCTGACCGGCCCACTGCAGTGGTGCCAGCACCCACACCATCTGACTTGTGCCCTACAGTGGTGCCGGCCCCCACTGAGTCAGACACCTCCACTGCAGTTGCCGGTGACACTCCTGCACCCACCACCCCTTCACTGCCTCCTTCTGGCATCCCCTGATCCTGTCCCTGCGGTGCCTGGCCTGCCCCTTGTATTCCCCTCCGAGGGGGATGTCCCCTGTCCGTACCAGTGCAGGCAAGCAATGGGTGACAAGTTGTCACATATCACCCTGTTCGGACTGTGTATGTGGACTGGCCATTGGCCTTAGTTTCTTTTGGACTTCAAATTTTTTTCAACATTTGCTGAATAAAGCCTCTTTTTGTTTACTAGTGGTTTTTCTTTTGATGTACATGATGTAGATGAGTATCATCATGCATTTGCTGTTGTAATAGTGTTCAGATCAGGAAAATGAAGTGTTGCTGTGATGGACTCCATGTGGTCCATGGGATATGTGTCCTAATCTAGTCTGGATCCATAGCATCCTTTGCTGCAGTCTGAGGGTGTAATGTTCTGCATTTGACACAGGGATGTACGTTTTGCATTTGTAATTTGACATCTGTGGCTTACACTGATGCACATCTGGTGGGCTTACCACTGTTCAATGTTTCTATTTCCCTGACTGTGTGCCCATCTCCACTGGACATGCAGTGTAGCACATCAATGTTGAAGGACTCATCTGTGTATACAGTGCAACTTGCTTAACACGTGTTTTGGGTATATGCAGATGACTGACGTGACACTCCCGTACCCAGGCTGATGTGAGCAGAGCCTTCAGTGTGTTGTGATTGTTGACTCACTGACCGAGTGTTTTGCTGACATGTTTGAGTGGTGCACAGACAAGGTTTGGCACAGCGGACCTTCCACAGGAGTGGAGTGCCCTCATGGCAGTGTGTAATCCCGTGACATTGCCTGGGCCCGTGTTGTGTGTTGTGTAAGCATGTCTGTGTGTGTTCCCTTCCCTTTTCCTATACCGGCTGTGTCCCTACGGATGTTCCTGTTTGTGATGCTTGCTGAGCTGTCCTGTGTTCATCCAGCATCTTGTACCTGGTTTCTCCGTGATGTGGGTGCATGGCAAACTAATGTTCATCAGGTTGTCATCCCTAGTTGTCGTTGTTGTCAGGGCTGGGGATGTGGGCAAACGCAGATGAGACACAGTCAGGATTCCCCTTGGCACTTGTTGGTTACACAAGTCATGTAATTTACAGTTTGTGGTAGCTTTCAGTGATTGTGACACGTTGTGTGTGTGACTGCTGCCACTCCTCAGGGTCAGAGCTGCAATGTTGGAAGTTGTCTACGTGTGTTCTTTGTGGGTGACCTTGGCTTCTTCATTGGTGTGTGACTGTGGCCGGGATCCCATTGATTGGGGTGGATTTCACGTCATGCCCATGTACGGCGTACTGTGCAGTGTGTCAGACATTCACGAGTCTTGTTGACTGGCCAGGTGTGATGGGTTTCTGCACCTTAGTTCCCACAACCACCCCTGGGATTGTCATGGGTGCATGTGCAATGTCACCTGTCCATGTGAGCTTCACTGCTGCACATTGGTGGAGATCAAGGTGTGTGGTGTTGAGTGTGTGCAAATGTGAGTTGTTGTACAGCTAGACCCCTACCTCCATATTGGCCTTGGCTGACAGGCCGTGCTGATGGATTTGTGCTTGTATAGGTGTGATGGTAGTTTGTTGCTCAGGACACATGGCTGTGGTTCACAGTGTGAACAACATCTAGCTTTGTCATCACAGTGGGATTATCATGCAGGCTAGTGTCACCACAATGTGGGGTCCCTGGGGGTAGTGCTGTGGTGGGTCTGTCTCTTGCTGTGTTAGTTGCTGTTCCTACAAACTTGTGTGACATGTGTAATTTGGGCTCCCTCTCATCTGACAATGCCTGATTGCCCACATAGGGGAATCCGATCCATGAGTTACTTTTGTATGGCACTGTATACACATCTGTGTAATTGGAATTCAGGCCTCCTCATGTGTTGTGTGGTTGCCTGGGGACACTGGCACACCCCCATCACCTGTTGTGTTTGATATGCAGTGTGAAGCTGCCTGTTTGTGTTTGTGCATCTGCACCACTGCATTGGCATATCTTTGGTGTGCCATTGCCTGTATGTTGTTTGGAGGATTTCCCATGCTGTCCCTGGGACTCCTAGTTCATCAGTCAGCAGCATAATCATGGTTCGTATGTCCCATTGCTGACATGGTATGGTATTTGTTCACCTCACATCTACAGTCTCCCCAGTATATCTACATTTGTGTGTCCATTAGTGCAGATATGTGGGTCTGCATTATGATGGTCACTTCTGGCATTGTGTAATTGATAAATGGAGACGATGTCAGTCCCCATGGGTGATGTTTGTCTGCACATGGCCAAAGGTATGTTTTATTTGCACTGCACTGTTTGCCTCACCCAATCTATGTTGCTATGGGACACAACCACTACTTTGCCACTGATGTGTTTATTGTTCTGTGACCAGGAATCATCCATGCTGTTTGGCAGTTGTAGCTTTTTCCATGACAACACTTACCTTTTGGTCACTGTGATGATGGGGGTTTGGACCCCATTGCCACAATGTTCAAAATGTGCTTCAGCTATGGACCCCACAATTACCTTTTGGTCACTGTGATGATGGGGGTTTAGACCCCATTGCCACAATGTTCAAAATGTGCTTCAGCTATGGACCCCACAATTACCTTTTGGTCACTGTGATGATGGGGGTTTAAACCCGATTGCCACAATGTTCAAAATGTGCTTCAGCTATGGAGCCCACACTTACCTTTTGATCACTGTGATGATGGGGGTTTAGACCCCATTGCCACAATGTTCAAAATGTGCTTCAGCTTTGGAGCCCACACTTACCTTTTGGTCACTGTGATGATGGGGGTTTAGACCCCATTGCCACAATGTTCAAAATGTGCTTCAGCTATGGACCCCACACTTACCTTTTGGTCACTGTGATGATGGCGGTTTAGACCCCATTGCCACAATGTTCAAAATGTGCTTCAGCTATGGAGCCCACACTTACCTTTTGGTCACTGTAATGATGGGGGTTTAGACCCCATTGCCACAATGTTCAAAATGTGCTTCAGCTATGGAGCCCACACTTACCTTTTGGTCACTGTGATGATGGGGGTTTAGACCCCATTGCCACAATGTTCAAAATGTGCTTCAGCTATGGACCCCACACTTACCTTTTGGTCACTGTGATGATGGGGGTTTAGACCCCATTGCCACAATGTTCAAAAGGTGCTTCAGCTATGGACCCCACACTTACCTTTTGGTCACTGTGATGATGGGAGTTTAGACCCCATTCCCACAGTGGTCATGGTCTGCTTGCATTGTGAAGGGCACACATATTGTTGTGGGACACATGTGATAGGGGGTCACATTGTATGTTCAATGTCATGTTCAGTGTTGTAGGCATTTGACACAGACTACACACTCTTGTCATGATGTTGGGGGATGTCTTTGCTGACATTCATTATGTTGGAGTATGCTGGTTGTGTCATGCATTACCCGTCCTATGAGTGGGGATGGTAGTAGTGACAGGCATCCAGCCCCCCATGAGTTGGGGTGGTGGTTGTGGTAGGCATACAGGCCCCGATGAGTAGGGGTGGTGGTAGTGGTAGGCATCCAGCCCCCCATGAGTAGGGGTGGTGGTAGTGGTAGGCTTCAATTCCCCTATGAGTGGGGATGGTGGTAGTGACAGGCATCCAGCCCCCCCTGAGTAGGGGTGGTGGTAGTGGTAGGCATCCAGCCCCCCCTGAGTAGGGGTGGTGGTGGTGGTAGGCATCCAGGCCCCCATGAGTAGGGGTGGTGGTAGTGGTAGGCATCCAGCCCCCCATGAGTAGGGGTGGTAGTAGTGGTAGGCATCCAGGCCCCCATGAGTAGGTGTGGTGGTAGTGGTAGGCATCAATTCCCCTATGAGTGGGGATGGTAGTAGTGACAGGCATCCAGGCCCCCATGAGTAGGGGTGGTGGTAGTGGTAGGCATCCAGCCCCCCACGAGTAGGGGTGGTGGTAGTGGTAGGCATCAATTCCCCTATGAGTGGGGATAGTAGTAGTGACAGGCATCCAGCACCCCATGAGTAGGGGTGGTGGTAGTGACAGGCATCCAGCCCCCCCTGAGTAGGGGTGGTGGTAGTGACAGGCATCCAGCCCCCCCTGTGTAGGGGTGGTGGTAGTTGTAGGCATCCAGCCCCCCTTGAGTAGGGGTGGTGGTAGTGGTAAGCATCAATTCCCCTATGAGTGGGGATGGTGGTAGTGACAGGCATCCAGCCCCCCCTGAGTAGGGGTGGTGGTAGTGGTAGGCATCCAGCCCCCCCTGAGTAGGGGTGGTGGTAGTGGTAGGCATCCAGCCCCCCCATGAGTAGGGGTGGTGGTAGTGGTAGGCATCCAGGCCCCCATGAGTAGGGGTGGTGGTAGTGGTAGGCATCCACCCCCCCATGAGTAGGGGTGGTGGTAGTGGTAGGCATCAATTCCCCTATGAGTGGGGATGGTAGTAGTGACAGGCATCCAGGCCCCCATGAGTAGGGGTGGTGGTAGTGGTAGGCATCCAGCCCCCCATGAGTAGGGGTGGTGGTAGTGGTAGGCATCAATTCCCCTATGAGTGGGGATAGTAGTAGTGACAGGCATCCAGCACCCCATGAGTAGGGGTGGTGGTAGTGGTAGGCATCCAGCCCCCCATGAGTAGGAGTGGTGGTAGTGGTAGGCATCAATTCCCCTATGAGTGGGGATGGTGGTAGTGACAGGCATCCAGCCCCCCCTGAGTAGGGGTGGTGGTAGTGGTAGGCATCCAGCCCCCCTGAGTAGGGGTGGTGGTGGTGGTAGGCATCCAGGCCCCCATGAGTAGGGATGGTGGTAGTGGTAGGCATCCAGGCCCCCATGAGTAGGGGTGGTGGTAGTGGTAGGCATCCAGCCCCCTATGAGTAGGGGTGGTGGTAGTGGTAGGCATCAATTTCCCTATGAGTGGGGATGGTAGTAGTGACAGGCATCCAGCCCCCCATGAGTAGGGGTGGTGGTAGTGACAGGCATCCAGCCCCCCCTGAGTAGGGGTGGTGGTAGTGGTAGGCATCCAACCCCCCCTGTGTAGGGGTGGTGGTAGTGGTAGGCATCCAGCCCCCCATGAGTAGGGGTGGTGGTAGTGGTAGGCATCCAGCCCCCCCCCAGCCCCTCTGAGTAGGGGTGGTGGTAGTGGTAGACATCAATTCCCCTATGAGTGGGGATGGTAGTAGTGACAGGCATCCAGCACCCCATGAGTAGGGGTGGTGGTAGTGACAGGCATCCAGCCCCCCCTGAGTAGGGGTGGTGGTAGTGACAGGCATCCAGCCCCCCCTGTGTAGGGGTGGTGGTAGTGGTAGGCATCCAGCCCCCCATGAGTAGGGGTGGTGGTAGTGGTAGGCATCAATTCCCCTATGAGTGGGGATGGTAGTAGTCACACGCATCCAGCACCCCATGAGTAGGGGTGGTGGTAGTGACAGGCATCCAGCCCCCCCTGAGTAGGGGTGGTGGTAGTGACAGGCATCCAGGCCCCCATGAGTAGGGGTGGTGGTAGTGGTAGGCATCCAGCCCCCCATGAGTAGGGGTGGTGGTAGTGGTAGGCATCCAGGCCCCTATGGGTGTGTATGGCATTGGTGATAGCAATCCCGCCCCTATGGTTCTGCTGTTGTTAGTGTACGTCATTTCTGCATCCCTATGTGTGTGTGACATATGTCGGGTACATGTCGTTTGTTTGTGTTATGGGTGTTTGACTTACCGTCTGCGCCGTACGCGTCCGTACCGGTTCCGGTAATAGATGTAGAGTATTGGTAGGACCTGCGCGATGGGATTCATGGTTGGTTCGTCTCGTTCGGCTTTCTCGTGGCTTCGACTCGTACTCGTAACTGGCTTGTTCGTCTCGTAGCCGTGGATCGGCTTGTGGGGCGAATCGGAGCTTATGTGCGGCTCTCCCGGATGCTCTGACGTGCCGGACGTAGCGACCAGTTCGGCGCGTACGGATTGCGCATCGTACTTGTACGGCCGGAAGGTGCTGTGTATTTACTTCCGTGCGACTCGAATCGGCGTTTCCGGATCCAGCTCGGTCGGGGAACTGGAGATGGAATGCGTACGTACGGCTCGATCGGAATTTTAGCAGTAATGCGCAGCATACTTGCTCGCTCGGACGACTGTTCGAATCGGTCGGGAAAAACTCGTTGGGCTCGTATTTTTTCCGGACGAATAGTATTAGGTGCGCTTCCGGCCGAGATCGGAATCGACCCCTTAGTCTTGCTCGAACTGCAAAATGCCCACATGTCCTGTGGATGAGTCGGAGAGCT
The DNA here is from genome assembly GCA_963921515.1 of Calotriton arnoldi. Taxonomy (NCBI): domain Eukaryota; kingdom Metazoa; phylum Chordata; class Amphibia; order Caudata; family Salamandridae; genus Calotriton; species Calotriton arnoldi. The sequence continues at coordinate 271,170 of CAWUFW010003844.1, forward strand.
GTGCCTTTCACTTTCGGAAAACAATTATTTCTTCAAAGACACAGCAACACTTCTTGTCCTAGAGGCAGTTCACAATGGGCGTAGTGCACTGCCTGGCAACATTCTCAAAATATGCTCCGTTTCCCGGTTTACTCTCCTTTTCTTGTCAAGCAACATGTCTCCGATATTCTCTCCTTTTGCCCCCGTGGCTACTGAAAATCTCCTACAGTTTTGTGCAGATCACAAGGCTCATGGGTTTCTAAGTCACTCGCAAGAGCGGCTTGTCTCTTCTAGAAGTTAGTATTGGCGGTCTCGGCACCAAGGACAGAAACATGTTATATTATGCTTATGTTATACCTAACAAGAATCATTTATCAAACAAACTAACAAAAAAGAACCGAGGAGCCCTTTGGCAGACTTTCTACTAGATACCAATGAGAATCTCTGAAGTGGAGAAAATATGACATTTCTTTAATATATCATCCTTTGCCTTTGGAAAACAATTTGGCAAAAATACCATGTAAATTATCCATCGCACACGACTGTGAGTGTGTGCCCAGAGCTTTGTGCAAGGGTTTGCTGACTTCTCTATATTTAGGGGCAGATTTACAAGGAAGTGCCGCAGCGCGGCAACGCAAGTCCGTTGGCTGCGCCACGCTGCGCACTTCCAAAGCACAGGAATGCGACATATTTACAATAATATGTCGCATTCCTCTGCTCTCCCCTGCGCTGGCGCACAAACAGCTGCCATGCGCCGGCGCAGGCACCCTTGCACCATGGTGCAAGGATGCCTGCGTCCTGGGGAGATTGTTTTTGTGCAGGAAGGGGCACCTTCCTGCACAAAAACAATCACTACAGGCATTTTCCTCTTTCAATGCGTGCTGTAGAATGCAGCACGCATTGAAAGAGGAAAAAACGAGGAGAAATGAAAACATTTCTCCTCGTTCTGCCTCGCTGCACCTCCCCTGGGGAGGTGTAGCATTCAGATGCATTTCCAGATTTACGATTCCTTGTAAATCTGGAAATGTGTCGGGTTCCATGGGTGTTGTGTGGAAACACCCTCAGCAACACCCATGGAACCCGACACATTTCCAGGTGCTGCGTGTAAAGGGGCCATATTTACAAGGACACGCAGGGTGGCTTTTCCTGTCCTTGTAAATATGGAGCAGTAAAATACGCCACCAGTACGTCACAAAACGTGACATACTGGTGGCGCAGGGGGCTTGTAAATCTGCCCCTAAGTGTTTTGACCAATGCCGCTTCTCATCACAAGATGACTAGAGATAGGTTCATGTTTGTATTGCATTGGTGGGCACATAGATGACGGTCAGAGGGAAATGCCAGAACATTGCCAATATATGGAACAGTGGTAAGTCCGATAAAAAAAGCTTAGTGGTGATGGTACCAGATTCAAGTAATCCAAAAATTTCACATATAATATATTTAAAAAAACACATTTAAAAAAATGAGTTATTTTTCTAGCTCAAACACGCAAAACCACTGAAATTCCTTTGTCAGGTCTTGCGCCCAAACTGCTGCGGCACCAAACATTCCCAGCATGTGGTCTTTAGCCCTGTGATGTGGGGGCTGGGGTTTGAAGCTGGGCCGAGGACCCCGCCTGTGGCAAGGCCTTGTATAGTGTTTGGCTTTGCTTTTTTTTTTTTTTTTACACTGCCTGAAACCCTCAAGTCTGGCACAAAATTGTGATTGAATCCAGCACTTAAAATGGTTGCTGGCAAGTCTACTCCGTCTCGTGAGTCACGTGCTGTTTTCAGCACTTTTTGTCTCTGAAGTTCTTTTTAATTTTACAAGTGTCTGGAAACCCCTGACTGCGCCCTGTGGCATGTACGTCACCTTTGGGGTTGACTTCCCTAGGGCAATTTTTATTTCACAGTGTGAAACACATGAGTCAGAGCTAACTCGCAAGTTTCAAGATGGTGTTAAATTTCAGCCCTAATCCAGTCACAATTTGTAAAAAATTCAAAATGTGATTGACAGGATTCGTGAGTCATGTGGGTCATAACTCACAAGTTAAAATGGCAGAGATATACAAAAGTGTTCACCCTATAATGACAGCTCATTAATTCTTTTAAATGCTTACATCTTAAAAAATTACAAAATGGGTTTACACCAAACTTAAAAATGGATGGCTTTAGATTAAAGTTCTATTTAATGCCAAGTTTGGTGTAAATCTGTTCAGCTGTTTGGATTGTAGATGTGGGCAAAATTTCCTATGGGAGCTAAATTAGGAAATTGATTGTTTTTTCTCCCCGCCCGTTAACCTTTTTACTGTACATGGAAATTTAAAAAACTTGGAATACTGAAACTTAGCCGGCTGAGTAAGGCGACTGGCAAACCATGTAAATCTGTCCACAGGATGAAAATTTATAGAGAAATCAAAAAAGCCTTTTCAATAGAAACACAGCCTGAACCATAACAACACAGTGGCAACTGCCAGCGAGTGATATATATATATATATATATACTCTGAATTCCTCCGTTCCGGTTGGATTCGGTGAAGGATCACAGCACCACGCTCAGAAGGTATTCAAAAACGTGTATTTTTATTAAAGCATAGTGCAATTACAAAACGGTAGAGGACGGTCTACGCGTTTCGGCCCCAGCCGTCTACTGGACCATATATATGTGTATATATATATATATATATATATATATATATAGTATGTATATATTTTACTTCCAACGGTCGCCAGTAGGTAGTTATAGTTAGGACCTAGTTTCCATAGAAAAAGCATTTTTTGACTTGGCTATATCTTTGGCGTCGTTTGACTAATCTGCATGAAATTTTCCCCAAAAAGTGTCACGTGGGTACTATTGTTATGGAAAACTTGGTGGTGATTTGTGCAGTGGGGACTGAGAATTTGGGGCGTGAAATAAGGTTGCATTTGTAGTGTTAATTCCCATAGGAATCTTTAGGCACACCTACAGCCCGAACCACTGAACAGACTTATACCAAACTTGGCAGGGAGGTAGATGTTGGGGTAAGGAAGTGCCTTTATCTTACTTGGTGTAAATCTGTTCAGTAGTTGTTGAGAAATGTAATTTTAAAATTATAGTGATATCTCTGGCCGCGGATATTTTGGGTGGTTTTGCGATGAATCGCGAATGCACACGCCAACGGGAATGCTCTGATTGTTGCAGCCGCCATTTTATCTATCAGCAACATTTCCCAGGGCTGAAAATCTGTGTGAAAGCCCACATAAGGGGTCAGGGTGGAGATACTCTGACCCATGGTTGAGAAATGGGGTGTTAGTAACACAAGTTATGTTTCCAAAATTGATTTCTTTAATCGCTTGCGATATTTGCGATGACGCCTAAACCACCAGCGCGGTCCCCCATTGTACCATTGCAGGGACATCGCGACTATCAACAGCGTCACGAATATTAGTGGAAATATATCAATGAATCATTAATATGTATTGTTATAGAGATATTGAGAAACTGGTAAATGTTTTTATAGAGTTATTCATATAGTGAGTTATCTACTGTGATGGTTAGAATTAATTATGTAGTTTTTTAATGTGGTGGTGGCTATTGAATTCCTGCTTTTGCTTTCTGCTTTCGCTGCTTAACCGCAGGGATCACGATTACCAATGTCACCGCGATCTCCAGCCTCACTGCGAAAATGGAAAATAGGTTTTAGAGATGGTTGTTCTAGAAATATACAAGGAAAACATGAGTTTGAAGTGTACAGTGATAAACCCCTAGTGTGTAAAATACTGTAATATGTGTGCATATATGCGTTTTCACTTTATCGAAAAGGGGCAATTGTCGTGGTTAACAACGTCATTGCGACGTCCCGAATAACCGAGAAAACGGAAAATAGGTCTGAAAGATGGTTTCTAAAGAAACTTACTGTAAAAATATGAGTTTAAACATGCTGTGAAAGAAGTATGTATATAGTAATATGTGTAGTGCAATGTTCAGAATGGATTTTTTTACATATTATTTATGGATATGTTGGTGGCCATTGAATGTCTGCTTTTGTTTTCCATTTTCGCAACGTGTCTGCGGGGATCGCGATGCCGTCGTGAAGATCCCCAAAAACTAAAGAAAAAAAAAACCTTTAGAAATAAAACCTCACAATATTTTGGGTACTAGGGTGGCTCTGACTAGAGCAGTTGCGTTGGTTGTGTATATATGATTTCTATACATAAGCCCGGATGCAGAGTTTCAGGTTACTTAGAAACACCCTGTTGCCTTCATCTGTAAAGTGCACTCCATCATTTCTTTAAATCCCATGCATGTCAAAACGCAGATTGTTTTTATAGATACAGCCCATGCAATGGTCTCTGAGGAATGCAGAAACAGTTTTATTAACATGTTTCCTGGCTTTGTCAATCTGTGGACAGAATTGATTTGACCACTTCCATTTCTGTCTTTGGCATATATTAGAGTACACAAAGACAGTGTGAGGGAAAAGCAACATCAGTTCTGCAAAGCTTTCTTTCATTAGTATTTCTAGCCATACCCCAATGTGCCTAGGTCATTGTCACCACAGTGCACAATCATGAGGTGAGGAGCTTGGGAATCCACAATGGATTTAACCAAATCCAGCAACTGATGAAACTTTAACCCTCTCTGGCCAAACCAAGTAATCTGCATGTTAGAAATGGAGGTCTCTAGTTGGCAGAGGTAGGTACCTTTGTCCAAATAGGGACCCTTATTTCTAGTCAGGGTGAGGGGGGTACAAACTTTAGATAACCCCTGCTCACCCCCTTGGTAGCTTGGCACGAGCAGACAGGCTTATCCCAAAGGCAATATGTAAAGTATTTGTACGAACACTCACTTTGACACAGTGAAACACCACAAAAGGACACCACACCAGTTTAGAAAAATAAAATATCTTAGTCTAAACTAAACAAGACCTAAACGACAAAAAATCCAACATACAGATATTCAGAAAAATGACTTTCAAAAGGATATTGCAAAAATAAGCTTGTAGAAATCAAATAGCACCAACTGGGGCTATTGCGACGTCGTGATAGCAAGAAATCCAAAGTACGGCACCGACCGTGAGGATCGTGGCGTCGGTCGCGGATTCACTCAGACCCCCAAACAAACAGTACCTTGGAAAGGAAGTCGGAGACTATGCACGGTGTCGAAGATGGCCGATGTCGGCTCAGTTGACGATGCGACGTCGGCAAGTTCGTGGAGTCGCCCTCGGCGGTTATCGGTGCCGCGATAACAGGATGTAGGCGCTGGCGATGACGGAGTTGATGCGAGCGCTGGCGTTGGGCACGGCCGATCACTGCCAGCGTTGGCGGGCGTCGTAGGGCGTCGGAGTTGCGGAGCAGGCCAGGCGATGCAGGTCGTGGCGTCACAACGGCGTCATTGACGGCGTCGTAAACAGGTTTCCTTGCTTCTCTTGGGTTTCTTCCAGCTCCCAACAGCAGAAACAACCTCCAGAGGTACAAAACTGGCACAGGCACCTCAAGGGAGGTCAGAACTCACAGTAGCAGAGTTCAGGGGAGCTGGGGGTGAAGTCTTTGTGTCCCTGAGACTTCTGAACAGGAAGCCAGCTCACTTCAGGCCCTTGGAGATCTTCTTCAAGCAGGGGACGCAGCACACAGCAAAGTCCTTCTCCTTCCCTTGGCATAAACAGCAACTGCAGGCCAACCCCAGACACACAGCAAGGGCAGTACTTCTCCTCAGTTTCTCCAGCTCTTCTTCTTGGCAAAGGTTCCTCTTGAATTCCAGGAATGATCTAAAGTTCAGGGGTTTTGGGTCTAATACTTATACCCCAAAATGTCTTTGTTCCCTTTGTGCAGGGGGCTCTGAGCCCAGTTCAAACCAGTTCTGCCCTCACTGGTGCAACATGACCACAGGAGGTGGACACAGCATTGTGCAAGGGAGACAGGCCCTATTCAGGTGCAGGGTAAATCTCCTCCCACCACTCTATATGCAGCCAGGGTATATTCAGCTCAGGGCTGGGTCATCCAGGAAGGGCCAGGCACACCTCACCCCCCCCCAGAGGCTGTTTACAGGGAATGCACATCCTCTGTCTCTGTCACACTGAAACCAGACAGTCAATCCACAAACAGGCAGAGGCACACAGAAAGGTTGAACAAGAAAATAGCCACTTTCTAAAAGTGCTATTTTCAAACACATAATTTAAAAACCATCTTTACTAAAAGATGTGTTATTAAATTCTGAGTTCAGGGATACCAGACTCCAATCTTCTATCTTACTCCTATGGGAAGATATGCTTGTAAAATGTCACAAAGCATTCCCCATTCTGTCCCAATGGCAAGATAGCCTTTCAATAGTGAAAAACGAAATTGGAAGTATTTCACTATCAGGACATGTTACACACACCAGTACTTGTCCTACCTTTCACATACACTGCACCCTGCCGATGGGGGTACCTTGGGCCTACCATAGGGGTGTTCTATGTACAAGGAAAAGGAAGGGTAGGGCCTGGCAAGTGGGTGCACTTGCCAGGTCGACATGGCAGTTAACAAACTGAGCACAGGCACTGCGGTGGCAGGCCTGAGACCTCTTTTCGGGGCTACTCATGTGGGTGGCACAATCAGTGCTGCAAGTCCGCTAGTAGCATTTGATTTACCAGCCCTGGCACACTCAGTGCACTTTACTAGGGACCTACTGGTAAAACAAATATGCCAATCAGGGAGAACCAATCACAATATCAATTTACACAGGGAGCACTTGCACTTTGACAGTGATCAACAGTGGCAAAGTGCCCAAAGTATCTAAGCCAGCAAAAACAAAATCCAGCACAGCATCAAAAACATAGGAGGTAGAGGCAAAAAGTCAGGGAAAACCACGCCAAGGATGCCAGGTCTAACACTGCACATTTGGCAAACCCAAGACCCTTTCAATACCGCTCTTTTTTGCAGCGTCTTCAGCCCAGTAGATATAGCTGTGTCCCAAAATCCATACCAAGCATTTTGAAGTGAAGGAACAATAGTAGTCAGGAGAAGGCTGGAGCTGAATGAGGTAGTTTTCCAAAAGAAAAGCAGTAAAAATTGAGTTTGTAAAAAAAAAGATATATTTCATTAGATGCTGTCAGCATGAAAGTGAATATTATTAGGCAGTATGTTGGATGCCTTAGCAAGAAGCCTTATTATTGGATGTTGTTTAAGGAAAGAAATTAAATACAGACATTGATATGCTTTTGAATCTGTGGAGTATAGCACACCTGCTGTATCTTATTTTGAAGCAGCATGTTCCTTCTAGAATGTGCTGTGAGCCTGTGACCTACTGGTTCCACTGTGTTGCTAGGTACACTGAGCTATGGCTCTATTTGGGGGGGAACTTACTCATTTTGAGTAACTTACTCATTTTTGTATTCACAGAAGGCACTTACTCATTGATGAGTAAGTGCCTTCTGTGAATCCCAAAATGAGTAAGTTACACAAAATGAGTAAGTTACTCAAAATGAGTAAGTTACTCATTTTGGTATTCACAGAAGGCACTTACTCATCAATGAGTAAGTGCCTTCTGTGAATACCAAAATGAGTAAGTTACACAAAATGATTAAGTTACTCAAAATGAGTAAGTTACTCAAAATGAGTAAGTAAGTGCCTTCTGTGAATACTAAAATGAGTAAGTGCCTTCTGTGAATACCAAAATGGTAGTAAGTTTAGGATTTTGTCTTAAGTTAGTTCTGTGAATCGGGCCCGAATAGTGTAGTGAGAAATAAAAGATGAGAACATGTTGTCCGCCTGTATATGAATTAGTAAGAAGTATTACTTGTTAGGTATGTATTGGGAAGTGTTTGTCAATGTGGTTTTTAACTTATATGACCGCTTTGCATGTGCTTAGATGGTGAGATATGGTTTTCGTGCTTGCACGTAGCTATATATACTGTGTGACTTTTGAGTTTACTTAAAGATGCAGAGAGGTATATATTTTTGGAAAGATGGCTTGAAGGTGTACATCTATAAGAAATCGCATATCTGTTTACATGGTGATCTATGTTCAGTAAGGCTGATGAAAATGTCATGTATTTGGTGAGAGTAGTGTTTTTCTTTAAACATTGTTTGTTTAAAATTGAGTTGTTTAATAATAGTGCAGAATGCCACGAGAGTTCTTGTGCTAGCTTCATTTCGAGTGTAACTTTTGTTTGAGATATGCTGAATATATGTTTTAGAAGCAAAAGAAGTATTTGAGAAATGATGTGGGTATGCCATTCGCAAAAGGTTTTGTGCTTTGAAAATTTTCAAAATGTTGTTTTCCGTTTTAGAAACTTACTGATGCATGTGCATGCTCAGAAACAAAGCAATGTATGTTTCTACAGAGCCATGTATGCAAATATATATAGCAAGTGTGATATATAGATTTCACTCACACCTAGCTCAGAAGAAAAGCATGTATACAGTAAAACAGGTAGTTTGATACTGACAGAAGGAGATAACCAATGAGTCAGCGATATAGTGAGAACTCTTATGTGTCTAACAGCAATGAAGGTACTTTCACAGTCAGTCAGGCAGTATTCAGGCACTCATGTAATCACCCAGCCACTACTCAGGCAGTCATCAAATCAGTGATTCACTTTCCATGGAGTTATTCAATTACCCAGACGCTACACATGTACTCTTGCAATCAGGCAGGCAGAAATTATGTAGTCATTGAACTATGCAGGTACTACTCATACAATCATCTAATCACCTAGGTACTAACTATTAACTTATGCAATTAACAAGGCTGTAACTATGCAATCATTATACCATTTGCTCAGCACCTATGGAGCCATCTAAACACTCACTTACAACACATGCACTCATTGAAATACTGAGGCACATGAGTGCACTGATGAAACACTCAGGCTCTACTCATGCACTCATCTAACTACGTGATAAATTTAAAAAAGTGCATAAGAAGGAGAGATTCAGTGAAACAGAAAGAACGAGTTGAGACAGTAGGTGATAAGGCCTTTGCTTTGAAGAAGAAGCTTTTCATTTTGATTCTAAATAGAATGAAGACTCTTGACAAAATAGTGTTGTGCATGAGGAGACAAAACCAGAAGAAAAGATTAGTGAATAGAAGTAACTGTTGAACAGTTTTTAGTGGAGAATGGATAGATACTTCTTGTACAGAGCCTTTCTTTAATGAAGAAAGCTATCTCCAGGATAACAGATTAGCTCATGCTATTGATTAAAGAGGACGATGTTATGAAATGAAGAATGGTAGTCCTATAGCAAAAGAGGTGATGGTACCTAGAAATGTAGAAGAAGTTATTGCAGAAGAGGTACAAGGAAGGTGTAGTCAGGGTACTATATACAAATAGAATTGTAGTACTGTTTCTAGTATTAGACAGCAATCCATTGATATATTAAGAAAATACCTATGTAACTTTCCAAGGTGAAGTTTAAAACACTAAGGGGCATATTAGCAAGACCCACGTTAAAATTATCGCCGTTTTAGCGGCAGGAAACTGCCGCTAAAACGGCGATAATGGGCTTGCTAATATGCGTTATGGAATTCCAATAGAAGCCCAGGTTAGATGTCCTGCACATCTAACCTGGGCTTCTATTGGAATTCTATAACGCATATTAGCAAACCCATTATCGCCGTTTTAGCGGCAGTTTCCTGCTGCTAAAACGGCGATAATTTTAACGTGGGTCTTGCTAATATGCCCCTAAATAAGTTATGCCACTCAACAATGCGAACTTTAGGTAGGAGGGTGTATTATGTGAAAACTCCTGCTTTATGTTCAGGAAAAATGAATAGAGCACTTTTGCATGGTAGTGAGGCTGACAGAGAAAAGGTTTGTGGTGATGTGCAGTTTCGTTTCTTTGGTCCTGAGTAGGATTTTTTGAGAAAATGAAGAATTGTTAAAAAGAGGAGTTGCAGAACAAGACACATATATTACAGTTGATAGTTTTAAAGAAGAGATTACGAAATGTTACACAGTGTTGTCTAAAAAAACAGAGTATGTTTGTATATGTTGTCAATGCACTTACCAGAAGATTTAAACACAGACTGTTGACTTATATTTAAAAAGTGAAAAAGTAATTAATGATAACTGGCAAACGTTACCTGTGTATTTATTTCTTGAGGGACGGTATGACTTGTCTATACCGCAAGTTATATGTAAGTGGTGTTACAATAAATTAGAAGATAATAAAATGAACAACACATAGATATTAGATACCCATTTTGTAACATAATATAATGCCTGCTACTGTAGAAAAACTATGAAGGGCCCCCCCCCAAAAAAAAAATCAACATTTATTATTCTTTGCATCATTGCAAAGGGCCTTTATGGACTGCTCTCCAGCACTCACTACAACCCCACAGTCCATGCAGTTTGATGCCATCTGGGAAAACTGTGGAGCCAAATCTTGAAGTTGAGAAACTTTTGAATGGACTCTCTGCGTTGGTGTTGTTGTGCTGCTATTGAAGTTGAGGGACCTTCAGCTATGTGTTGCCTTCCGGCTGCTCACTATGAACTCGTCTTATGAAATGTGTAAAAAATATAAAAGGGGAAAAAAATTACCATGCATGATTTTTGGCAGCATTGCGAATAGCTGTAACACCCTCCTCACCAGCTCTTATAACAACACTACAGTCCATGCAATACATGCCCATTCTTGAAAACTCTGGTGCCATATCTGTTGTAGTAGTCTGTACCTCTGAAGGGACTTTCTGGCCGGGAATTGTTGCTGCTGCCTCTGATGTAGATGGTCTTCCAGCTTCCTTCTGCTTGATCGGCAGTTGGAGACGTTTTCTATGATAAGTTTTAAGATGATATAACATGAACGTCATCCCACATGAGTCCAAAAAAAGTCTCCAGTCAAAATCTACCACCTGCTCAGAATAAACTTCTGGAAAAGAAGATCCAAGAAGGGGGAGTGGGTGTATACTTTCTATTCATTTTACTGAAAAGTATATTATCCAATGATATTCCTTACTTTCCTGGTCATGTGATGTTTCCAGATTGTGCATTGCACTAGTTATGCAGCAGTTTTTAATTCCCCATGAACAATGGGTAGTTTGATGGGTGTTTGGCAGCTATGTTCTATTTGTGATGTCAGATGTTGAGTTGTTTTTTGAAACTGTTCTTTTTTATAAATGTGTTGTTAAAATAGACTTAAACTAAGATGTTACTAAACAGCTAGACTCAAGCTTTGTGTAAAATATGTCTATATATCTGTTTTTCACTTTGCCATATGTAATGGTGACTACTGATGTCATTGCAACCTCCTGTGTTGCTGTGAAGAAGGAAAAGTTATTTTTGATTTAGTTATTTCGACAAATGAATACAAAGGAGGAGTGGGTGTATACTTTCTATTTATTTTACTGAAAAGTATATTATCCAATGATATTCCTTACTTTCTTGGTTATGTGATGTTTCCAGATTGTGCATTGCACTAATTTTGCAGTAGTTTTTAATTCCCCATGAAAAATGGGTAGTTTGATGGGTGTTTGGTAGTTATGTTCTATTTGTGAGTTCAGATGTTGAGTTATTTTTTTAAACTGTTCTTTTTTATAAATGTGTTGTTAAAATAAACTTAAACTAAGATGTTACTAAACAGCTAGACTCAAACTTTGTGTAAAATATGTCTATATATCTGTTTTTCACTTTGTTATTTGTATTGGTGACTACTGAAGTCATTGCGACCTCCGGTGTTGCTGTGAAGAAGGAAAATGCATTTTTGATTTAGTTATTTCGACAAATGAATACAAAGGGGAAAGATACATTAGTATCTTACTAAATAGCTACACTGAAACCTTATGTAAACTATGTCTATATATGTGTTTTACACTTTGTTAAAAACACCCGGTATTCGCAATCTATCCTTGGCAATGGCACTCATAAATACATACATGCACTACCTGTTCAATCATCAAGGACGTCCTTTGTCCATCATTCTGCAAACGCACCTCCTGGCATAGTACTAGTTGGGGAAAGAAGTCCCCTTGGCTATTGAGGGTATTTGGGGGTCAAGTATCCCTCTTGTTACCTCCAGCAAGGTCCACACAGTCAGTTTGCTAAGAGGTCTTCGGAGGCCACATCGCCTTTCTGCACCACTCTGCAAACACATCTCCTGGCACACTACTGGTTGGGGAATAAAGTTGTCTTGGATGCTAAAGCACCTTTGCGACCAAGAAGCCCTCCTGGTACTTTCTATAAGTCCTACTCAGCGGGATTTCTGAGAGCTTGTCAGAGGCCCTGCCCCCTTTCCACACTATTCTGCAAAGACCATTGCTACTTAAAAAAACATGGAAATTCATAGAAAAAAACAAATGTTACAGTTGAGTTTTAGTTAGGAATTAGCATTTAAAAAAACCTTAGAAATTTTACGGGGCTGTTATAGTTAGGAAACAGGATTAAAGAACCTTAGATATTCACCGAAAAAACCAAAGGGTACATGGACGATATAGTTAGGCTGATATTTCACTCGTACAAAAGCAGAGAAATTCAGCAGTTATAGTTAGCTGAGCTAACTATAACTCACGCCCCCGCAATGCACTGCTTATTACGTCACATATTACATCACTCATGACATGGTCAGTAACATCACTGATAACATTTCAAATGACATCACTGATTACATCATCCGGTGACTGAGTGTTTCTAAAAAGTTTATGAATGTTAAATAAGTATACAGCAATCAGCGCACGGCGTAGTGAGTAGTGCCAGGCCATTACGGAAAGTGCCTTTTCAAAATCGAACGATTTCTCGTTCTTTCTCCTAACCGACAAGTCTTACTTAAGGTTGGACGCATCATTATACTGTTTGCACCCGTATTATCACTGGTGTTGGAGTGGTATTTTTCTCATACTTTTCTCACCTCTATATTTCATTCTTGACTATTGTGCATGACGGCTCTTTTCTTTTCTTTGCACTACACCTTTTTCTCTAAATATACTATGCATAACCACAGTACATGATCTCGGGTCTGGTTTTTTCTGACACTCTCCACAGCTGCTCTCCGAATAACGTTGACTTTTGTAGTAACTGTGAATAATGGTCACACACTTTTAGAAGCTTATCTCCACATTGTTAGCACTGTGCTTATATATGATTAAATTCATGTTCCCCAATAATGGTTTATCATTATTAGACAGCCTTGAAAAAGTCACTGTGTGACGAAACACATGCCGGCTGTCATCAATGTACTGAAAACTGGATGAATATGACCTGTGGAATGAGATTTTACTGGAAATGACTCAAATAACTTTTTTCTATATTAAAGAAAACCTCTTTCTTCAAGACAAATCCTTACTGTTTGGATCTTATTTGTATTTGAAACACTGTAATTGGAGTGCTGTGGCATTCCTTTCTGCTATATTGGCACATTGGGCCCTCGGTCCAACGTGTACTCACACCTTTAGCAGTAAGGTGTGGGACTACCTCTTAAGCACCATATCCTACAATAATGTATCATGTATACTGAGGGGTATATTCACAAGAACGTGTGATAACTACCGCAAGAGTAGCGTAACGCAACTTCCAATATCGCAGCCCATCGCAGGAAAATATCCACGTGTCAACGTGGAATTCACAACAAGGCGGTACCATGCGATAGCCACCAGATAACGCGTCAAATGTCAGTGTCAAAATCAACGCCACGCCGAAAAAATGCGAAACGCGAGAAATCATGCGATGAGGCCAATCGCGGTACAGAAACCAGCGAACACCAGCCACAGGCCTGTAAATCCCACGCGGCCGGCGGGAAAAGGCACCATAAAAGAAAGAAAAAAAAGAGCCCAAAAACAATTCCAACTGCGTAGCAACATGGATGCACCCGGACCGAGTGCAGAGGACAAGCCGAACACCACAAGCCCTACGGAGGACCAGCCAGGAACCCCGCCTTCGGGGAAGGGCAAGGACAAGAGGAAGAGGAAGACCGGGTACAGTCCGCAGGAAGACCAGATCATCGTCACGTGGGTGACCGAACAGCATCAACAACTGTTCGGCACCTCGACTGCGGCACTGGCAACCCAAACCGAAATATGGCAGGCCATCCTCACCAAGGTCAATGCAGTCGGAGTGTCCAGGAGGTCACTGGAGGAGGTCAAGAGGCGCTGGCATGATCTGAAAAGGCAGACCAAACATGAGCACGCCGCCAACAGGGAGGCAGCAACGGCGACTGGAGGTGGGAGTCCTGCGACACAGGAGGAGCTGGAGCAAATGGTGGCCACAGTCAGCAGTGAGGAGACGGTGGCAGGATTGGGGGGCCTGGACACAGCACGATACGACCTGACCCAACAGCAACAGGGTGAGTAACCACTAGGGACGGGGGGATAGAGGGAGATGGGCACAATGGCACACATGCACAATTACGCGCAGCACACAGCACACCCACAATGACCGTGGAACATGTCCCTGAATGCCTTGGCACACTGCAGCACACATAGAAACGCCAAGTAGGCCCCCATCCACAATGTGCACAGAGGGCCCACACCCTATCACCAATATCACAACCGACCCGTGCACATGTGCTGAATCCAGAAAAGCAGCTGCTCCGTGACCCACACTGACTATGCAAGTAACACTGCATGTCCGATAGCACGGCAGCTGCCCCAAAAAAATGACATGGCTCACGAAGCGACATGGAGGTAGCCAAGTGCGGATCACATCCGTAAAGGAGCAGGTCACACTCCAACGTGTCCTCGTGCACCCAAAACCCATGCCTCACAATACACGCAGCAGACGAACAATGCACCAGGCCACAAAAACAGTCCGCGAGCACACATGACCCAAGTCAAAAGCAAATCAGGCCCCAAAAGCACACAATTCAAAGGCACCCTGCCTCAAAGGGAGAAGGCTACACGAAATCAGAGCTGCAGTGGCAACTCACCCACAATGCAGCACACACACACAGCAATTACAGAACATCAGCAATGAAGGCAATGTGGTACAAAGTGCAACACCAGCACCACATGACAGAGCCCACAACAGGTTCCGCACGTGCGTAGTAACTGTCCACCCACATCTGGCATTGCCTGACACTGTGTGATGATAATGTACGGGTACTCCGTCATGTAGTCGAAAAACACACTGACTGCCATCAAATAGCCAGCACCCCCAAACAGTCACAATGTACATTGGCATGCAGTCTGAATGTATATATCTGCAAATCATCACCATACATGTGAAACTCTGTTAACCTGCATCTCCCCTTTACATTGCAGAGGGACAAACAACACCCCCTGCAGAGCACACCACACATCCCACCATTGATGATGAAGAGGACAACCTGCACACATGTCAAGACACCCTCCAACGCATGTTGGACAGCCTCTGCACCCCACCCCCAGGAGCAGGCCAGGCTAGCTGCCTCGAGGTGACCCCACTACCTGCACAGACCACACAGCAGGAAACACACACCACCACGGCTGTCTCCCAGGACCACCCCGACCAATACATGGAATTCCAACGGCGTGTGTTGGGTTGCCAGGTGGAGTTGGCTTATCAGCTGTGGGTGGGTTTCGAGCTCGTGGCAGCCAAACTCGATGCCATACGTGGGTGTCTGAGTCCCATCATGGACCACGTACAGTCCCTATCGGACACCCCCTGTACGCACCATGCTCCGCCACAGACCTTGGCTAACCTCGCTGGTGCCATGAGTCTAATACAAGCACTGTCTGGTCAGACAGGCACCAGCCATGACAGCACAGAGTTGGCACAGATGCGGAGGGCAATGGACACCATGGAGCAGATGCAGGCTGGAAAGATGTCCGCAACGGCTGGACACCAGCGAGCAGCGGCTGGGAACAGCAACGCCCGGCAGTACTCCAACTTGCCATTGCTGCCACTGAGCCCTTCCCAGATGACTGCAGCGGGAACATCGACACACACAGCTCCGACCCCTGATGTGTCTGTGTTACACTGTGATGCTGCCCCATCACCTACGCAGTCTGATGTGTCAGGGGCACACAGCGATGCAGCCATCACCCCGCCACACACTCCGGACACACTGGACACAGAACCCGTATCAGGGGAGTGAGAAGGGGATGGGAACTACTGTGTGAGGAAGGAGGCGGTAGCATCCATCACCGCCATTTGGCCTGTCCCTGCCTGGTCATGACCTGGTCATGACCTATGCATCATGCCCTGGGAAATACATCCTACTGTACCTACGGAACACCCTGCAACATTCACCCGGACCCCGACACGGACTGCCATTCTGCACCGCTGGCCAATCACACAGCAATCTTGCTGCGGACTGCACTCTCCCTCTTCCCAATTACTGTGCACTCCCCAAAGGACTCTGGTTGGCCCACCACTGGGCCTCCATGTGATGTGGGCTTGGATGGCCAGGTACAGCTCCAGCTCCGTCAATCACCTGAATGTGAATAAAACATTCTTAATCACACAGATGTGTCATCATTATGTTCACTCACGTATGGAAGTATGGCTGGATGTGGGGAGGATGATTGCACATGAAGGTACACCCTGGTAACTGACATCTATGCGCATTTCTATCCCTGAGACACATGGCCAATTGGATGACTGGGAAGGTGAGTACTAGCTGTGTCCCCATTGCACATCAACAGCAATCTCACAACACCCCAAAGTAGGCACACGTCCATGTGTTGAATAGGGCTGTGTGTAGGAGTGACCAAAATGGTGGCAGGCCAGGAGTGGTATCCCACACCACGTGTGACAGCAGAACTTCACGTCGCAGACCGACTTACACACATCTGTGTGGACACACTCTGTTGTGATATATGACATTGCTCCACATGGTCAGAGGTTGGACACCATACACACACATAGCTGGAGTCATGTAAGTGCACATGTCGTCCAGCACCTATCCGAAAACAATGTCTGGCTCACAGAGGCGGAGCTTGCCAAAGGGATACACCCCCATTGCACATGCGCCAGTCAGTTCCTCCCTGTGTTGGGACGAGGCTCATTGTGGCACACGAGTGGACAATCTAAACAACACACCTCACAGTTAGACACCAGTGGAGTGGCATAGGCTTTATTGGCATGTGCGTGTCAGTACTGATGAGGCAACGGCCACAACAGGCTGGGACATGCTTAAGACACATGCAGCATGGGTACATGTCGAGGTTCAGTTGATGGTGGTGCTGAAATGAACAACATTCATCACGGATGGCAACGCTCACAGCCCACCTTGCCTTGCTGGATGAGCCATGTGTTGTTTGGCGTCTGCACATTGCCCCGTGTGAGGGGGCACGACTCACTGCACGTGGGGTCTGCATGGTGCTCTGCCTCCGGGGTGCGCCGATTGTCTGCTCTGCCGACAGTGATCAGGTGTGAGGGTCCGACATATTCACATGTCGTGCTACATTGCCATGTGTGTGCTCTCACCCAGCAGTGTGTCCGAATTGGCAACGTTGCCAGACGACGCTGTGTTGCTCCGACCATGGACCTGCATCGCCTTGCACAGGTGTGTGTACACACGCGTTATTCCACGCACATGCATCCAGAGCCCGAGCGAAGGCAGACGTGTCCTGTGTTGTGGTGGGATATGTGAGCAATCCCCACGATGCAACAAGTTGTTGGGCCATGTGCTGTGGGTGGCAATCGGATGTGGCTGCAGGAACGTAGTTACTCGTCCATGAATGCCCATGTAGCTTCATGTGCAATGTGTTCCAATAGTACATCGTTGTCGTGTTCAAGGAACACAAGGGTGAGCCAATCCATTAGGTGGTCCGGGAAGGTGTGCTCAGCCCACGCCGTCTCACCTATCCGCAACACAGCCCAATAGGGGAGTGCCTCGATGTGGTCACTGTACACGAGAAATTGTGCAATCTCCCATGCACAACTACCAACACAAACGCAGTATGTCAAGGCATCCCATGCACGGCTGTCTCTGTTACACTCCTGTTCGTGATCCAACAGGGGGCGCAGACACAAGTCATAGTCCAATTCATCAACAGTTGTGTTGGATAGGCAGACATCCATGGGACACTCGAATGTGCATGTTCGGCAGTGGAACCAGGGCTGGACGCAGGTGACGTGGGCAATGCGGAAGCTGAGCCTGTAACTGATCCGCAGCACTGCCATTGGCAGTGCGCCCAGTAAATGCAGCATACGTGCACGGTACTGTTCCACGTGACGGGGGTTGTGCTTGTGCCCGGTATGGCCTGCCATGCGTTGGTGCGTCTCGTGAACAGGCACTCTTCTGGACTGCGGCAGTTGTGTGGAGGATATGCCACAGCTCTGAGCAATGATTCGTATGTGTGTGCAACGTTGTGGGTTATGGGTTGCTGTTTCCGTGAGTGTCAAGGGCATCCCATGCGGGGCTACCACAGGCAGGGGCTTCTATGTGTGGGCTGTGGATGAGTCGGATGGATCATTTGCGGAATGCGTGTTGTGGGGGTCGTCCCCATCTGCCATTGCATCTCTATCAGGGTGTTCCAGGCGCGTTCTGGACCAAGGTCGGAGGTGCAGGTGTCCTCCCGCCTTCTGCATTGGGACAATGGTGCTTTCATCCCTGATGTTTGTCTGACTACTACTTTCGTTTTCGGAATGTGATGTGGGTTTGGCGCTGTGATTGGGACACGGCCTTGGGCTCATGGTGTATGGATGGCGATGCACACACACATGTTGGCATGTGGAGCCAGGTGCCCGAGCGGCCTTGCACTGCTTGTGCTATCTCACTCCATCTCTCTCCCTCGCTCTCTCCCTCTCTTTCCTTTGTTGGGCGCATGGCACACCATCTTCTTTTGGATTTGGTCTTCCAGGCTGTGTGCTACGGATTGTCCAGTGAGGAGCAGCTAGGACTCATCCTAAGGGTTGTTTCTGCTTTTGTTTGTATGGTGTTTTGTGTTGGTGATTGCATTGCTGTATGACTGATTTTCCATTTTCTGGCCACGCATGTATGTTTATTTTCCTGCTTGTGCGACATCAGGCAAAATGTTTGTTTTTGGATTCATGGTGTTGGTGTGCAGTTTCTTAGTCCGGGGTTGGGGGTGGTCCCGAGGGGGGGGGGTGTTGCGGGCCTGGGGTGGTGGGGGTGGGTGTTGTGGCCCTCTTGGGTGTCCGGGCCGCATGATGTGTGGCTCCATGGCATCTGTTGCCCTTCGGATTTGGCCCTTGGCTGTGCTCCCTTTTGTGGTGGTGGCTGCCGTCCGACTTTACACCAGGTCAGAGCTGGTGTAGATTTCCTGGTGCTAACGCGCCTTATCGCCTGTTTTGTGTTTTTATCGCAGATGTGGCTGGTTGTTGTGAATGTTGAGGTGTGCTGTTGTCTCTGCTTTTGTCACGGGAACGCCTACTCTGCATCTCATTAGCGATATTTGCGAGGGTCCTCTGTGGCGATGTTTTTTGCGGCTGCTATCGCGGGTGAACTGGTGCTGTGGGCTGTTAACACCGGCTTGTGAATGGGGGGGTAAATTTATCACGACTTTGGCTGCGATAAAGTGCCGTTAATTCGGCGATAGCTCCTTGTGAATATGCCCCTAAGAGTTTACTTGTATGCCCACCAAATAGCACTTCTTGAGTACGAGGAGCGATTTCTTTCTACTACTACCCGCTCTTTTGTCTCACAATTAGAGCAATAGCGCCACTGCTACAAGTGGAAGACTAAAGGCGAGCTTGCATGTCACTGAATAGCTCCCGCTGAGGTCAACAAAGAATAACAGTTTAGGAGGGAATGTTTTGGAGAGCAGCAGGGCAGATGGGACGACTGTAGCTAATCCCCCAGAGGCCCATCCTCTATAAGCATGTTAAAACATGCATTGGCAAAGCCAATAAGCCTTGCTGGCATTTTGAGCCCTGAAAAAAAACATTAATGAAAAGGCTGCTGCAGTGAAAATAACAAAACATAAAATGATTGATATCTGTACACAGTGTATCTATGAAGTAAACAATTTAATGTGGAATGATTCAGTGTTCTTGTGAGATGCAAACGCTCCAAAAGAATGATAGACCATACATTTTATACCTTGAAGTGTGAAAGAAATGCTCATCTGGTTTGAGCCAAAGTTCACTCTCTGCACATTTTGAAAAAACAATAGGCCATGCTGATAGATGCGTTGTCTAGCCATACCTAAAAAATGTCTCCATTGTGAAGCAGCACCCAATCAGCAAATACTTTGATATTCTCTTGGGGGATCTTACTTTATGCCACCCCTCCACTGACAGGAATAGCAGGGTCTTACTGAAATGTGACAACAATAAATATAAGGAATGAGGCATGCTGCATTGATCTGTTGAAAAATGGGGGGGGGGGCCATCCCTGAGTTGGTGCCTAGAACACTCACTTAAGATTTTTTCGGGATGGCAGAGCATTCCAAAAAACCGTCTCTGCCTTTGTGACTTCGAAGACCCTTCCAAGGAGTCCCTGCAGTTTATTTAACTCCTTCAGACAAGGTCTGTTTGGGTATGTAATTGACCTTGATTCTCCATGAAAGGCAACCACCCCTTGAATATTTGTATGTTGTTGCAAAGTCATCCTGTGTGCCCTTTGCACCCCCATTTTCTGCTGACTGGTACTGGTGGTAACTGACTCTGACTGTCCCTGGGCTCTGTCAAACCAGGCCCACGGCCAGTGCTATGTTGAAAACACAAGTGAAAACACCCACATGCATTTAGGGTACACTATATATTAGGGTACACTTACAATTGGCATGACCTTCCCTATAAGTCTTTAGTAGATAATAGGGCAGGGGGATTAAAACTACCTATAAGGACTTAGTATATAATAGGGCAAGGCAGTTTAGAGGCCAGCAGCCCTTTCTGCACTTGCATATATGCACTGCTGAGGTCATTTTAAAAGCATCCCCTGTGTAAATTCACTGCAAACCCGACTTTGGTGGTAGGGGCACTTAAAAAGTGATCATCTACAATGTTTTTGCATATTAGGTACCCCAGGATCTCCCCTAGGTGTTCCAGGGGTAGGAATCATGCAATTTTAAGGAGGGTCCTTATAAAAGATGTTTTATATGACCTAGGGATAGAGAAATTGCACATTTCACTTTCCCCATTGTAGTAAAGTGCCTCCCAAAATCGACTTTGGTGCTAGGAGCACTGTGGAGTGTGGATCTACATTACTTTTGCATATTCAGAGCATCCAAGATCTTCCCTAGGCATCCCAGGGGTGAAGGGTTATATAACTATAAGCAGGACCCTTATAAAAGATCTTTTATATGCCCGGGTGTTGGAAAAATTTCACATTTCATTTACCCCATTGTAGATCCCCTGCCACATAGGATAACATTGCAATAGTTTATGAGCGCATACATATTGCTAGGAATTAAAAAATATATCATTCAAGGACTTGAAGAATGGTATTGATAAATCCAACAATATGTATTGTTAAATGTATCCTAAAATATACAGGGGAGAAGTTATAAGACTTTCTTGTCCATAAGCCAAAATTCAGCCTTCCTGCAGTTGTCCCTGATTGGTCAGAGTTAACAGGATTAGCCAGGCTGCTTTGATGAAGTGATAAGTGGCTCACCCAGGCAGAGGCTTTCTGTTGGAGAGAGCTCTGCTACACAGAAAAGCCAGAGCAGGGGGAAGGGGTCGTAAAGCATGAAACTTCAAAGGAGGAATAGGACAGGCAGAGAATGCCAGGTCCATCTACCCCCATCCCCTCTGACCCAGCCAGATAGCAGGCTTAAGGAAGGAATCTGCAGATGTTAGGGGGAGGAGAGCTATGGAAATGAGCCATACTGGAGGTTGGTTTAACTAGTTCTTACTACTCTGCTAAAATTTCAGTCATGTTGAATTTTGTAGGAATAGTGTTCTCTGGGAGAAGGTTATGCCACACTTTGTAGGCAGTGGCTATGCTCTAGGGTATTGCCTTGCACCCCATTGGACAGGAATGCTCTCCTGCAGAGAACACTGAATAAATATGTGAGAGGTGTAGAGCCTCTCAGATGTGCTGCTTGAAACTAGGAGAAGAAAAAAGATTGCAATGCTGGAATCTGGATTTGCACCACCAGGCTTTGCATTCTGACTGACTGTGCCTGCTGCATTATCTGGAACTACAGCCCTGTGGATGTACCTTGCTTCTGAAGGATTAAAGCATTGACTCTGTGCAAGCTACAGGTTAATCCAGCTTACCTAGAACATCACCATGAAAATTCCCCTTCCTGGACTGCATCCAGTGGATTTGTAAGGGTTTTGTCCAGGTGCGTTGTGGGAATTGTTGTCCCAAACTTTCAAGGGCCATCTTGGAGCTCCCAGACCCTTGCATGTGTTTTGGACACTTTGGACCCTCAAGAGGAACTTCAGGAAGAAGTTCCAGAAGTTTGGAGAAGTTTATAACAACTTTGGAAAAAAGCTCCATAAAATGTCTGACTCAACTGCAAGAGCCAAGCTGGCCCCCTTCAACCGCGACCCAGCCTGGATTCTAGGTTTGTCCCGCTGAAGAACTCCAGAGGCCCAATTTTCAGAGTTTGACTGGGAGCTCCCTGAAAGTCAAGCCGGTGAACCTTCACCGAATCCGGATTGGTGAGGAGCATCGAGGGACACCAGCGGAAAAAGCTCCAGAAAAGTTCCTAAGTCCGAAGGTAAAGGTTTGACCAGGGCCTCCTGCTCAGTGTATCCGCACAGGGCTCCATTGCGGTCAGCCTGAAAGTTTAACTTTGTCTCATGCGAGACTTGGTTCAAGCACAAATGTCTTCTGGGTACTGTGTGCCATGGCTGGATGCACTACACTAGGTTCATTGCTTGACAAAAACTGGTTGCACATAAACATTTCACAAGCCTTTTGTACGGGAGTGCACATCTCACTAGCAAGCAACAGCCATGACAAAACACAGTCATGGGGAAGGCTACATCACATGATTTTTACTCATGAGCAAATGGTGAAAATAAGAATCATATAACAAAAAAAGAAATTGCTATGCCCCGATATTCACACAGAAGCATTCCTTGCATAACAGTTTTCATAAAATCCATAATTGGAGCAACAAGTGCACTTGTTGTTCTTGGAAAAAACGAAGGGGCATATTATCAAGAACGGCGTTAAAATTATCGCCGGTTTAGCGGCATAAAACTGCCGCTAAAGCGGCGATAATGGGCTTGATAATATGCCTGGAGAATTCAATAGAAGCCCATGTTCACACCAGAACATGGACTTCTATTGGAATTCTCAAGGGCATATTATCAAGCCCATTATCGCCGCTTTAGCAGCAGTTTTCTGCCGCTAAACCGGCGATAATTTTTAACGCCGTTCTTGATAATATGCCCCTATGCTACTTCACCCATCTCTATCTCGGTCCTTCATTGTGAGCTTTTAGAGGTTGCTACAGCTGAGAGACTCCCAGTATAATTGTTGCAGAGTGTGCAAAGCCAGTGCCCATGGGGGAGTCATGCTATTGCATCAGCTTGACACAAGCATCTTTGAGACCAAACAGCAAACATCTTCAGTGGTCCTTGTGGGGCAGTGAAGATTTAATCTGTGTGCGTGCATGTATGTGTTAGGGGCCTGGGCTCAGAATAAAAGACATTTGTATTTTTTCAGAAATAGAGAGGACCGATATTCACAAGATTTGAGGACAACTAGTCAGGAATGGAGCAAGTGACGGGAGGAGCTTTCACATCACTTCTGGGTGTTGAGAAACAATCTACAATCTATAAATCTAAGTCCAGAGTCAAACATATTTTTACAGAAACATACCACATTGCTTGTGGGGGGTCTTCTTAGAAGAGCTAATCTGAGTCTCAGGAGTGCTGGATGGAAATGGGATCCATAAGAAATGGGTGCACAGTACTACTGATCTGGTATCATTGAGCTGGTGAAGAATCTTAAAGCACTGTGAGCACCTTTTGCTGAGATCACATTGAAGATGTAGATCATGTAAGAAGAGATGTACGTCCTTCTCTCTGACCCCGCAGGCTTCTTTCTGTCCCCATCTACCGAACTCACCACCCCCTGCCCACAGCTGACTTCTCTTAAGGATGGGCTAGGTCATTTTAGGTCGAGCCTACTAGAAAGCACGTGCGCTGTGTGTAGCGAGACACTTTGTGGGCTTGCCAAGAACATACAGGGGCTTGGAGCTCGCCAATCGCTGCCATAAATTGGCTTTTCTCTCACGTTTCCAACCTTCTTTTCTGTGTCCCAGCTTGTCAGTCTGTTCGTATCCCTTCCATCAAGCATTGCCTCTTTACCATCACTTTTGACTGACTGTCTTCTGTGTTTCCACTGCTTGCTTTTCAAGCACTACTTTTTTGTTTTGGTCAAGCACTCTGTGAGAGTTCATGCTTTTTTCAAAGTTGTCTCCCCTGTGTACTTCTCTCCCCCTGCACTCCATGTTGTTCTCTGTCGTCCAAGTGCCTCTCCGTGACCACTTCATGTTGCACTCACCTTTGTGTACTTCCCACCCATTGCTTTTTTGCCTGTGTGCTTCTCCCCTGCCAGCTCCACATTGCTCTCTCACCCACTGCTTCTCCTCCCCTCCCATGCCTTCCTTGTTGTTTCCCCACTCACACCCTCCTGCCTCGTCTGTTGCATCTCCTCCCCAACCCTGTACTCCCCCTGTTGCCTGCTCACCCATGCGATTCTCCCCACCCCACTTCACATTGCTCTCTCATCATTTGCTCCTCCTTTCCCACCCATGCCCTCTGTGTTGCATCCACACCCCGATGCCAGTGTTGTTTCAGCAACTCATGTTGCTTTGGCACCCCCATTGCTTTCCACACCTGCTTTTTTATATTAAAAATATAACAATTTTGTTCAACTCGGATTAGTAATTTTGTGGATATGCACATGTGGTGCTCGCACCTACAAAATGACACGGGCAGCCACGTCAAAAGCTTCATTTTTATTCTTTAGCCATGCTGCACAGCATCAGGGATTCTGCATAGTGTCAGGGCTAAAACTCGTGGGCAAACCTAATCAGTCTCAAATACAAAACCTATCGGCTTTGCCAATGGGTGTTTTGTTTAACTTTCACTTTCTCTGTCATTTGGTGTTGCTCTAAAGCACACTATCTGTCCATAGTCTCTATCTTTCTCTCTTTCCCTCTCTCTCTCGCTCTCTTTCTCTCTCTCTCACACACACACACACACACACACGCACACACACACACACACACACACTGCCCCTTTCTCTCTATGTCTCAGTTTCTTTCATTCATTCTCGTACTCTCACTCCTTCTATTTCACTTCACTCTGTCTTGCTGTCTCTTACACTATCTTTTCTCTCTTTGCGTCTTGCTCTTACACTTTCTCTCACACCTCTCTCCTCTCTCACACAACCACTCTGCATCTACTTCTCCCACTTCTCTCTGGCTACCTGTCTCTCTCTCTATGACACTCACTCTCATTTTCTCCTCTCTCACACACACACACACTTTATCCTCTGTTTCTTTCCCTCACACTATCTACCTCTCTTTCTCTTATAGTCACTCCCATTCTCTCAATCTCCCCCTCTTAATCTCTCTCATTCCTTGCTTTGTCTCTCTCACCCTCTCTCTCTCCGAGTCACTCTCTGTCTGCTTCTCTCTCCATCTCTCTAGTCTCTCCCCATTCTCTCAATTTCCCTCTATCTCTCCCTCCTCACTTTGTCCCTCTCTCCTTCGCTGTGTGTGCCTGTCTCTCTCTCTCTCTCCACCTTGCTAGTCTCTCCCTCTTTCTCTCAATCTTGTTCTACCTCTCTCCCCTCGCTATGGCTCTCTCACCCTCTCTTACTCTCTCTGTCTCCATCCTCTGATTCTGTCTGGTTGCTTCCCTCTGGTGCATCGAGCTCTCCCCCACAAGTTCCCCAAACAGCATTTGACAGTGACCTCCAATTAACTGGATAGAAAAGCCACTTCCCTTCATAAAAGGACAGGTAGGGAGTGAAGTCTTCTGTCTCTCCCCGGTCCCCCGGAACCAGCCAGGGCTTCTGCCAGGGACAGCCTGTGGCCTTCAGTCTTACTTACTCAGAAGTGTCCCTGGGGTCTTAATCACATCTGCTGCCTTCAGTAGAACTGGGGCTGCCTGGACTCGGAGAGCTCAGTAGGTTCATATGCCTCTTCTGCCCACACGTGCCACCAGGCTTACACATGCTCAAAGAAACAAATCACTGGAGGAGCCCGGTACTAGGGCCATAATGGACACCCCCACAGCCCACCACGGTGTGGGGGGAGCTCCAGTCTTCTCTACATGAAGGGGACCCCCCTCAACATGTCTGTGCAGCATGTCTCTCTAAAGCAGCTGCAGTGTGCAGCATACTCTGAGCTGACACTACGCAGACCCAGGACTGAAAAGAAACAAAATACATTATTTGTTTCTCTTCAGTCCCAGCCTGCCAGGCACCTTACATGAGTGGGGGAGGCCCCTGAAGGAAAGCATCCTCAACTTAGCGCTGCTTTTCTTAGAGGGGAAGAGTCAGCACAGACATGACTGGAGTAGAGATAGGGTTGCCACCTTTCCCACAGAACAATGCCAGCTCTCTCTCTTCATGTTTTAAGATTCTTCAAAGGCCAGCAAAGGATTCTTAAGTAGAACTTTATATTAAATTATCTGTAGTCATTTTACTTTTTGCATTCTGTCCTTGTTTACTAGCGTTATTAGTCAGGGGCTAACAGGACAAAGTGTTTTCTTCTTACATTACCTGTTAAAGATATGTGTTGATAAAGGATAGAAATACTAGCCAGGACATTAAATGCTAATCATTGCAAGTGATTTCCAAATCATTCTATTGAAGGATCTGGATAGAACCCCAGAATTCCTGTTTCCCTCGGGCATGCTTTGATAAGGTGTCAGGCAAAGTTAAAAGCAATATGCACTACATATAGTTTAAATATAATTGACTAATAAATGCCAATAAAAGCACAACATTGAGAAAAGAAAGTGACCAGCTTTACTTAAATATTTCCAAACACTTGGTGTATTTGTTTTGAATCAAAGTAGTCTACAAAGCAGATTGCCTTTGTGTTACATAAAGAAATTCGGTGAATTCAATATTTAAATGCCATTTTAAGTTGCAGTATTGTAAAGCAAAGATCTCAACCTCTCTCTTGTCAGATGTATCTTTTTTGCAACCTGGTTCTTGTTATTTTGTTTTTCCTACTATAGAAAGGACTATGAGAACCAGAAAGCAATGCGTCAAATGTAAGAACGCCACTCCACATGATTGTGGGTATAAATCCAGCAGATGTTTTATTAGTATTCCTCAATCAAGCCTCAGCCATAAGGGAAGCTCCTTACAATGCCACTACTGACCATAACACCCACGACTGATAAGAGCTGACTAGTTGAGGGCACAGAGTGGTTATCTCCAGTAGGTATGGTGAGGAAGGCCAAGACAGACGTGAGACTCTGTGTGAAAGAATGTTCAAGAGGCAGATGGAAGTGAGAAGCCTGTTGAAGGTTTAGGCAAAAATCTTCAAGAAGAAAAAAGGACAAGCAGAAGGTTGGGGAGGAGACCTTCTTATATGAAGAACTATGATTAATACAACCTTGAGAGGTCTAATTAGGTACTAACCGGGTGGTTGTTGAATTACTACAATGGAGTGGTTTCTATGTATATATTACTATGTTGTTGTCGAATTACTACAATGTAATGCTGTTTATGTATTTATTAGATATTATATTTAGGTCTGGCTATTTATTTGTAATGGAAGCGAGGTGTGTGGTAGCCTATCCAATGACATCATCAGCACTACGCAGCTCTCATCAGTCATGTGTGCTATGGTCAGTTCTGGAACACTGGGCTGTTTCCCTGGTGTTAGAAAGTATATCCCGGAAAGTGGTCAGTACTGATCTAAGTGATGGCGTTGTAAGGAGCTGCCCTGATGGATGAGGCTTGATTGAGGAAAACTAATAAAACATCCGCTGGATTTATACCCACACTTGTGTGGAGACATCAACAGCACTAGGCAGCTCTCATCATTCATGTGTGTTATGGTCGGTTCTGGAATACTGGGCTGTTTAGAGCTGCCTAGTGCTGCTGATGTCATTGGATAGGATACCACAATCAGCTACTCAAACCTGAAATGAAAAAATGTTAGGTCACTGTGTAGGGTAAATTGATGATTTCTTGTACATATATACAGCATGAAAGCCTTTTCCTTCATTGTTTCCACAAAGTACGTTTATGTTTTCATACTGGAATAACAGGAATGTTCATCAGCATTGCAATTTTTGTTTCCAAACTAAAATCCTCTCATGCATAACAAGGGAGTCCCTGATACCAAAGCATTGCCTATGGGCCTGAGAGGAAGGGAACCAAGCACATGATTTTGTTGTGCATATGATAATGCCAGGAGGCTGCAAGGGAATTATTGATGAAAGGGGAGTCTGAAATGCTTTACTGAATTGCAAAATGGGTTTAGTGCATATTAAAAAGCCATTTTGTGGTTGCAAACCCTATGACTTTGTGAATCGTAGGGACTGGGAATCCAAAATGTTTTGGTTTTTAGGTTTTGTGTTAGGTAAAGAATTAATTTATATTCAAATGGTATGTTGTGGTTAAAGATGTAAAGTGTTTTAAATTTGACTTTTTTATCGATTTTCTGTAAAATATTTACTTTTCTGTTTTGCATACCTGAAAACAAAATACAAATATAATAAATAGAAGTAAGGTCTGCTGGTTTCATTATGGGCAATCCTGTATCTAGACTATAATTCATCCCACAAATATATATATATTTACTGGATTTATTGCAGTGGGGAGACAAGTGGAGGGGCCCTATTAGCATATCTTGCAGTTAAGGCCACTGAGGAATTTATAACACACTACTTTGCCATACTAAGCTCCAGGTACTTGGCATTTTTCAGCGTCCTTTGGCATGTATAAAACCTAGAGACAGTCTTACTCAAGGCAATGTTTTCAAAAGTATCTGCCCTTCTCTACTCTCTTAGCTAAGGCCGGAAGTTAGACGAAACTTCTTGGATGATGAGCCCTTTACTTCAGAGCTTTTCTGTTTTCTAGTTCATGATGATAAGAGCCTTTTGCTTTTAATAATCTGCTAGGAAAATACCTTGTTTGGTTTCGTTATGTCTTTTATTTTATAGGGAAAATAAACATATCAGAAAACACATTTTATACATGCTGATAAAATTCCATTTCCTCGAGCGCATAAACCAGTGAGCCGATAACTTGACAGAAAGCAAAGGTCACTGGTGTCGCTCAAGCGCTGCCTGTTCTTGTCGATCTAGCGCCTCAGGTACAGAATGTGGAGCATCCACCCCTTCAAGTAATATAATGAGTTCAACGCCCCTTGCCCCATTGACCTCTTCTGCTGTTACCCGTTGTCTAGTCAAGGAGGCTATTAAGAGTGTCCGAGACACGAGACCATCGGCAACATCAACATCAACAATTTCCCAAAATATGCAGATATTGATATGTTTGTGTAGTAATCCAGAGAGCTGAAAACTTCCAGACTGGTGTAGGCTTTTATTGAGAACACAAAGATGGAGCTGCTGTAACGGGCCCAGGTAACAGACAATACGCGTCAAAAGGTTCATAGCATATCAAGACAGCATTCCAAAACAGAACACAGAGCCCACCAATAAGCAAACTCATATACATTACATCACCGGCATGAACTAAGACCTGCATAGAATGCAGATGCCACCGTTTGAATAATTGTCACCTTAGGGTGTACCCATCTGTATCCCTTTCAAAGTGTGTTGTTCCTCTTTAAAATAGTTTTTGATATTCTTTTTGCATTTCTAAATCTGTTCATCCCCTTCTTGGTTTAACTTTTAGTAGTCATCAGCACTGGATTTGACAGTCATCCACTGTAATGCTCCCTACAACTGATGCAGTTTTTGACATATCCAGGCAGGTGATAGCCCCCAGAGAGGTGACCTTCACTGACCCAGATATTAAACAGGGGGCCCAGACTAGGGGTCTATTAAATGAGTATCAAAAGCTATGTGACTGGATTATGTGCATCATAGGCCCAAACAGAGTTCAAGAAATAAATGTTGTCAGTATTCATGATAATATTTTAGGCAGTGAAACTATTTGATACCTGCAGAAGCGGGGTGTTTTTATTTATTTTATTTTTTTATCTTGTGAAGGATACAACAAACAGAGAATAAAATATTCTGGAACCTATCATTTATACAATTTTTAGTCCCACCCCTCTTTTTTTTTCCTGTTTTCTACGCACGAAACATGGTACCAGTTAGTTTTAGGGTCGTTCAAGTATACAGACAGCAACACCAGGGTTGATAAGTACAAAAAAAGAATAAAACAAGATGAATAGAAGATGTGAGACTCAAAAACACTCAACATCAAGACAGACTATCCATTTTTTTTCTAAAAACAAAGGGGCATATTATCAAGCGGCAGCGATAATTATCGCTGGCCGCTGTTAGCGCGAGGAATCCTATCGCCGGCTATCGCTGGAAATTATCGCCATGCTAGCGCTGTATTAACAACGCTTAGCGCAAAGGCGATAATTTTCCAGTGATAGCGATGTTTTCCATGGAACATCGCTGGTTTTCCAGCGATGTCCCATGGAAAACGGCGATATCCTTGGTGATAGGTCCTGTGGTCTTAGCCACACAATCCAACCCCCATGTTAGGTATGCCTTAGTCAGGAATTTAGCAGACGTTAAATTCCTGCGTTAAGGCATACTTAACGCGATTGAAAATATCGCTAACCCACGTTGTTGATATGGCGATACCTGGGTTAGCGATATTTCCCCATGTTGTTTTCACAGGCACGCCTCCTTTGCATCTCATTAGCGATGCGATGGGAGGCGTGCAGAAAACGGACGCTAATGCAGGAATCACGCGCTAGCGTGTCCTTGTTAATTAGGCGATAGAATTATCGCCGCTTTTCGTCCGAAAACGGACGCTAAAGCGGCGATAATTCATTAACGCCGCCTTGATAATATGCCCCATAATGGTTTTTATTCAATCAAGAAAAATAACCAAGCATAATTATATATGAATGTTTGGGGTATATTTAGGATATGTTTGGTTGTTGATGCTGTTCGTTAATGTCCTCCCAAGATACATTCTCAAAAACGTCCTCTTTATTATTAGCTCCCAGGCACAGTACAGGGTAAGAGACACTAAAATTAGCTTAGTGCTTCCCAAAGGAGTACAACTGTTGTTTTCAGCAAGATATGTCTGCCCCAGAGTGGGCAGTAAAAATAGTCGGCCATTGATATTCATACTGCAACACATTCAACACTAACAGGCACAAACTAAAAGTACCCTGCTCCATTTCCTTAAACCTTCCTCTATCCCGCCAACAGTGGTTATCTGATCGTGGCGGACTGGGTCAAAGTCACAAGTTCAGGCCGACTGCGAAGGAGCGTGGGCCAGGTATGAGGACCAAGTTGGGTCCGTTGAACAAAGTACCTTAAATCTGGGTTACAGAGCATTGCAAGATCCTAAACGAGGAGGAGTCACACAGTGGCGGTTCTGAGGTCGCTGCGGGGCTGTGAAGTGGAGTCCTGCATCATCATCTAGGATGCCGTCGATGAGGGGCTTGTGATGCATAGTCCTGCCTTGATGATGCGTCGTACAGCAGCAGTTCCAAGGAAGCAGCAGGGCTGCAATGCGAAGTCCATTGTTGCCATCAAAGACGTCGTCAAAAAGGGTTTTGTGATGCAAAGGCCTGCGCTGAGGATGCGTCACACAGCAGGGAGTTCCAATGAAGCTGCAATGCAAGGTTCTGTTTCGGGGATGCTTCAAGCAGCGATGGTTCCAATGCAGCTGCAAGGAGATGCGTTGCACTGCGTCGAATCTGCTCGCAGGTGGGCAGGCAGAGCACCTTCAGACACACTTCCAAGGGTTCAGGACTGGGGTGGCACCATTTGAAGGATATGACTCACAGCAGACAAAGTCCAGGTACTGGTTTCAAGGTAGTTGTATACTATTCTGTCTCTGAGGCTCTGATCAGGAGGCCAGCCAACTAGCCCTTGGAATCACTTTGGGAATCCTAGGTTCAAGATGCAGGTCCAGTCCTCCTCATTCTGGCAGCAGGGCAACAGTGTAGCAGTCATTCTTGCAGAGCAGCATTGCAGACTTTCTGAGTCTTCCACAGGTCCAGAGGTGTAGTGTAGAGTTGGGTCTGAGGGTTCACTCTGTTGCCCACTTTGAAGTAGGAGATGTTTCTGGAGGCTTCCACCCCCATAGGTGATTAAAATTTCCTGCCTCCCTGTCCTGGCCCCAGTTTGTCCGGGGTTACAAAAACTAGTGTCAAACCCTTTATGAATGTGTTCAGGCAGAGTCTTTGTGATGTGCAAGTGTGATAGGTGACATCTCCTTCCCCTCATCACATCAGAGGTGGCCCATCCTGAAAACACCTATTCTCCCTTTGTCTCAGTGTCTGAGAGCAATACACAAAGACCAACTGCCAGCTACAACTAGTCATGTGACCCAGGGTACAGGCTGCAGTCAGCGGGCACCAAATGGTTAAGACAAGAAAATGCCAACTTTCTAAAACTGTATTCCAAAAGAGCACTCCTCTTGTGCTCTACACTGTCGCACTGCGCAAAGTGGGAATCATTCCCCCGATATATTCCATTAATCCAGGTATTCCAATGTAAACTCTAATAACCATTGCCTTTTCTTTGTCCAATATTACTTCCATTCACTGTTTATCTTCATCACAACGGAGACGGTATGATTAAATCTGCAATCTTTATTGAACTCTTCCAATACCAACTGCTCGCCACTCCAGGCTTTTCACAATGGTACGTACAGATCAATCACGGGTTGAAGTTGACACACTGTGTAAATATCCAATGCATTTCGAGCCCTCTTGGCTCTTCGTCAGGGATTACTAGAACAAATACAATAAACAGCTTAGCCTCACATTTCATTACGAGCAATATTAAATGTTAAAGGGCCCAACATCAATTGTGAAAACACATAACCACCTCCGTGTACCAAACCCTAGTCAAACGAAATTCAAATACTGCTAAATTCTAACCCTGCACCTCCCCTACACCACCCAAATTAATGCTTACCCTAAAAATGCTGTGAAAATAAACGAAACCTCATGACAATCATTCCACAAAAGACCCATTGCCCCACTCATAATCCTCCCTTATCCTACAACCCCTTCACTTTCCAACTCGCATCCCCTCCGTCTCCATATCCCTCATTTTTACCTTTTGTGAAAAACGTTCACTGTCAGCACTCTGGTCTCCTCGTGCTGTTCACCATGAATACGCTACTTCCTCCCTCTTCCTGGCCATTAGTTCAAATTATCAGCTGCACTCACTCACGCTCTTAAATCTTTGCGCTGCATGCTACCAAGCCAGTACCATGTGACTGTTTTCCCCAGCACCAGAATTCGGTTACCTCCGCTATTCTGTCGAGAGACTCTCACTCCCATAATGCACCACCCTCCCTCACACTGAATAACCCACCGCCCTATCCCACGGAATCTTTTGCATATGAATGTATCAATATGATTCATAAAAAATGCCCTAACCAAACATCACCCCCACCCCCAAACCATGTTTCGTTTATTTTCACAGCATTTTTAGGGTAAGCATTGATTTGGGTGGTGTAGGGGAGGTGCAGGGTTAGAATTTAGCAGTATTTGAATTTCGTTTGACTAGGGTTTGGTACACGGAGGTGGTTATGTGTTTTCACAATTGATGTTGGGCCCTTTAACATTTAATATTGCTCGTAATGAAATGTGAGGCTAAGCTGTTTATTGTATTTGTTCTAGTAATCCCTGACGAAGAGCCAAGAGGGCTCGAAATGCATTGGATATTTACACAGTGTGTCAACTTCAACCCGTGATTGATCTGTACGTACCATTGTGAAAAGGCTGGAGTGGCGAGCAGTTGGTATTGAAGAGTTCAATAAAGATTGCAGATTTAATCATACCGTCTCCGTTGTGATGAAGATAAACAGTGAATGGAAGTAATATTGGACAAAGAAAAGGCAATGGTTATTAGAGTTTACATTGGAATACCTGGATTAATGGACTATATCGGGGGAATGATTCCCACTTTGCGCAGTGCGACAGTGTAGAGCACGAGAGGAGTGCTCTTTTGGAATACATTTGTATTGACTGTGGTTTGGGGCGATCCACGGACACTGATCGCACGCACTTACACATAAGTTTTTGCAGCATGGATTCATATGAAAGGGAAGGAGTGCATGCTCCATTATATTTTCTAACTTTCTAAAACTGCAATTTTCATTATTGTGACTTTAAATCCAACATTACTATTTAGGAGGGCTTTTAAATTCCAATTCTTTAGACACCAAACTCGTTATTCCTACCTGCTCCCAATGAAAGTTAGCACTTATTAAATGTAATAAGGCAACCCAATGTTATCCTATAGGAAAGGTAGTCCTTAAGATAGTGAAAACCGATTGTAGGAGTTTTTCACTACCAGGGCATGCAAAACGTAATGGTACATGTCCAACTTCTTAGACACACTGCTCCATGCCCTCTGGGCTGTTTAGGGCCTACCTTAGGGGTAACTTATGTGCATTTAAAAGATTTATTATGCCAGGCCAAAATGGCACACGCAGGCTGCAGTGACAGGCCTAAAATATGCTTAAAAAGGCTACTTAAATGGGTGACAATTACAGTGCTGCAGGCCCACTGGTAGCATTTAATTTACAGGTCCTGGGCACAATTAGTACCACTTTAACAGGGACTTACAAGTAAATTAAATGTGCCAATTGAGTGTAAGCCAATTTTACCACGTTTGAAGGAGAGAGCACAAGCACATTAGCGCTAGTTAGCAGGTGTAAAGTGCACCGAGTCCTAAAAGCCAACGAAAACGTCTTCAGAAAACAGGAGGGTGAAGGCAAAAATGTTTGGGGATGGCCCTGCATACAGGGCCAAGTCCAATACACAGGATTAGGAATTTAGGTCTACTTAGGGTTTAGCAATTGCCTTAATGCTGGTCCTTTGTCAGTTTGGTTGACAGTGCAGCTTTCTGCAAGACCTATTTCTAGTATCCTGCATTACTACACTATTGTTACCAGATCTTCAAAATATACATACAGTAGGCTTTGCCTTTGATCAAAAGTGTATGACTCTCTCACCGCATGCCAAAACCAAAGGGATGATGGACAGAGTGTTGAACATTGCAAGCACTCACCCCCAGTCAACTGATCTGGGTTTAATCCATCATCATTCTTTAGCTCACTCCGCCACCCCAGTTCAGACATGGCCATATGCAAATCAGTCTGACCCTGTGCCTCATGGGAACAGTCCAGCCCGAACTGCCAAGCCATGTCTTCCCTGGACCGGAAACAAGCATCCTGGGACCGGTTTCTGGCTTACAGCCGTCATCAGCCAGGCTATCTTGAATCCAGTGGCAAAGTGAGCAAGGGACCCACGTCTGGGCATACCCTGCCAACTTAGGGCGAACATAGCAAAACCAAAGGGGATGATGACGGCTGTAAGCCAGAAACCGGTCCCAGGATGCTTGTTTCCGGTCCAGGGAAGACATGGCTTGGCAGTTCGGGCTGGACTGTTCCCATGAGGCACAGGGTCAGACTGATTTGCATATGGCCATGTCTGAACTCGGGTGGCGGAGTGAGCTAAAGAATGATGATGGATTAAACCCAGATCAGTTGACTGGGGGTGAGTGCTTGCAATGTTCAACACTCCATCCATCATCCCCTTTGGTTTTGCTATGTTCGCCCTAAGTTGGCAGGGTATGCCCAGACTTGGGTCCCTTGCTCACTTTGCCATTGGATTCAAGATAGCCTGGCTGATGACGGCTGTAAGCCAGAAATCGGTCCCAGAATGCTTGTTTCCGGTCCAGGGAAGACATGGCTTGGCAGCTCGGGCTGGACTGTTCCCATGAGGCACAGGGTCAGACTGATTTGCATATGGCCATGTCTGAACTGGGGTGGCGGAGTGAGCTAAAGATTGATGATGGATTAAACCCAGATCAGTTGACTGGGGGTGAGTGCTT
Source organism: Calotriton arnoldi (assembly GCA_963921515.1). NCBI lineage: Eukaryota > Metazoa > Chordata > Amphibia > Caudata > Salamandridae > Calotriton > Calotriton arnoldi. Next base: position 306,883 of record CAWUFW010003844.1, read on the forward strand.
GCAATGTTCAACACTCTGTCCATCATCCCCTTTGGTTTTGCTATGTTCGCCCTAAGTTGGCAGGGTATGCCCAGACGTGGGTCCCTTGCTCACTTTGCCACTGGATTCAAGATAGCCTGGCTGATGATGGCTGTAAGCCAGAAACCGGTCCCAGGATGCTTGTTTCTGGTCCAGGGAAGACATGGCTTGGCAGTTCGGGCTGGACTGTTCCCATGAGGCACAGGGTCAGACTGATTTGCATATGGCCATGTCTGAACTGGGGTGGCGGAGTGAGCTAAAGAATGATGATGGATTAAACCCAGATCAGTTGACTGGGGGTGAGTGCTTGCAATGTTCAACACTCCGTCCATCATCCCCTTTGGTTTTGCTCTCTCACCGCATGCTTCAGACTATTTCGTATGTCATTCTGCTGCCAATGGAGTGCTGATACTTGAATGCATAAAGGACTATTTTACAACTTAGGAGCCAATTTCGATCTCGGTAGGAAGGCCTCCGAATCGTATTCGGAATTGCATAAACCGATCCGGAGCCCTTGTTCCCGACCAAATCGTCCCCCAGTCCGAACGACCAACTACGACGCAAAGATCTCATCCGTGTCGACGGAATCGTTTCAGAACCCGATCCTGTCAGTCCGACTCGTTTGCAGCAGAATCGTGCCGCGCAATGGAGCCGGCTTCGGAACGAGCGAGTACGATGCACGATTCGGACAGCCATATCGACTCGGTCTCAGCGAGACTGTTAGAAATGGGGATCTCTAGTTGACAGAGGTACGTACCTTTGTCCAAATAGGGACACTTGCTTCTAGTCAGGGTAAAAGGAGATAGACACTTTAGATAAACCCTGCTCACCCCCTTGGAAGCTTGGCACGAGCAGACAGGCTTATCCTAAAGGCAATGTGTAAAGCATTTGTACCAACACTCACAGTAACACAGTGATAACACCACAAATGGACACCACACTGGTTTAGAAAAATAAGGTATCTTTATCTAAACTTAAGACCAAAACAACAAAAATCCAGCATACAAGTATTAAGAAAAATTACTTTCAAAAGGTTTTAGCAACTGAGTCAATAGAAAACTATGGATGCGTGATTTCTTGCAAAGTACCTGTCATTGCGACAAAATTCACCAAGCCAAACAGCTGCAGCGTTGGGAAGCGTGGAAAAACAAAGAGATGCGTCGATTCCTGAGACCTTCGTGTATGCGATGCGACAGTTCCGCTGGACACAGGGGAGCGGTGCGTCGGGTACGGTCTGTAGGGGGAAGCGATGCGTTGATTCTGAGATGACTCCGATCCGCGGGTGATGCGTTGGGGAAAACTTGCCACACAGGGACGATGACTGGACAGAAAGCAAAGGTCACTGGTGTCGCTCAAGCGCTGCTTGTTCTTGTCGATCTAGCGCCTCAGGTACAGAATGTGGAGCATCCACCCCTTCAAGTAATATAATGAGTTCAACGCCCCTTGCCCCATTGACCTCTTCTGCTGTTACCCATTGTCTTGTCATGGAGGCTATTAAGAGTGTCCGAGACACGAGACCATCGGGAACATCAACATCGACAATTTCCCAAAATATGCAGATATTGATATGTTTGTGTAGTAATCCAGAGAGCTGAAAACTTCCAGACTGGTGTAGGCTTTTATTGAGAACACAAAGATGGAGCTGCTGTAACGGGCCCAGGTAACAGACAATACGCGTCAAAAGGTTCATAGCATATCAAGACAGCATTCCAAAACAGAACACAGAGCCCACCAATAAGCAAACTCATATACATTACATCACTGGCATGAACTAAGACCTGCTTAGAATGCAGATGCCACAGTTTGATTAATTATCACATTAGGGTGTACCCATCTGTATCCCTTTCAAAGTGTGTTGTTCCTCTTTAAATTGTTTTTGATATTCTTTTTGCATTTCTAAATCTGTTCATCCCCTTCTTGGTTTAACTTTTAGTAGTCATCAGCACTGGATTTGACAGTCATCCACTGTAATGCTCCCTATGACTGATGCAGTTTTTGACATATCCAGGCAGGTGATAGCCCCCAGAGAGATGACCTTCACTGACCCAGATATTAAACAGGGAGCCCAGACTAGGGGGTCTATTAAATGAGTATCAAAAGCTATGTGACTGGATTATGTGCATCATAGGCCCAAACAGAGTTCAAGAAATAAATGTTGTCAGTATTCATGATAATATTTTAGGCACTGAAACTATTTGATACCTGCTGAAGCGGGGTGTCTTTATTTATTTTATTTTTTTATCTTGTGAAGGATACAACAAACGGAGAATAAAATAAAATATTCTGGAACCTATCATTTATAAAAATTTTAGTCCCACCCCTCTTTTTTTTTACTGTTTCCTACGCAAGAGACATTGTACCAGTTAGTGTTAGGGTCGTTCAAGTATACAGACAGCCACACCAGGGTTGATAAGTACAAAAAAAGAATAGAACAAGATGAATAGAAGATGTGGGACTCAAAAACACTCAACATCAAGACAGACTATCCATTTTTTTCTAAAAGCATAATGGTTTTTATTCAATCAAGAAAAATAACCAAGCATATTTATCTATGAATGTTTGGGGTATATTTAGGATATGTTTGGTTGTTGATGCTGTTCGTTAATGTCCTCCCAAGATACAGTCTCAAAAACGTCCTCTTTATTATTAGCTCCCAGGCACAGTACAGGGTAAGAGACACTAAAATTAGCTTAGTGCTTCCCAAAGGAGTACAGCTGTTGTTTTCAGCAAGATATGTCTGCCCCAGAGTGGGCAGTAAAAATAGTCGGCCATTGATATTCATACTGCAACACATTCAACACTAAAAGCCACAAACTAAAAGTACCCTGCTCCATTTCCTTATACCTTTCTCTATCACGCCAACGGTGGTTATCTGATCGTGCCGGACTGGGTCAAAGTCACAAGTTCAGGCCGACAGCGAAGGAGCGCGGGCCAGGTATGAGGACCAAGTTGGGTCCGTTGAACAAAGTACCTTAAATCAGAGCATTGCAAGATCCTAACCGAGGAGGAGTCATGCAGAGGCGGTTCTGAGGTAGCTTCGGGGATGTGAAGTGGAGTCCTGCATCATCATCTAGGATGCTGTCGATGAGGGGCTTGTGATGCATAGTCCTGCCTTGATGATGCGTCGTACAGCAGCAGTTCCAAGGAAGCAGCAGGGCTGCAATGCGAAGTCCGTTGTTGCCATCAAAGATGCAGTCAAAAAGGGTTTTGTGATGCAAAGGCCTGCGCTGAGGATGCGTCACACAGCAGGGAGTTCCAATGAAGCTGCAATGCAAGGTTCTGCTTTGGGGATGCTTCAAGCAGCGATGGTTCCAATGCGACTGCAAGGAGATGCGTTCCACTGTGTTGAATCTGCTCGCAGTTGGGCAGGCAGAGCACCTTCAGACACACACCCAAGGGTTCAGGACTGGGGTGGCACCATTTGAAGGATAGGACTCACAGCAGACAAAGTCCAGGTACTGGTTTCAAGGTAGTTGTATACTATTCTGTCTCTGAGGCTCTGATCAGGAGGCCAGCCAACTAGCCCTTGGAATCACTCTGGGAATCCTAGGTTCAAGATGCAGGTCCAGTCCTCCTCACTCAGGCAGCAGGGCAACAGTGTAGCAGTCATTCTTGCAGAGCAGCATTGCAGTCTTTGTGAGTCTTCCACAGGTCCAGAGGTGTAGTGTAGAGTTGGGTCTGAGGGTTCACTCTGTTGCCCACTTTGAAGTAGGAGATGTTTCTGGAGGCTTCCACCCCCATAGGTGATTAAAATTTCCTGCCTCCCTCTCCTGGCCCCAGTTTCTCCGGGGTTACAACAACTAGTGTCAAACCCTTTATGAATGTGTTCAGGCAGAGTCTTTGTGATGTGCAAGTGTGATAGGTGACATCTCCTCCTCCTCATCACGTCAGACGTGGCCCATCCTGAAAACACCTATTCTCCCTTTGTCTCAGTGTCTGAGAGCAATACACAAAGACCAACTGCCAGATACAACTAGTTATGTGACCCAGGGTACAGGCTGCAGTCTGCAGGCACCAAATGGTTAAGACAAGAAAATGCCAACTTTCGAAAAGTGCCATTTTCATTATTGTGACTTTAAATCCAACATTACTATTTAGGAGGGTTTTTAAATTCCAATTCTTTAGACACGAAACTCGTTATTCCTACCTGCTCCCAATGAAAGTTAGCACTTATTAAATGTAATAAGGCAACCCAATGTTATCCTATAGGAAAGGTAGTCCTTGAGATAGTGAAAACCGATTGTAGGAGTTTTTCAAAACCAGGGCATGCAAAACGTAATGATACATGTCCAACTTCTTAGACACACTGCTCCATGCCCTCTGGGCTGTTTAGGGCCTACCTTAGGGGTAACTTATGTGCATTTAATAGATTTATTATGCCAGGCCAAAATGGCACACGCAGGCTGCAGTGACAGGCCTAAAATATGCTTAAAAAGGCTACTTAAATGGGTGACAATTGCAGTGCTACAGGCCCACTGGTAGCATTTAATTTACAGGTCCTGGGCACAATTAGTACCACTTTAACAGGGACTTACAAGTAAATTAAATGTGCCAATTGAGTTTAAGCCAATTTTACCACGTTTGAAGGAGAGAGCACAAGCACATTAGCGCTAGTTAGCAGGTGTAAAGTGCACAGAGTCCTAAAAGCCAACGAAAACGTCTGCAGAAAACAGGAGGGTGAAGGCAAAAATGTTTGGGGATGGCCCTGCATAAAGGGCCAAGTCCAATACACAGGATTAGGAATTTAGGTCTACTTAGGGTTTAGCAATTGCCTTATTGCTGGTCCTTTGTCGGTTTGGTTGACAGTGCAGCTTTCTGCAAGACCTATTGTTACCAGATCTTCAAAATATACATACAGTAGGCTTTGCCTTAGTTCAAAAGTGTATGACTCTCTCACCGCATGCTTCAGACTATTTTGTATGTCATTCTGCTGCCAATGGAGTGCTGATACTTTAATGCATAAAGGACTATTTTACAACTTAGGGGCCGATTCCGATCTCGCTAGGAAGGCCTCTGAATCGTATTCGGAATTGCATAAACCGATCCGGAGCCCTTGTTCCTGACCGAATCGTCCCCCAGTCCAAACGACAAACTACGATGCAAAGATCTCATCCGCGTCGACCGAATCGTTTCCGAACCCGATCCTGTCAGTCCGACTTGTTTGCAGCAGAATCGTGCCGCGCAATGGAGCCGGCTTCGGAACTAGCGAGTTCGATGCACGATTCGGACAGCCATTTCGAATCGGTCTCAGCGAGACTGTTAGAAATGGGGATCTCTAGTTGGCAGAGGTAGGTACCTTTGTCCAAATAGGGACCCTTGCTTCTAGTCAGGGTAAGGGGGATAGACACTTTCATAAACCCTGCTCACCCCCTTGGTAGCTTGGCACGAGCAGACAGGCTTATCCTAAAGGCAATGTGTAAAGCATTTGTACCAACACTCACAGTAACACAGTGATAACACCACAAATGGACACCACACCGGTTTAGAAAAATAAAGTATCTTTATCAAAACTTAACAAGACCAAAACGACAAAAATCCAACATACAAGTATTAAGAAAAATTACTTTCAAAAGGTTTTAGCAACTGAGTCCATAGAAAACTATGGATGCGTGATTTCTTGCAAAGTACCTGTCGTTGCAACAAAATTCACCAAGCCAAACAGCTGCAGCGATGGGAAGCGTCGAAAAACAAAGTGATGCGTCGATTCCTGAAACCTTCGTGTATGCGATGCGACAGTTCCGCTGGACACAGGGGAGCGGTGCGTTGGGTACAGTCTGTAGGGGGAAGCGATGCGTTGATTCTGAGATGACTCCAATCCGCGGGTGATGCGTTGGGGAAAACTTGCCACACAGGGACGATGCGTGGGGTGAAAGCAAAGGTCACTGGTGTCGCTCAAGCGCTGCTTGTTCTTGTCGATCTAGCGCCTCAGGTACAGAATGTGGAGCATCCACCCCTTCAAGTAATATAATGAGTTCAACGCCCCTTACCCCACTGACCTCTTCTGCTGTTACACGTTGTCTTGTCATGGAAGCTATTAAGAGTGTCCAAGACACGAGACCATCGGGAACATCAACATCGACAATTTCCCAAAATATGCAGATATTGATATGTTTGTGTAGTAATCCAGAGAGCTGAAAACTTCCAGACTGGTGTAGGCTTTTATTGAGAACACAAAGCTGGAGCTGCTGTAACGGGCCCAGGTAACAGACAATACGAGTCAAAAGGTTCACAGCATATCAAGACAGCATTCCAACTCAGAACACAGAGCCCACCAATAAGCAAACTCATATACATTACATCACTGGCATGAACTAAGACCTGCTTAGAATGCAGATGCCACAGTTTGATTAATTATCACTTTAGGGTGTACCCATCTGTATACCTTTCAAAGTGTGTTGTTCCTCTTTAAATAGTTTTTGATATTCTTTTTGCATTTCTAAATCTGTTCATCCCCTTCTTGGTTTAACTTTTAGTAGTCATCAGCACTGGATTTGACAGTCATCCACTGTAATGCTCCCTACAACTGATGCAGTTTTTGACATATCCAGGCAGGTGATAGCCCCCAGAGAGGTGACCTTCACTGACCCAGATATTAAACAGGGGGCCCAGACTATGGGTCTATTAAATGAGTATGAAAAGCTATGTGACTGGATTATGTGCATCATAGGCCCAAACAGAGTTGAAGAAATAAATGTTGTCAGTATTCATGATAATATTTTAGGCACTGAAACTATTTGATACCTGCCGAAGCGGGGTGTTTTTATTTATTTTATTTTTTTATCTTGTGAAGGATACAACAAACGGAGAATAAAATATTCTGGAACCTATCGTTTATACAATTTTTAGTCCCATCCCTCTTTTTTTTCCTGTTTCCTACGCATGAAACATTGTACCCGTTAATTTTAGGGTCGTTCAAGTATACAGACAGCAACACCAGGCTTGATAAGTACAAAAAAAGAATAAAACAAGATGAATAGAAGATGTGGGAGTCAAAAACACTCAACATCAAGACAGACTATCCATTTTTTTCTAAAAGCATAATGGTTTTTATTCAATCAAGAAAAATAACCAAGCATAATTATATATGAATGTTTGGGGTATATTTAGGATATGTTTGGTCGTTGATGCTGTTCGCTAATGTCCTCCCAAGATACATTCTCAATTATTAGCTCCCAGGCACAGTACAGGATAAGAGACACTAAAATTAGCTTAGTGCTTCCCAAAGAAGTACAACTGTTGTTTTCAGCAAGATATGTCTGCCCCAGAGTGGGCAGTAAAAATAGTCGGCCATTGATATTCATACTGCAACACGAATGTATGATGATACAACGAGTACCATCACAACGCGGTATGTCACATCGCGGTCTTGACAACGCAAGTCGTTACATCGACTTGTGCTGGATTTAGGAATAGTGTCAATTACTATTCCAACTCCAGTCTACGTACAGTAGGGAAGGTGTTGGAATAGTAATTCACACTATTCCTTAGTCTAGAGCGCCCTCCAGTGCAAGTCGATGTAATGACTTGCGTTGTGAAAACCACGATGAAACCATACCGCGTTGTAATGGTTTCGTGGTAAAGGATGTTTCCCCTGCAACACATTCAGCACTAACAGCCACAAACTAAAACTACCCTGCTCCATTTCCTTATACCTTCCTCTATCCCGCCAACGGTGGTCATCTGATCGTGCCGGACTGGGTCAAAGTCACAAGTTCAGGCCGACTGCAAAGGAGCGCGGGCCAGGTATGAGGACCAAGTTGGGTCCGTTGAACAAAGTACCTTAAATCTGGGTTACAGAGCATTGCAAGATCCTAACCGAGGAGGAGTCACGCAGCGGCGGTATTGAGGTAGCTGCGGGGCTGTGAAGTGGAGTCCTGCATCATCATCTAGGATGCCATCGATGAGAGGCTTGTGATGCATAGTCCTGCCTTGATGATGCGTCCTACAGCAGCAGTTCCAAGGAAGCAGCAGGGCTGCAATGCGAAGTCCATTGTTGCCATCAAAGATGCCGTCAAAAAGGGTTTTGTGATGCAAAGGCCTGCGTTGAGGATGCGTCACACAGCAGGGAGTTCCAATGAAGCTGCAATGCAACGTTCTGTTTCGGGTATGCTTCAAGCAGCGATGGTTCCAATGCAGCTGCAAGGAGATGCGTTGCACTGCGTTGAATCTGCTCGCAGGTGGGCAGGCAGAGCACCTTCAGACACACTTCCAAGGGTTCAGGACTGAGGTGGCACCATTTGAAGGATATGACTCACAGCAGACAAAGTCCAGGTACTGGTTTCAAGGTAGTTGTATACTATTCTGTCTCTGAGGCTCTGATCAGGAGGCCAGCCAACTAGCCCTTGGAATCACTCTGGGAATCCTAGGTTCAAGATGCAGGTCCAGTCCTCCTCACTCAAGCAGCAGGGCAACAGAGTAGCAGTCATTCTTGCAGAGCAGCATCGCAGTCTTTCTGAGTCTTCCACAGGTCCAGAGGTGTAGTGTAGTGTTGGGTCTGAGGGTTCACCCTGTTGCCCACTTTGAAGTAGGAGATGTTTCTGGAGGCTTCCACCCCCATAGGTGATTAAAATTTCCTGCCTCCCTGTCCTGGCCCCAGCTTGTCCGGGGTTACAAAACCTAGTGTCAAACCCTTTATGAATGTGTTCAGGCAGAGTCTTTGTGATGTGCAAGTGTGATAGGTGACATCTCCTCCCCCTCATCACGTCAGAGGTGGCCCATCCTGAAAACACCTATTCTCCCTTTGTCTCAGTGTATGAGAGCAATATACAAAGACCAACTGCCAGCTACAACTAGTCATGTGACCCAGGGTACAGGCTGCAGTCTGCAGGCACCAAATGGTTAAGACAAGAAATGCCAACTTTCGAAAAGTGCCATTTTCATTATTGTGACTTTAAATCCAACATTACTATATAGGAGGGCTTTTAAATTACAATTCTTTAGACACCAAACTCGTTATTCCTACCTGCTCCCAATGAAAGTTAGCACTTATTAAATGTAATAAGGCAACCCAATGTTATCCTATAGGAAAGGTAGTCCTTGAGATAGTGAAAACCGATTGTAGGAGTTTTTCACTACCAGGGCATGCAAAACGTAATGATACATGTCCAATTTCTTAGGCACACTGCTCCATGCCCTCTGGGCTGTTTAGGGCCTACCTTAGGGGTAACTTATGTGCATTTAAAAGATTTATTATGCCAGGCCAAAATGGCACACGCAGGCTGCAGTGACAGGCCTAAAATATGCTTAAAAAGGCTACTTAAATGGGTGACAATTACAGTGCTGCAGGCCCACTGGTAGCAATTTTTTTACAGGTCCTGGTCACAATTAGTACCACTTTAACAGGGACTTACAAGTAAATTAAATGTGCCAATTGAGTGTAAGCCAATTTTACCACATTTGAAGGAAGGGCACAAGCACATTAGCGCTAGTTAACAGGTATAAAGTGCACAGAGTCCTAAAAGCCAACGAAAACGTCTTCAGAAAACAGGAGGGTGAAGGCAAAAATGTTTGGGGATGGCCCTGCTTAAAGGGCCAAGTCCAATACACAGGATTAGGAATTTAGGTCTACTTAGGGTTTAGCAATTGCCTTAATGCTGGTCCTTTGTCGGTTTGGTTGACAGTGCAGCTTTCTGCAAGACCTATTGTTACCAGATCTTCGAAATATACATACAGTAGGCTTTGCCTTTGATCAAAAGTGTATGACTCTCTCACTGCATGCTTCAGACTATTTCGTATGTCATTCTGCTGCCAAGGGAGTGCTGATACTTTGATGCATGAAGGACTTTTTTACAACTTAGGGGCCGATTCCGATCTCGCTAGGAAGGCCTCCGAATCATATTCGGAATTGCATAAACCGATCTGGAGCCCTTGTTCCCGACCGAATCGTCCCCCAGTCCGAACGACCAACTACGATGCAAAGATCTCATCCGCGTCGACCGAATCGTTTCCGAACCCGATCCTGTCAGTCCGACTCGTTTGCAGCAGAATCGTGCCGCGCAATGGAGCCGGCTTCCGAACGAGCGAGTACGATGCACGATTCGGACAGCCATATCGACTCAGTCTCAGCGAGACTGTTAGAAATGGGGATCTCTAGTTGGCAGAGGTAGGTACCTTTGTCCAAATAGGGACCCTTGCTTCTAGTCAGGGTAAGGGGGATAGATACTTTAGATAACCCCTACTCATCCCCTTGGTAGCTTGGCACGAGCAGACAGGCTTATCCTAAAGGCAATGTGTAAAGCATTTGTACCAACAGCACAGTAACACAGCGATAACACCACAAATGGACACCACACCCGTTTAGAAAAATAAAGTATCTTTATCTAAACTTAACAAGACCAAAACGACAAAAATCCAACCTACAAGTATTAAGAAAAATTACTTTCAAAAGGTTTTAGCAACTGAGTCCATAGACAACTATGGATGTGTGATTTCTTGCAAAGTACCTGTTGTTGCGACAAAATTCACCAAGCCAAACAGCTGCAGCGATGGGAAGCTTCGAAAAACAAAGAGATGCGTCGATTCCTGAGGCCTTTGTGTATGCGATGCGACAGTTCCGCTGGACACAGGGGAGCGGTGCGTCGGGTACGGTCTGTAGGGGGAAGTGATGCGTTGATTCTGAGATGACTCCAATCCGCGGGTGATGCGTTGGGGAAAACTTGCCACACAGGGACGATGCCTGGAAATCCGGGATGCGGCGGCGAACGATGCGGCGGTGTCGAGCGGCACTGCGTCGATTTCTTTAGCCTCGATCCCTCGATGCGTCGATTCTTACAGTGGCGACAGATGCTGCGTCGGTGTCTGCAGCGGCGCAGCGGTGCGGGGAGATACTTCTCACACCACGGCGTTGCATCGGAAGAACTGTCGCTTGAAGATCGATGCATTGATTTTCTTGTTGTTGCGTTGCTTTCTAGCTCCCAGTAGCAGAAACAACCTCCAGAGGCCACACACAGCCACAGGTACTCCTGGCAGGTCAGAACTCCCAGCAAGGAAGTTCAGGGGAGCTGGGGGTGAGGTCTTTGTGTTCCTGAGGCTTCAAAACAGGGGGCAAGCTCTTCTCAAGCCCTTGGAGACTTTCCTCAAGCAGGGAATACAGCACACAGCAAAGTCCTTCTCCTTTCCTTGACAGGAACAGCAACTGCAGGCCAACCTCAGACACACAGCAAGGGCAGTACTTCTCCTCAGTTTCTCCAGCTCTTCTCCTTGGCAAAGGCTCCTCTTGATTCCAGAAGTAGTCTAAAAGTCTGGGGTTTTGGGTCTGATACTTATACCCCAAAATGTCTTTGTTCTCTTTGTGCAAGGGTCTCTGAGCCCAGTTCAAACCAGTTCTGGGGGGCACTCTGCAAGTGCACAACAACATCCATTGTCAGTGTGAGCCTTGGCTCCAGACACCCCACAGCGGGGTGGGGCCAGCATTGTGGAAGGCAGGCACAGCCCTATTCAGGTACAGGTGCTACAGTTCAATTGCAATTGTAAATGTACTATGGTTTGTCTTACAGTATTGTTTCAGAGAAATGCAATCACTTGTAAATACAGTACATAGACTTGAATTGGATTTTCAGTAAAATAGCAGGTAAGTTACTTTTGGATTACTTTTCTCACTCAGTGCTGCATGCCTGGATGCAGCACTGGGACATTTCCTGTAAACAGGTGAGTAAAAGCGTTTTTGTTAAATCTTGCAATTTTAAAGAATTTCTTTAGGTTTCAAAACTCCACACTTAGAAACTTTTTCAGGAAAATGTGTCAATGTTATCCTATGGAGGAGAATATGGTTATCGGTTTTTAGATAAGTATTCGGTAGTGGAAGTTGAGGTTCTGGGGGTAGACTCAGGGGTCCCCCAGGGTCAGTGATGCACTCTTGTTACACCCTCAGCAGCACTAGGGCGGCCGGGTGCAGAGTGTTGAGGCCCAATGTTATCCAATGGGGGATAGGGGGCCTCCGGTTGGTGGCTGCTGGCAAGCAGGCCACTGGGTTGTGGGAGCAAAGCTCCTGGACTTTAGCTCAGGGCAAATGGGGAAACAAATTAGCACCAAAGGTTCACCCTCAGCAGCACTAGCGCGGCCGGGTGCAGGATGCTGTTTCGAGGTCGGATGCCCTGTTGTTTCCAATGGAGAACCTCTGGTTTGCAAAAGCACTGCAGGCAGGGAGACGAAGTACTTCTGGGTGCGACCACCACTTCGAGAGGTAAGTTGGGAAGTTAGGGGTTGGTTAGGCACCGTCCGTTACGGGCACACAAGGCCATGGGGCATCGGGTGCAGGGGTGCCTTTTGGGGTCGGATCTTCTTACCAGCTCCTGGTCGCGGTTAGGGGGGCCTTCTGGATTTAGGCTGCAGGCGTCGGCTGGAGGCTTGAGGCAGGTCAGGGGTTGCCGGATCTCGGTTCAGAATCACCGGGGTGACCTCCTCGTGGTGTTTGCCCACTCGAGCTCGGGCCGTGGATGGCGGGTGCAGAGTAGGGGGGATCCGCGTTGTCCGGCCCGGAGCCAGAGGTTGCAGTTGAACAAATCCGTTGTTCACGGGAGAAGCAGTCTTTGGAAGTGAAGGCAGGCAGGTCCTCCAGGGTTTTTGAGGTTGCTGGCTGCAGGACACACCGGGGTTTTGCAGGAGCAGGTTCGAGGGAGAGACAGGCTGGTAGGGCTGAGGCCAAGTCAGTGGGCGTCTTCCTCTTGTTAGCTGCTGCACGGCTGTTCGGTCCTTCTTCTTCTTTTCTTCTTGTTTCTTGTCTGGATCTGAGGAAGCAAGGTTCAGGGGTGCCCCTAATTACTAGATTTAGGAGTGCTACAGGAAGGTAAAAGGCAGAGACCAATGGGTCCCTTCCCTGGGTTGGGTACACCCCCTAATATGCCATGCTCCAGTGGGAGGGGGGCATGTGCCTGTCCCTGGTTGGCTGAGTCCCCCATCTTCAAGATGGAATGGACTGAGAGTTGTGCTTCACCTCGCCTCCCCCACCTGAGGGGTGGAGTTGGCAGAGGTGGGCACACCTCTCTTCCTCACTTGTTTTTCCCGCCGGTTCTCCCGCCCAAAGAGGGGGTCAGAACCAGTGGGGACCAGTTGCTGAAAGCAGCAAGTGGCCTGGGGAAGCTCACAAAGGCGGCAAGCCTTTGAAGCTTCCCCTTCATGAACCCTGCCCAATTTGGGGGAGGAGGCTTGGCACCTCATCCCAGGAGGGGCATTGTTTCAGGCCCCAGAGAGCAGCAGGCTCTCGACCCAGGGGTCCAGAAACATGTCTGGTGGTGGCAGCTGAAAGCAGCCACTCAGCCAGGACACTAGACATGGATTAGTTTTCAGGGGGCATCTCTAAGATGCCCTCTGTGTGCATTTTTCATTAAATCCCACACTGGCATCAGTGTGGGTTTAATGTGCTGAGAAGTTTGATACCAAACTTCTCAGTTTACAGTGTAACCATTATGGTGCTGTGGAGTTCGTAATGACAAACTCCCAGCACCATATACTCTTAATGGCAGCACTGCACTTACAATGTCTAAGAATAGACTTAGACACTGTAGGGATACAGGGCTCATGCACCTGTACCCTCACCACTGGTATAGTGCACCCAGCTAGAGGGGTGACTGACCTATGCCAGGGCAGTGGGTTGTAGGCATGGCACACAGAGATGTGTGCCATGTCGACTTTTCACTTTGTTCTGCACCAAAACACGCAGCCTGCAAAGGCAGTGTGTGAGTGTAGTGGTAAAGGACCTCTAAGGGTGGCACAATAAGTGCTGCAGCCCTTAGAGGTCTTCCCTGGTCACAGTGCCCTGGGTACCTGTGGTACCATTTACCAGGGGCTGACCTGTGGCCAGAGATGCCAATTGGGTTAGTTTTGGGGAAAGAACATAGGCCCTGGGTTCCTGATTGGCAGGGACCCAGGACACATCAAGTAAAAGTGCATCAGTTGTCTGGCAAAAAGTGGGGGGGTTACTGCAACAGAAACCCACTTCCCTACAAGGACTACTCGTGTGGGTGGCACAATCAGTGCTGCAGGCCCACTAGTAGTATTTGATTTACCATCCCTGGCACACTCAGTGCACTCTACTAGGGACTGGCCAGTAAATCAAATATGCCAAACAGGGGAACCCATCACAATAACAATTTACACAGAGAACATATGCACTTTATCACTGATCAGCAGTGGTAAAGTGCCCAGAGTCCTAAAACCAACAACAACAGGTCAGGAAAAAATAGGAGGAAGAAGCAAAAAGTTTGGGGATAACCCTGCAAAAAGGGCCAAGTCCAACAGAGACAAAACAGCTGTGGGAATTGGACTTCGGGGGCTGTAGCGGGCCCCCCTTCACCCGGGGCCCTCCGAATCGGTCCTGTGGGGGTGCCCATGGGTCCCCCCTTTCCATGCATGCACAGTGTGGTGGGCACCATGGGGTGCCCTCCACAGGGTGTACACTTTTCCCCACTCACCCCTTTTTGCTGTGGGAGCCTGTGTACGCATTCAGTATACAGGCTCCCATAGAGTTCAATGAGAGTACGAGCGAACCGAGTCCGTCACCATACGGGTGCATCGTACTCAGTCGCTCTGACTCGCAGAGCACAATATGCTAGGAAAGCCCTCCGGATCCGAGTCGTACGGAGGCCTTTCCTAAAGAGATTGTACTCGAGCCCCTCGTAGTACACTGAGTCCCCATACCTTACATTTTTTAGTGCATAGATTATTTGTAAATAGAAAGCAATCATTTTTAAATTCTTTTTAACACAACAGAAGCTTTTGAATGCTATACTCCGGACTCAAAATACAAGCAAGACTTATTAGCTTTGCTGATCCTTGTTTTCTATCTTGAAGATAAAAATAATGTACTAAATACTGCTAAAGAGAGCTAAAAAGGTATTAGATGATCTTGGGGAATTTGGGAGAGGTGAGAGTCTGACCAACTGAATAAAGCTTAAGGAAGTGGTGGAATAATCTTGCTTTTCTTTAAAAAAATGTTTTTTTAATAGTAATTGAGTTGCAATCTGTAGGTGATTTTGGATTAATCTGTGTAATTGGCCCTCAGTTTATTTTTTTCGAATGCCCTTATATTTCTTATTCAGATCTTGCAACTTCTTTGTATCTGTTGAAACCTGATGTGAAAAGTATTTTTGTTTTTTAAGTTTGGCCCAGGGTTGACTAAAACTGTAAATACTTTATTCAGATGGTCTCACTGACTTTGACCACTCCCTGGGAATTGGCAAATCGCCCTCAGGTAGGGTCTCTGTGGGTGAGGAAGATGTGTTGCCTGTCTCTCTTTACTAATCAAAAGCTTGATTCAAATAATCAGGCCATGCATTTTGGCCCTATGGTTCACAAAGAAGAGCAAAATCAGCCAAACTAATTCCTTCATTGACGTATGTATGCTCTGCTGCTTATGCTCCAAAACAGTATTTCACAATAGTTGATGAATAATGTTGAATGACGAGCCCTCTAACCTATTTTAAACAAATCAAGCATGTGACCCTATGATGTATAATCCACCTTTTCTTTGTACTGAGTACAGGGTGGCACACTCTTCCTCTAGGTTTTTCACTAGTGGTAGAAATCTGCCACAACAAGAAAGGGCCTGGACACAACAAAGTAGTTAAGTAAGTGTATTGCTCCGGCCAGGTGGATTGTGGCATATCAGTGCCTGCAGCAATGGTGCAGCTCACTGATGATGCAGCCATTTTTATCTGTGCCCATCCCAGTAACTAGACTGCACAAAGAAACAACCAATGCTAGCTATTCTTGCTCAAAATCCTGTGACACCCAGGGAGGGCATCTTGGTTGTGGGCCTTCCAACATTTTTTTGACAGAGAAGCAATGTACTGCTGAATTCACTGTTTGTACGAAATGAAACAAATCTCTTCTTTGTAAATGTACTGCAGCTGTTCTTAAATGCAAAACTGTTCTTACTAAAAACGCTGTGACACACATTGCCTATGCTTTATAAAACTGCTTATATATCAGATAAAATAACCCCTTTCATACATTATAAGGATATTGCAAGTCACTGAGGAGTTCCATAACCATATAGAGGAACGAGGCCAAAGGCAGAGTTCCTTTATAGAGTTATGGAACTCTGAGGTGACTTGCAATACGCTTATCATGTACGCCAGGGGTTCTTTATCCCATATAATACATGGTCTCCCCATCACTTTTCCCACAAACCCCTTAAAACCTTGATGTGTAGCTCTTTCATATGAAATAGCTATCCTGATTGTAAACATGAAGGATCAAAATAAAACCTCTAGTACAAAATTATACACATCACAAACCTGGGTAAATGCTTTCACAATATTAGGAGGGCACTTGGATTCCCTTGTTCACATTGTACTTTCCAATTCGAATTGCATGTATCTGTAATCACTCTTTTGTTTTCACTGACTTTCCATATCTCGTTTTTCAATTAATTTCCAGACGTTGGTGTCTTTTTCAATAAAGTTCGTTTTACTAAGTATCCAATTCCATCACACTTAAAACAGACCCAGACAACACGTTTCATCCCTGATAGGGACTTTATCAGGGCAATTTGATGTATCCTCCTTCTCAAAATTCTTATTTTCCATTCATTCCCTGTTTAAATTTCTGGGCTCCTTTCAAGCAGCCTTTCGGCACATGTGTTCTAGTCCTATCCGATCGATTGAATAGAATAAAAAGAACTTTATGGAAAAAGACACCAACATCTGGAAATTAAATGAAAAACAAGATATGGAAAGTTAAATGTGAACAAGGAAACTAGGTTGCCCTCCTAATATTGTGAAAAAGCATTTACCAAGGATTCAGTTTTGTGGGCAGTCAGAACTCCACGAGTGGGCATAAGAGAACTATAAGATTGGGATATTTGACCGGTGCCGTCCAGAAACACCTCTTCTGGCTGTCTTTTTAAAACATCACAAACCTGTATAACAGATATTTGTGGTAAACAGATATTAGAAAACAGTTCAAAACAAGTCAGTTTAAAAACAAAAAGCTGCAGTAGCCCGTAATGTGTAGAAACATGCAGAAAGATTATAGCTTTTCTCTATCTAAGGAGTGCAAAAAATAAACATATTCTCTCTGCTTGTCATTGTAAGCTATTAAAATAGAGCAGAAGAAAGACAAGCAATGTTCTGTGTGACATCAGAATTCGACTGTAATAACTTATAATAGTCGAGTTCTGATATCATTTGTTTATAATTGGTGTCTGGGTGGGTCAGAAGTCGCAGATTATAAAAAAAATCAGAGAGAGACTGCTGTTTATACAGGGATTACAGAATCCCATGTATTATAAAAAAATAAATACCACAAAGGTAAAATTCTTAGACCCAGATGGAGCTTCCCTTATCACATCACTGCCAATCCTTCACAGCTGACGGAGATGTTGGTTCTATTGTGTGAACATCCAGGTTTTTCCTCTAACAGTCCACTGGACTCTGTCCTAAGAAAAGCCCATACCTCTGGGAGTTGGTCACTTAATGCTCTATTAGTAGATTGTGATAATGAAGATGACGCCAGGCAAATGAAGTCCAGGTTATGGTCTCCTTATATCAAGAGCATCTTTAACCATTGTATGCCAATTAATATGACCTCTTCTTAAACTATTTATGAGGGTTTCCGTGAGTTTTCTCTTTAGAATCTCCTCTCAATAAGGAAAATGTGTTTCTTCAGGAAGGTGATGCCCCAGAATGGGTGGATCCTATTGGTTGCTGTACTTACAGAAGGTGCATGCTGGTTTGTCATCTGGGAGTGACAATATGGGTCCGCAATATAAGCACCCACGGTTGCTCAACATGGAGGCATTCTTTTCAAAACTCATCTAGCCCTATTTCCCTATACATATGCTTTTAAGCACTTTCTGTTACTAAGAAGCTCACCTGGTGTGTAAGCGACTCAGTTCTAACCATAAGAGCCTTTCTAAGACAGAGGTCTGACATGCATGTGCAAGGCTACTCCTGAGTCCTGCTGGTTTTTCAAAGGGAAAAGCCTCTTATGTGATAAGTTCTGCCTGTCCCTGTTTCACAGCCAAAGGCGTCACCTACATCTAAAAAGCTCCTAAATACCCCACCAACCTAAAGAAAAACTACACGCAGGACCTTCTCGGTGCTCATTCAACCAAACCTAGTCCAATCCCTCCAATTGCGGAAATGGGGGAACGTTTTACAGTGCAAGAGCCGTAGCTAAGAAGCAAGACCTTTGCACATTACGAGTTCTCAGGTTTTCTAGACCCATGCGTGAGTATCTTATAGAGCACATGTATTTTCTTTTCTTTCTGGGTCCTGCAGTCTTGTTTACCCTAATACACGAACTATTCAAATGTAATTCCAAGTCATAGAATTCAAAGAAAACAAGCATTGTCAAAACAAATAGGTCTGGGTTGAACGTGCTTATGCACACAGTCTTAGCATATGAGAGCCAGACATACAAGAGGGAGCCAGCAAGAACTGACAGAGATTGAGGTCTACAGTTTAAGATGGTCCTTCTTGATATACTGTTCCAGCACTGTGTGGAGGCGGAAGGATACCTCCAAGCAGCCTCTGGCATTAGGCGAGATATGAATATGCCACCAGGCTGAGCCTAATGTGATTGACAAAGTCTCATGAAAAAGGCTAAAAGGAGGGTTACCCACAGTTCACTCAATGTATATTGTCAGCACTGGGTCAGTTTGCCAGCTGTGCTGCCAAAACCAGACATAAAAAAAGATGGATTGCATAAACTACTAACGAAGTTCTATGAATCTTCAGCGCTCTGTTTACACTCGCGTAGAAATAATGTACAAACTAATAGCTGCAGGGCACATGTCTGGGGCACATGCAGGTAGACATCTGCCCACTATTTTCCCAGGGTGGATGCCGTCCCCCATGCTAAGAAGTTGGGCCCCAGTAAAGTAAGCTGAACTTGTCATGGTAATTTTATGACATTCATTAGCGCCTGCACTGTTGTTGACTGCTTTCCAACCGGGCTCGATTCTAGAGAGTGGGCCAGGCCCACCCAAACATCACCCTTGGCCCTCCTAGTCACGGCATAAAACCAATTGCAAAATGCACATGTTAAGTTCCTCTTTCTCTGTGTCTTTGGGCTGAACGATGTGGTGTTCTTGAGCTGCTGTGGGCTCAGCTGGGCAGTGTCTGGCATCTTATCTCAGCCACACCTGAGTTTTTCATAGGTCTTTAAAAGACCATTTACATGCCTTTGTGAACTGGGTAACAGGGCGTTGTGTTTTTTCCACTGGTTCCACTACCCCCTGAGTCCACACTCTGGGTATTCCTTACATTTGTATTTTACTTTTACTGCCACAGAGGGAGAATTCATTCAGTGAAAAGGCATATCAAGAGTAGGGTCGCCACCTTTCCAAAAGAAAAGTGAGGCCATTTGTTGTTTAAAGAGTTTGCAAGGCCTGGCTGTGACACTAAATAGACTTTTCTGTCTTTGTTTCCTTTAATTATTAATCATGAATCATTAATGCAGCTCTAGAACACATTTAAAAGTACTTTCTATGTATATGTGCTATTTGAAGTATGCATGGATAAGGGCTAAAAATTCGGGCTTTAGGAGCTTTTTTTACTGGCCGGGACATAAAAATAACAGAGGTGCTGGTAGAAATCCAGTCAGCTAGCAACCCTAATCATGAGATTTTGTTTCTTGCAGGATCAGCAAATTCTTCATTTCCTCCACCCTTTATACCTGATTGATGCCATAATATCAGTAGTTTAATGTATATCTGAAACCCTAATCGCCTACCGTCAATAACATGCTGAGTTACTCCAAGTGTTTGAGCATACATCCTGCATTCAGACAATTCACTCCTCATTCTCACTGCTCATGATCACATTGCACTCACAGGGATCACACTGCATTTACACTACTCACCATGCACTCATGCTGTCACCCTGCACTCACATGCTCATCCTCCTCTTACCCTGCGCTCACACGAGCACACTGGTCACCCTGCACTCACAGCGACCACGCTGCACTCACGCCACTTGTCATGAACTCACGTCGTTCTCCCTCTACTTACCCTGTGGTCACATGAGCACACCCCTCACCCTGCACTCACACCACTCACCATGCACTCACACTGTTCACCCTGTAGTCACACATGCACACTGCTTACCCTGCACTCATGTGACACTTCACTCACTTGTCACACTCACTGCTCACCCTGCAATCTCACTCAAACAAGCACATCACACACCATGCATTCATTCCTCCAACTCTGCACTTTCACCCACACCCAAACTCATGTGGTCACATCACTCACCCTGCACTCACTCCTCTCACCCTACTACCACAGAGGCACATTGCTCACTGTGCACTCACATAAGCACACCCACAGCTAACCCTTCACTCTCATGGGCACACCACTCACCCTGCACTCACACCAAGCAAACAAGCACATCACTCACCCTGGAGTCACACCACTCCTCCTACACTCTCTCCTCTCACCCTGCACTCACACAGACACTCCTCTCAGCCTGCACTCATACAGGCACTCTGTTCACCCAGCCTGCACACAAGCACAATAGTCTGCTGGAACTCATAGGGACACACCACTCACCCTGAACTAACTCCTCTCACCATGCACTCACCAGTCACTCTAACAGCTCACCCTTCACTGCTACTCATCCTGCACTCACACACAGGCACACCACTCACCCTGCATTTACATTGCTCACTCCACCCTGCACTCACTCCTCTCACTCTGCACGCACTCCTCTCACCTGACACTCACATGGGCCCTCCTCTTGCATTGCATTCATGCACCTCACTTGACACTCACATTGGCACAGTTTTCACCCTACACTCACACCACTCACGCTGCACTCCCTCACACTATTCACCATCACCCAGCAGCAGAAGACAAGAGATACCAGAGTGCAGCAGGTGGAGTGGCACCAGGGGCCTGTGGGTCAGAGGGGCTACTAAAACCTGATTATTGCTGTATTTCACAGTTCAAACAGGAGACCCATTTTGTTTCTTGCACTAGGGTCCATGACACACTGGCTACACCACGGACAGCAGCCAGAGATGAAGGCTCTTGAAGGTGAGGCTTTTTACGTTTGTGTTTCGAGTTTAATATTATAGCCGAACACTGTAACTTCTTCCTCAACTATTGGAGGTTGTTAGACCTGGCACCATTGGCGTGGGTCTCCCTTCCATTTTTTTGCTGTTGCCTCCTATGTTTTTGCTGTGTTTTTGCTGGTCTAGATGCTTTGGGCACTTTGCCACTGCTATTCAGTGTCAAAGTGCAAGTGCTCCCCATTGTAAATTGTTGTAATGGATTAGTGACTCCATGATTGGCCATTTGATTTACTTGTCAGACCCTAGTACAGTGCACCATGTGTGCCCAGGGCCTGTAAAACAAATGCTGCTGGTGGATTTGCAGCACTGGTTGTGCCACCCACAGAAGCAGCTTGTAAAATGTGGCTCAGGCCTGCCATTGCAGAGCCTATGTGGAGTCTGGGACTGCCATGTTGACTTGGCAAGTGCACCCACTTGCCAGTCCCTAAACCTTCCCTTTTCCACATGTTAGTCACCCCTAAGGTAGGCCCAAGGTACTCCTGTGGGCAGGGTGCATTGTATGTGAAAGGTAGGACATGCCCTGATGTGTGTGGCATGTCCTGATAGTGAATTACAGCCAATTTTGTTTTTCACTATTGCAAGGCTATCTGTTCCCATAGGCAAGAATGGGCAGTTTGATTATAACATCTTATAAACATAACTGACCCAAGGAACAAGATAGAAAAATAAAGTTTAGTATGCCTGAACTCAGAATGTTAAAATACATCTTTTAGTGTGGGTGATTTTTACATCCTGTGTTTGAAAATACCACTTTTAGAAAGTAGGTATTTTCTTGCCTAACCATCCAGTATGCCTCTGCTAGGTTTGTGTATTCCATGTCTGGGTTGTGAGTGACAGGGGGCTGGAGAGGGCTTTGGCTCCAGCAGTCTGATGAGTCAGGGCTGGGCTGAATAGAGCCTACAGAGAATAGAGAGTAGGGGGAGGAGATTTCCTTTCACTTCCCTGAGCCTTCATAGAATAGAGAGTAGGGGGAGGAGTTTTCCTTTCAGCTACCTAGGCCAGGTCTGCTTTCAACAATGCTGTCTCCACCTTCTGCCAGGAAGCTGCACCAGGGAGGACAGAACTGGTTTTGACTAGGTACAGACACTCTCTGCCTTCAGAGAACAAAGGATTTAGTAGTATAAATATTGGGGCCCAGACCTCAGAACTTTTGATCACTTCTGGGAATCAAGACGAACCCTTTGCCAAGGAGAGAAACCAAGGAAGCTGAAGGAGGAGACTGCCCCTGT
Source organism: Calotriton arnoldi (assembly GCA_963921515.1). Classification (NCBI taxonomy): domain Eukaryota; kingdom Metazoa; phylum Chordata; class Amphibia; order Caudata; family Salamandridae; genus Calotriton; species Calotriton arnoldi. Next base: position 329,148 of record CAWUFW010003844.1, read on the forward strand.
GCTGTTTGCTGTTTGGGGTTGGCCTGCAGTGGTTTACTCATTGCCAAGGAAAGGAGAAAAGGAACTTTGTGTGTACTTTTACTATCTTGAGGAAGATCTCCAAGGGCTTGAAATTGAGCTTGCCTCCTGTTCTGAAGTCTCAGGGACACAAAGACTTCACCACCAGCTCCCCCTGAATTTCCTTGCTGGGAATTCTACCTGCAGTGAGGTGCCTGCTGTTGTTTTGGGCCCTCTGGAGACTGCGTGTCGCTGGGAGCTGGAAGTGCGACGCAACGAGGAAGAAGCGTGTCGCCGCTGTAGCAGTCGCTGTCGCATCGCCAAGGAAGCGTGTCACATCACTGGAGAAGCGTGCCGCCGCCGCAGAGGTTGCCTTTGCATCACCGGAGAAGCGTGTCGCAGGGCCTGTCGGGGCTCCAAAGGTCATCGATTTTGCGCATGGCCGGCGGGCGTGCACGCATCGCATCCACGTTGTCGCATCGCATCAAAGGCGCCATTTGTCGCATCGCACCGGATCGTCGCATCGCTGTGCCATCGTGTCGCATCGTAACCGGAACACAGTAAGAAACCGACGCATCACCTCCTCTCCGGTAAGGAACCGACGCATCACCTCCCCTGCGCTGCAGTAAGGAACCGACGCATCACCTCCCCCGAAGCAAGGAACCGACGCATCACCTTCCCTGCGACCCTTTTGTTTGTATTGCGTTACACATCCACGGTACTTTGAGAGTAAAGTGTCGCATTTACCATCTACATTGAACTAAGCTATTTCTACCATCTGAAAATCATATTTTTATTACTGTATTGTGGATTTTTGTCGTTTGGTCTTGTGTTAAGTCTAGATAAAGATTACTTATTTTTCTAAACTGGTGTGGTGTCCATTCGTAGTGTTTTCACTGTATTACTGTATGTGTTCACAAATGCTTTACACACTGCCTCTGAGATAAGCCTGCCTGCTCGTGCCAAGCTACCAAGGGGGTGAGCAGGGGTTATTTAGGAGTGTAGCCCCCTTACCCTGACTAGAAGCAAGGACCCCTTCTTGGTCAAAGGTACCTACCTCTGCCAACTAGAGACCCCCATTTCTAATATTGGTGGTCAGCGGTGAGGATTTGGACTTGCATTTGTGACTCATATACAGTGATTAGTGTACACTACTAGTGAGTGCAGACCATAACGCGACCACATACATTTTGGTAGAATTTTTTACTTGGGACTTCTGTTTTTGCTAGAAACTGCCAATCCTTGTTACCATGAGCAAAGCAGCATCCAACGCATCTATGGATCTACAATTTGAAGAAGACAGGGTTGATATGTATACTGTGCCACAGCTTAAAACCCTCTGTAAAAGATTTAAAATCTCTGTGAAAGGCATCTCCAAGAAGGAGGAGTTCCAAAAGGCGCTGAAGGCCTGGGTGAAAGCTAGAAAAGCTCCGGAGCATTCTGAAGAGCCTAGTGAGGAGGCAGAGAATACAGATGGGCAGCTGGATGGGCCATTGGGTCTGACCGGGGAGAAAGTACCTTCCAGGGCAGGCAGCAGTGTTTCTTCAAAGGGCCTGTCTCCAGAAGAGCTGGAGGACAGGGAGAGGGATAGGATGCATAAGATGGAGCTAGACAAGCTCAAACTGAGTGGTCAGATGGAATTAGAAAGCAAGAAGTTAGCCTTGGAAGAAAAAAGGATGCATTTAGAGCATGAGAGTATGTTGAGGGAATTGGAATTGAAAGCCATGAGCTTAGAACTTACTCATTCTGGTGGCAGCACACCATCAATGCCTGTAGAAGCAAGAGTATTCATCCCCAAAGATGTAATTAAGGAGTTCCACAAGCATGAAGATATTGGGCAATGGTTTAAGGCCTATGAGGTAGCCATGACATCCCACCGGGTCCCTGAGAAGGACTGGGGAGCGGGGTTGTGGGGGCGGTTTCTCAGTGATGGGCGGGACACCTTGTTAGACTTGCCCTCTGAGGACCAGAAATCCTATGTCCACATGAAGGAAGCCTTAATGACCAGGTATGGGTTGACCCCAGAGCTTTATAGACAAAGGTTTAGAAATTGTAAGAAACTGGAGTCAAGTACTTGGGTGGAATATGTGTCTTTTTATGGCAGAGCATTGGATGGTTGGGTGAAGGGTTGCAAAGTGAATGATTTTGAGGCGCTCTATGATTTGATTGCATGGGAGCACTTGTCTAGTAATTGTTTTCCAGAGCTACGCCAGCACCTGATTGATAGTAAGCTGACTAACCCTAGGAAGCTTGCTGAGGAGGCTGACCGCTGGGTTAGTACCCGGGTCCACAAGGGTCATGTGGGAGACTTCACCAAAAGTGGGCAGGGTCCCCAGCAGAAGAGTGGAGGGGACAAGGGTAAACAGAGGGAGTTCCAGAAAGGGCCCCAAAGTAATCCCCAAGGGAACCAAGGGAAGGGTTCCCAGCCTCCCCCTGAGAAGAAGCCAGGGGCCCCGACAGATAAGCCTGTTCAGAAGGGGCCCAGGAAATGTTATAATTGTGGTCAGGTGGGCCACTGCTTCTGAGATCCTAAGTGTCCCAAGAAAGCGAATGCAGCACCCACTCGTGCACCGCCCCGGCAGATGGCTAGTGTAGCCCTGGGGGAGGAGTTGGGTGCCCAAGATGGATGGGGTCCCGCAGAGATGTCCCTAGTCTCTTTAGGAGACAGTGAGATGGTCCCTAGGACCCAGCAGCCTGATAACACTAAGAAATACAGGCAGTGGGTGACCATCAATGGCCATAGGGTGGAGGCTCTGAGAGACACCAGAGCCAGTGTGACAGCTGTCAGTTGTCGGCTGGTGTCTGAAGAGCAGGTGATCCCCCATGCATTTTACCCTGTAGTTGCCGCTGACAACTCAGAGAGCCACTGCAAGGTGGCCCAGGTTCCCTTTGAGTGGGGGGGGGGTCTCAGGTACCTTTCAAGTAGCTGTGAGGCCAGCCATGCCTGTTGACTGTCTGCTGGGCAATGATTTGGAAAGCTCCCCTTGGGCTAAGGTGGAGCGAAGAGCTCATTTGGAGATGTTGGGTCTGCCTGAGTGGGCGGGTGTGACCACTCGGTCCATGGCAGCCAGTAAGGGTGTTCAAGAGGACCTGGAGCCTGAAAGAGTGGCCCAGGTGCCTGCCTTAAAGAAAAGAGGCAGGGGGCCCTGGAAACCAGCCCCCGAAGTTCCCACGGTCCAGGAGGAGGCAGACCTTGAGGGGGATGCCCTGGAACCTACAGGGGAAAAAGTAGCTGAACTGGGGGACCTGCCTGAGCTGACCCATTGGCAACAGGAAGGAGGACCCTCCAGGGAAGAGTTCTGCGAGGAGCAGAAGAAGTGCCCTTCTCTTGTGGGTTTGCAGCAACAGGCCACAAACCAGGCAGCAGGTGATCAGTCTGGATCACATTGGATCTACTTGGAGAATGTTCTCCTGTATTGCGAGCCTAAGGTTTCTGAGCCAGGGTCAGCCCGTGTGCTGGTGGTACCCCAGCGCTTTAGAGCCTTCCTACTGGGTCTGGCTCATGATGTGCCTTTAGCAGGACATTTGGGGCAAGACAAGACCTTTGAAAGGCTTGTCACCCACTTTTATTGGCCCCAAATGCGCAAGAGTTCAGATACTCATTGCAGGACCTGTCAGACTTGCCTGGCAAGTGGTAAGAGAGGGAGGAAGCAAAAGGCTCCTCTCCAACCGTTCCCTGTGGTCAGCACCCCCTTTGAAAGGGTGGGCATTGACATTTTGGGGCCTCTGGATCCCAAGAGAGCCATGAGCAACAGGTTCATCCTGGTCTTGGTGGACCATGCCACCCCGTACCCGGAAGCCATCCCTCTCAGGACTGTGACGGCCCCTGTGGTGGGACGTGCATTGATGGGGATTTTCTCCCGTGTGGGGTTCCCCAGAGAGGTGGTGTCAGACCGTGGTACCAACTTCATATCTAAGTATATGACGTTCCTGTGGCAGGAGTGTGGTGTAACCTACAAGTTCACTCCTTTCACCCCCAAGGTAATGGGCTGGTTGAGAGATTCAACCGGACCCTAAAAGGCATGATTATGGGTCTTGAGGAACCTATGAGGCGTAAGTGGGACGTCCTCTTGCCATGCCTTCTGTTTGCTTACAGAGAGGTGCCACAGAAGTCCTTAGGGTTCAGTCCCTTTGAACTGCTGTATGGTCACCCTGTAAGAGGACCTCTGAGTTTGGTAAAAGAAGGCTGGGAGAAAGCTCCCAGTAAACCTCCCCAGGATGTTTATAGCTACATGCTGACCTTCAGAAACCAAACTCGGCATTTCAGACAACTCGCTCAGGCGAATCTGGAAGCCAGCCAGGAGGAGATAGAACGGTGGTATGATCAGAATGCCACTCTGATCGAGTTTCAGCCTGGACAGAAAGTGTGGGTCATGACCCCCGTGGAGCCTTGTGCGCTCCAGGATAAGTGGACCGGACCATTTGAGGTGGTGGAGCGCAAGAGTGATGTCACCTACTTGGTGGACTTGCGGTCTCCAAGGAACCCTTTGCGGGACCTGCATGTAAACCGCCTGAAGCCCCACTTGGAGAGGTCCGAAGTGGGCATGCTCCTAGCGACAGATGATGGAATGGAGGAGGAGACTGAGCCTCTTCCTGACCTCCTGTCTGCAACAGAGCAAGATGGGTCAGTGGACGGTGTGAACCTCTCTTCCGCCCTGACCCCTGAGCAGCAGGATGACTGTCGCCAACTGTTGGGACAGTTTCCTGATCTGTTCTCCCTGACTCCCGGTGTCACTGAGTGGTGCGTCCATGATGTGGACACTGGGGACAGTCCTCCTGTAAAACACAAAACTTACAGAGTGACTGACAGGGTGAGAGCTTGCATCAAGGAGGAGGTCTCCAAAATGTTTGCTTTAGGGGTGATTGAGTCCTCTAACAGCCCTTGGGCCAGCCCAGTGGTCTTGGTCCCAAAGGCTGCCGCGTCTGGTGCCACACCCGAACTCCGGTTCTGTGTGGACTACCGAGGACTCAATTCAGTCACCAGGACTGACGTGCACCCCATCCCCAGAGCTGATGAGCTCATTGATCGGTTAGGGGCTGCCCGGTACCTCAGTACGTTTGACTTAACGTCTGGGTACTGGCAGATCACCTTAACTGATGGGGCAAAAGAGAGGTCAGCATTCTCCACACCAGATGGGCACTACCAATTCCGGGTTATGCCCTTTGGGATGAAGAATGCCCCTGCCACCTTTCAGAGGTTGGTCAACCAGGTGTTGGCTGGACTGGAGGATTTCAGTGCCGCCTACTTGGATGACATCGCAGTATTCAGCGCCAGTTGGGAAGAACATCTGCGCCACCTCTGTGAAGTGTTGATGGCACTGCGGAGGGCAGGCATCACGATCAAGGCGAGTAAGTGCCAGATCAGGCAGGGTTCTCTGGTGTACTTGGGACACCAGGTTGGGAGTGGCCAGGTGGCACCCCTACAGCCCAAGATTGAGACCATCCTGGCTTGGGAACCCCCCAAGACCCAGACAGAGGTGAGAGCCTTTTTAGGACTCACAGGGTACTACAGGAGGTTTGTCAAGGGGTATGGCAGCATTGTTGCACCCTTGACAGAGCTGACTTCCAGGAAGCAGCCCAAGAAAGTGAACTGGACTGACACCTGTCAGAAAGCTTTTGATGCCCTGAAGACTGCCATGTGCACGGCGCCTGTGCTTCAGGCGCCCAACTTCTCAAAGGAATTTATTGTGCAGACCGACGCTTCAGAGCATGGTGTGGGGGCTGTACTTTCACAGATGAATGAGGAAGGCCTAGACCAACCTGTAGCCTTCATTAGTAGGAGGTTACTTCCACGGGAACAGAGGTGGAGTGCAATTGAGCATGAGGCATTTGCTGTGGTCTGGGCACTGAAGAAGTTGAGACCATACTTGTTTGGGACTCACTTCCGGGTTCAGACAGACCACAGGCCCCTCAGATGGTTGATGCAGATGAGGGGTGAGAATCCAAAGCTGTTGAGGTGGTCCATTTCCCTACAGGGGATGGACTTCACGGTGGAACACCGCCCTGGTACAGAACACGCCAATGCTGATGGTCTGTCCAGATTTTTCCGCCTTAGTGAAGAGAACTCCCAAGAGGTAGGGTAGTTCTCCCCACATTTCAGCTGGAGGGGACACATGTTAGACCTGGCACCATTGGCGTGGGTCTCCCTTCCATTTTTTTGCTGTTGCCTCCTATGTTTTTGCTGTGTTTTTGCTGGTCTAGATGCTTTGGGCACTTTGCCACTGCTATTCAGTGCCAAAGAGCAAGTGCTCCCCATTGTAAATTGTTGTAATGGATTAGTGACTCCATGATTGGCCATTTGATTTACTTGTCAGACCCTAGTACAGTGCACCATGTGTGCCCAGGGCCTGTAAAACAAATGCTGCTGGTGGATTTGCAGCACTGGTTGTGCCACCCACAGAAGCAGCTTGTAAAATGTGGCTCAGGCCTGCCATTGCAGAGCCTATGTGGAGTCTGGGACTGCCATGTCGACTTGGCAAGTGCACCCACTTGCCAGTCCCTAAACCTTCCCTTTTCTACATGTTAGTCACCCCTAAGGTAGGCCCAAGGTACTCCTGTGGGCAGGGTGCATTGTATGTGAAAGGTAGGACATGCCCTGATGTGTGTGGCATGTCCTGATAGTGAATTACAGCCAATTCTGTTTTTCACTATTGCAAGGCTATCTGTTCCCATAGGCCAGAATGGGAAGTTTGATTATAACATCTTATAAACATAACTGACCCAAGGAACAAGATAGGAAAATAAAGTTTAGTATGCCTGAACTCAGAATGCTAAAATACATCTTTTAGTGTGGGTGATTTTTACATCCTGTGTTTGAAAATACCACTTTTAGAAAGTAGGTATTTTCTTGCCTAACCATCCAGTATGCCTCTGCTAGGTTTGTGTATTCCATGTCTGGGTTGTGAGTGACAGGGGGCTGGAGAGGGCTTTGGCTCCAGCAGTCTGATGAGTCAGGGCTGGGCTGAATAGAGCCTACAGAGAATAGAGAGTAGGGGGAGGAGATTTCCTTTCACTTGCCTGAGCCTTCATAGAATAGAGAGTAGGGGGAGGGGTTTTCATTTCAGCTACCTAGGCCAGGTCTGCTTTCACCAATGCTGTCTCCACCTCCTGCCAGGAAGCTGCACCAGGGAGGACAGAACTGGTTTTGACTAGGTACAGACACTCTCTGCCTTCAGAGAACAAAGGATTTAGTAGTATAAATATTGGGGCCCAGACCCCAGAACTTTAGATCACTTCTGGGAATCAAGACGAACACTTTGCCAAGGAGAGAAACCAAGGAAGCTGAAGGAGGAGACTGCCCCTGTACTGGTTGCTGTTTGGGGTTGGCCTGCAGTGGTTTACTCATTGCCAAGGAAAGGAGAAAAGGAACTTTGTGTGTACTTTTACTATCTTGAGGAATATCTCCAAGGGCTTGAAGTTGAGCTTGCCTCCTGTTCTGAAGTCTCAGGGACACAAAGACTTCACCACCAGCTCCCCCTGAATTTCCTTGCTGGGAATTCTACCTGCAGTGAGAAGCCTGCTGTTGTTTTTGGCCCTCTGGAGTCTGCGTGTCGCTGGGAGCTGGAAGCGCGACGCAACGAGGAAGAAGCATGTCGCCGCCGCAGCAGTCGCTGTTGCATCGCCGAGGAAGCGTGTTGCATCACCGGAGAAGCGTGCCGCCGCCGCAGAGGTTGCCGTCGCATCACCGGAGAAGCGTGTCGCAGGGCCTGTCGCGGCTCCAAAGGTCATCGATTTCGCCGCACGGCCGTCGGGCGTGCGCGCATAGCATCCACTTTGTCGCATCGCATCAAAGACGCCATTTTGTCGCATCACACCGGATCGTCGCATTGCATCGAGGCGCCATCATGTCGCATCGTAACTGGAACGCAGTAAGAAACCGACGCATCACCTCCTCTCCGGTAAGGAACCGACGCATCACCTCCCCCGAAGCAAGGAACCGACGCATCACCTTCCCTGCGACCCTTTTGTTTGTATTGCGTTACGCATCCAAGGTACTTTGAGAGTAAAGTGTTGCATTTACCATCTACATTGAACTAAGCTATTTCTACCATCTGAAAATCATATTTGTATTACTGTATTGTGGATTTTTGTAGTTTGGTCTTGTGTTAAGTCTAGATAAAGATTACTTATTTTTCTAAACTGGTGTGGTGTCCATTCGTAGTGTTTTCACTGTATTACTGTATGTGTTCACAAATGCTTTACACACTGCCTCTGAGATAAGCCTGCCTGCTCGTGCCAAGCTGCCTGCCTGCTCGTGCCAAGCTACCAAGGGGGTGAGTAGGGGTTATTTAGGAGTGTAGCCCCCTTACCCTGACTAGAAGCAAGGGCCCCTACTTGGTCAAAGGTACCTACCTCTGCCAACTAGAGACCCCCATTTCTAACAGAGGTCTTGTGACGTGAGAACACAGTGCACCTTTCTTAAGACAGCAGTGGGGTCAGCAGATTGGTCCCCCTCGCAGCCATCATCAGAAGCCACAGACACAACATTGTCTCCTACACTGACAACACCCAGCTGATCCTCTCCCTCACCAATGAACCCTCAACCGCCAGAACCAACTTCCACAGTAGAATAAAGGCCATCGCGTCATGAATGAAAGACAGCTGCCTCTAGCTCAACTCAGACAAGACCGGAGTTCCCATCCTGGGACCCACTGCGTCAGCCTGGGATGACTCCTGGTGGCCAGCCGCTCTGGGTGCTCCCCCCACCCCGACGGACCATGCACGCAACCTTGGCATTATACTGGACTCTTCACTCACGATGGACTGCCAAATCAACGCAGTTTCGTCAGCCTGCTTCCACACGCTCTGCATGCTCCGAAAGACTTTCAGATGGATCCCCACAGAATCCAGAAGGACGGTCACCCACACACTCATCACCAGCAGACTCGACTACGGCAAGGCACTGTACGCCGGTGTCACCCAGAAACAGCTCAATAAACTACAGAACGTCCAAAACGCCGCCACCAGACTGATCCTCAACATTCTCCGCCGCAGCCACATCACGCAACACCTCCGACAAGTCCACTGGCTCCCAGTCAACAAGAGAGTCACTTTCAAGCTCCTCACTCGTGCCTACAAAGCCCTACACAACGGAGGACCAGCGTACCTGAACCACCGCATCACATTCCATGTACCCACCAGACAACTCCGATCCTCCCAACTCGCCCTCGCCTCCATCCCCAGGATCCACAAGACCAAAACCGGAAGCAGATCCTTCCCCTACCTCACCACCAAGACATGGAACACCCTGCCCCTGCCCCTCAGGCAATCAGTGTCACTGACCCATTTCAGGAAGGACCTCAAGACCTGGCTCTTCGAATGATCCTCCACCCAGTCTAGCAGCCCCCCACGCCCAGTGCCTTGAGACCCTCACAGGTGAGTAGCCGCGCTTTACAAGCCGTTGATTGATTGATTGATTGATTGATTGATTGATTGATTGGTGTGGTGTGGTGTGATCGCCTGGACCTTGACGGAGCCAGATCATTCCCAATGGCGTAACTTAAAAAGATGGGGCCCCCTTGCAGAATGTGATGAGAAACCCCTGAGCTGCCTACATCTTATAGATATTCATTGCCCTTGGGATGACTGGGGCCCTCTGAAGGGTTGAGGTGCCCCCTAGAAGGTTGGGGGCCACCCTATGCCGGAAGGCTGCATAGGTCTGGTTACACATCTGAGCATTCTATTCTAAACTATAACCAGTGTAGAAATATGCAGAATTAAGGTGCTCTGGGACAAAGCTCTCAAATGTAAATTACAAAAGGAAAATTGGAGTTAAGCACAGATCATTTAATGCATTATCAGTGGTCATCATTGTACCTAATTGTGTATTGGGGGTGGTTGCTCGAATCTGGAAGAAGGAGCCTAGTTCCTGCTTAGGGACATAGGGTCTGATCTCCTGCATTAAGTGGCAACCAACTCTTGTGAAAGAAGCAAACACCTTAAAGTTGATGTAGACTGACATGCAAGCCAGTTGCAAGTCTGTTTATGTTGATGAGTTGCTGTTGGCTCTACTCCACAGCCACCATCATTGCAAAGTGTTTTGTGCAGCTGCACTAATAGACTAAATGAGGGATTAACCCAGAGAGAGCTACCATGAATCAGATGACTGTATGCTACTCTGCCCTCACCCAGCTTTCATTCTGTCTGGGGCGAAAGGTGGCATCTTGTTGAAGGGCCTCATTTTGATTAAATGGCATCCTGAATCTCATGGGATAAGAGCTATTTGGAGGTAGACCGCTGTTACTCTGGGTTCACTCACTTCTTTTCACGGCCAGACTGGGAACAGCAACCAGCCCTGGCAATCTACTCGACCAGCCCTGGTAGCGTGGAGGAGGATGTGTTAGTGAGAAGCACCGCTCCCGCTTTTGATAAAGGGGGCCGATATTGCAGCACTGCTGCAAAACCGGCCCTATTAACAAAACCGGCCCCCATGGACCCAAAACCGGCCCACCGGGAAAACGTCTGGTGTCCGCTACGGCCAATCCGGCCCTGCTTCTTTTGGACCCTCAACGTTTGAGCTTGAGGATTTTTTTCTGCACATCTTCACTTTTTGACTCTCTGTTTTGCCACCAATTATTGTAGATGTCTTTTATGTTAACCTACTCTTGCTTATCTTCCTTACTCCTCTTACTCAGTTGTTTGAGATGGTGGAACTGTGGTTTTAACAGTTTCACGTGATATGACATCCCCAAACTCCTGTGCAAAGGACATAAGGATTGCAGCCTGAAGAGTTGATTTCAATCCCAATTCCAGCAGTTCTGTCTAGGCGTCATTCCATTTCGGAAGCTTTCTGGAGGTACGAGAAGCATTCGCCTGGGTGTGTAGGATGACAACTTCCCTCTATGTTAACGCGGACATTGTTTCCATTCATACACTTCAAACTCACAAATCATTGGTATTTTTGGTTTTGTCTAATTAATTTGATAGAAGCAAACTAAGACTACAACACAAAAAATGCTTACATCCCTATACCACTACCCACCCATAAACCCTAAAATGAACCTTTGCTCAATTTACCACTACTCTACCCTCTATATGCTCTGCATATACACAGAATCTGCCATTGTATCGTGGTGCCTGTTTGGAAATAGATATGATGTAATCTAAGGCTTGTAGGCTACCTCCAGAAGGACCAAAAATTGGGCTCGCCGTGTCCCTCCCAAAGGCACCCTTGGGCCATCCAGATGAAAATTCTTGGAGCCGGGCCTGTTTCCACTGAGCAACAATGTGCAGGCTCTGGAGGGGCTGTTTTATTTTCCCCTCCAGCTGGGCCCAGGACAAAGGGGTGATTTCAATGCCATCAGATTTCATTTTGTCCTGGGAGCTACCTGCAGCCTCACATCTCGGTGCCAGAGCAGTGGAGGGGAAACAAAGGCACACAGCCTATCCCTTCACAAGCATTTAGCCTAATTTTTATTTAATTATTTTGCACGTGTCAGTTGTGACCTCACTTCCTCTGATGCCTCATGCGACGTCACGCGCAGTGATGTCACACACCGTGATATCACTTGCATACCGTCTACCCTACTTAGTCCCTCCCCTCCTTTTATAGGACTTGTGCCCTGAATATTCGCCTTTTTTATTGAAACCGCCCCTCTTCGCTCGCCTCTTGAAAACAGACCGTGACCTCCTGTGGTGGTGATTCGGTGCCATTGCTCAGCTCACACGTCGGTGCTTTTGACCTGGTACTGATTTCCCCGTAGGATATATATACTTCGACTCGCCCTGGCTTTGCGACGAAGACTGGCACCTCTGACAGCCGTCACTAGGTGGCGCCCTAACCATACATTGTTACTGCGGAGTCGGTATTTTGCCTTGGCGGCCGCCACCTCTGCTTCAGCTGCAAACAATGCAGTCTGCTCTCACCATAACCAGGCGGGAACAGGCGGCACCTGGCGGAGGAATTGGGGCACGGGCACCCCCGGGACCAGGGGGAGTGCCCTGGCTTTGACCTCCGACACGAGAGGATTCAGAAGCACGACGTGAGAGAGCAAAAGGTGCACCATATTGGAAGGTGCACCAAGGCACCAGGACAGACCGGGTTACCAGGAGACCACGAGGATGATGGGAGAGATGGGGACCCAGCATAGTAGATGAGCTCACCGGAAGGCTCCCGGACCCGGACAAGAGCCCAGCTCAGGTGTCCATCACCGGCCCTGTCCGTTCCCAGGGTGCTGCCGAAGACCTCCCTTGGCTTGGACGTGTGGCACCTGTCACTAGTAACGACTTCTGTGCGAGCTGTGAGAGATCAAAGAGCGGGCCCTTCCGTGCACCCGGGGCCACGGAGACTGGAGTTTACCGGTTCCGAGCACCGGTACCACGCGAATGGTAAATGGATGGATGTGTGAGGTGAACTATACAGCTCCGGCCCACTGTAAACAACGGATAGTGCATCTCCGCGGACACAGGTGCAGTGAAACTGTGGCACTCCTGAGTAGGATAAGGGTACCGCCACTCCTGTAGGATAGAAGTGCCTTGAGGCTCTGAGAACCAGCACTTCTGCTCAGGACAAAGGTGCGAGGATCCCTTGTGGCACTTCTGTCAGAATGCTGCTGCTTTGAGAGTAAGTACCAGCACCTGTACGTTGTAAACTGAGACGTAGTATTAACATTTCTCTGCAGGATACACGTGCTTTGCGAATGTGCAGCTGCACGTCTATGGAGGACAATAGTGCGATGAGGCTGTACACTAACACTTCTCTGCAGAATACATGGGTGCTGTAAGACTAAGGACCCGTACTTCTGTGCAGGATACAGGTGGTTCGATGCAGAGTCTCAGCACCTGGCTGGATAATCGCGGCTGTGAGAATCCGCACTTCTCCTCGGGGAACATCGATCTTGTGGCATTTCTCTCCAGGCTAGTGGTGCTATAAGACATAGCACAAGTACTTTTCCGCAAGATACTCGTGCTGTGAGACTACGCAACAGCACTACTTTACAGTGTAAAGTGCTTTGGGACTAAAGACCAGTACTTCTCTGCAGACTAGTGGGGTTTACAGACTGCAACCAGCAACCCCAGCGCCTTGAGACCCTCACGGGTGTTTTGCTTGACTGCCAACACTTCTCTATGAGATGCAGGTGCTTTGGGGGGAGGACACCAACACTTTCCTGTGATGCAGATTCGTTGTCACTGAGCGCCAGCATTTCTCTGCGGGATGCACAAGCTTCGAGCCTGGGTACTGGCACGTCTCTGTAGGATACAGGTGCTGTGCGTCTGATCGCCCACACTTCTCTACTGGACACAGGTGACGTGAGTCTGATCCCCAGCTCTTCCATTAGGACAACACTGCGGCGGGACTGTGTATCCGGACTCTTGTGCGTGGTGCAGCGTGTCCTCGCGGGTCCCCTCGGGATGCCAGTGTGACGCTCATCATTTCTCTGCACGTACGTACCTGCGCTTTGAGGCTCCAGCAGGTGATGTGTGGCTTCGAGTACTGGCACTCGACGCCTCCTCCTCACACACCTGCTGACTCGTGACTCTCCTGACACCCCGCTTCCCAGTCCCGCCTCCCCTGGTTGAGGAAGAGGCGATAAAACGCGGCAGGCGGCGAGGTGAAACTGGAAGAGGAACTGGCGCGTCGGCCGACACCTGCCTCGGAGGAAGGCGCCTTCACTGAACACAGCTGGCTCCGAGGTACGACCCCGGTCCGAGGGCGGCTTCCTCCCTTTACACTTACCTCAGCGGAACACCTACTACGTGGTCGCACTGGATAGAGCACTGGTCTGCGGGATACTTGCCCGACTCTGAGGAATACCTGCATCCGTGGAACACTTTTCTCCGGGGTACGCCTTTTTTTTTTTTTTTTGCATTACCTGACAGGTTCTGCCGAACACACGTCTCCGTGGGACATCCTGTGGCCTTGTGGAGCACCTGACTCTGTGAAGCACCACCGCCTCCGTGGTAGCGCTGCATCTGTGGACAGCTGCCTCCGGGACACGCCAGCCTCCGCGGCCTGCTGCTGTCTCCGTGGTAGGCACGGGCTCTGTTGCTCTTCCTCCGCTTCCTACTTTGGGATTGCTCTTGTTCGATCTCGGGTTTTCGCGACCGGCGCCTTCACTTCACCCTCAGTGCGCGCAGCAGGAGGTCGGGACCGGAACGCTGCCCGGGTCATGTGTCCCGGGGTCAGCATCAGCGCTGCTCCCCTCCCCTGTGCAGTTCAGTCAGATGACTTTTGAGCCATGGTCTCGGTGACCTCGGATGGGACAATTATGGTCAGACGATGCTTCATCACCCTGCGGCCCTTTCGGTGAGTAGTATGCCACTTTATCGTCTCTTGGGCACCTTTTAATGACTGTAACTTCCCCTTCTGCCCATCTCCTCTTCTCTGCCGCCTTTCAATCACTGTAGCCTCATCCACTGCTCACCTCCTCTTCTCTGTATTCCAGTTCCCATCACTGTAGCCACCTACTGCCCACTTCCTCTCCTCTGTCCCCTTTCCTCACTTTCTCGTTTCAGCTTTCCGCCGATCCGTGTTACCTCACGCGCAGCCCACTTACGCTTCTGTGTCCCCTTTTCATCACGGTAACCTCACCAGCTCCTCGCTTCCTCTCAGCCTTTGTACATTACTTTCACCTCACCTGTCGCCTCAGTGCAACCAAGGGAAATGACCCCCATGTCCCTAGTTACGTAGTGAAATGCAGAAACACTTGGGGAACACCAGGGGCGCTCACAAGCCTGTCGCCGGTGCACTTCACCTTCTGCACTAGTGATAGCTTCCACCCTGCTGCAAACCACGGAGCGTCAGACCACCCTAAAGATGGCATATCTGGTTCTGGGGCTATTTGTGAATGGTGGTAGTTGGGGGGGAGGGGGGGCTGCTTGGAGGGGGTAGAACGGTGGAAATTACTTCACGTGTTCACAAAACACGGACAGCGCGAGAAGATGAGACACGACTTCACTCTAACAAGCACCAGAACCTGCATGGCAGCAGTATTTCAAGCTTCTCATCGCATTGGTCATCACTCATCAGCAGTGCAAGCTTCCCACTTATACAGGCACAGGACCGGTGACAACAGCATCCCTCGTAAACACAACCTGAATAGTGTAGACAACCACAGTGCAATCTACCCACACACAAACCACAGGTGCAGTTTAAGCTGTAGTAGTGTACATTTCCCTCATGCACAGAATCTGTACTGTGCAGACCACCACAGTGCAAACATGCCCATACACATATAACCGGTTCAGGCTGGACAGAAGCAGCCAAGCTTCATTCATACACACTATGTATGCATATGTTTTTTTCTATAGCACATGCAACCGCAGGGAGAGTGTGCCTCACACATGGGGAATGTATGCACCAAGGGATGCAGCAGTGCAAGCTCCACTGATACAGAGATCTATCACAGCATGGGCAGAATGCACATAGCATCCCAGATGTGCACTGGCTTGTGCACCATTTTGTGCACCTTGGGGCATTTTAGATTTGCAGAAGAGGCCGCAGACACTTGTGATTCCCCTTCTGTAATACATATTGCACCAGAACATGTATAGCACCCGTACAATCTCAGGGTACATGGCCCCATGCAAATGATGAAAAACTTTCCTCTGCAACAGTGATGTATTATAGACTCTGGTTCAGAGGCAAACAGGTTGTCAGGAGACACACTGAATGTATGGCGCACAGGGGTGGCACAATGTGCTCCCACAGGGCAATTTCTTGTAAGGGGGCATCAGGCGTCCTAAGAATTCCCCAGACACCCGCCTCCCCCATCTATGTGGGGACAGCCAATCACTGCACCCGCCTGCAGGGAAGAATCTGCCCTCCTTTCAAAAGGAGGCCATGTTATTGACTGCACAGTGAGGGGCGAACTACCTGCTTCAAACAGCTGACCTGCAATTCAGTAGGGAAGGCGTGAGTTCACAGCTGAATTGGGGAGAGCACATTTGCTGTAATAGGTCACACTGAACCTGTCTGCACACGGTGCATCCAGGGTGCACCCCGTGCAAATCAAGCCAGTTTGCACTGTGTGTGCCCTCAGTCCAAGCTCCCCTCACACTAATAGAACAGTTTCAGCTCAGGCAGCAGCAGTGCAAGCTTCCCTCCCATATATAGACCAGGTATTGCATGAGCAGCAATAGTGCTATTGTTTTCATCGTATAAAAAACTATTACAGAAACTGGAGCAGTGCAAGCATCCCTCCCACACATAGCACAGGTACTGCATGAGAAGCAATAGTGTAATTTTTCACTATATAAACAGTTTCAGCACATGCAACAGCTGTGCATTATACCCTGACATGCAACTGGTATTTCGAGCACAGCAATAGTAAATATTTCCTTCATACAAACAACAGTTACACCTCATTAATTAGCAGTGCAAGTTTCATTCCCTCACATAAACAGGCATTGTGCAAGCAGCAGTGCAAAATTCTCTCACAGAACAGTTTCAGCAGATGGAACAGCAGTGCAAGCTTTATTTCCTCACACAGAACGGGTATTTTGCGTGCAGCAGTAGGGCCAATTTTCATCATACAAACAGTTGCAGCTCATGGAGCAGCTGTGTAAGCTTCAATGCTTCACGTATGCAGTTATTTTGCAAGCTCCAGCAGTACAAAGTTCCCTTATAGGGAGAACAGTTACAGCACATCCAACAGCAGTGCACCATCTCTGTACAACAGGACATGTTCAGCACATGCAACAGTGCCAATTTCACAGATACACACACACATTCATACAATAGCTGCAGCTCGGACAGCATAGGTACATGTTTTCCTCCCATACAGAATTGAGACACACACACAAGTGAGGCACTCATTTCAGAAACATAGGAGGAACAGCACGAGAAGCAACAGGGCACGTTTTCTTATCTCTCAATAGTTTTTTTATTTATTTTTATTTAGAGAGTTTTATATAGCGCTGGCAGGACCCGAGGGTATCCGAGCACTTTACAGCAAGATCACAGAAAATAAGAAAGAACAGACACATATCAAATAGTATATCAAAATGGAGATGGTGGGTAACGGTGTGTTGAGCCGAAGGTTAAAGGTGCCGAGCAAGGAGGAGATCCTTGAGTTTTTTTTTTAAGGTCACGAAGGAGGGGTTAGTTCTGAGATCTGCTGGTAGGGAGTTCCAGATTTTGGGGGCATTGCCCGAAAAGGAGCAGGCCAGGGCTTTTTGTTTACACCTCTTTGGGGGGATGAGAAGTAGGTTGTTGGTGCTCCTCAGGTTTCATGTCTGGCCTGCCTTGGTGAGCTTGGCTGCCAGGTAGACTAGTTTGCCAGTGTGAAGGACTTTGTGAGTGAGACAGGCAGTTTTGAACTGGCATCGAGCTTCAATAGGGAGCCATTTGAGCTCTTTCAGGGAGGGGGAGATATGATCGTGCCTTTTGGCTCCAGTGACCATCCTTGCTGCTGCGTTTAGGGTGGTTCGCATGGGGGCTAGGTGGGATTTGGCTGAGCCTGTGAGGGTAGCATTCCCGTAATCTAGTCTGGATAGAACCAGGGCTTGCGTTGCAGTCTTGAGATCATCAGGCGGGAGGAAGGGCTTGATTTTGTTGAGTAATTTTAATTTGAAATGGGCACTCCTTGCGGTAGCCTTAATGTGTGAGCTCATGTTCAGGTTAGGGTCCAGTAAGACACCCAATGACTTGGCGGAGCAGGCCAGGGTTTGGTCGAAGTTTAGGGAGTCCATAAGCTTAATCCATTCTTGAGCCTGGTGGGTTTGTCCGTTGTTTGAGAGGAGAAGGATTTACGTCTTGTCTTGGTTGAGTTATAAATGGTTGTGTGATAGCCAGTTTTTGATTTTTTTAGAGTATCATTAAGACGGCGTATGTCTTCTGGGGAGGAGACTTCCAGGTAGAGCTGGATGTCGTCTGCGTAGAGCTGGTAGGTAATGTTGGCTTGATTAATTATGGTAGTGAGGGGCTCCATGTAGATATTGAATAGAGTAGGAGAGAGGACTGAGCCCTGAGGGACCCCTCTGGTTATAGTGGAGGTATCAGAAGTTGCATTGTTTATTTTGATTTGTTGAGAGCGGTTGTGAAAGAAAGAAGTGAACCATTTCAGCACCGTGCCGTCAGCTCCGATCCGTTGTTTAAGGGTGTTGAGAAGAAGTTTATTGTCCACCGTGTCGAAGGGCGCAGATGGGTCTAGGAGGATGAGCAGGCAGCAGCAACCTGCATCCATACATTTATGGATGTCATCTGCTATATTTAGTAAGGCTGTTTCTGTGCTGCAGCCCTTTCTAAAGCCTGATTGGTGAAAGTCCAAGAGATTGTTGGAGTCAATGTGCTGGTTGAGTTGGAGTAGGACACATTTTTCGAGGATTTTGGCCAGGAATAGTTACAGTACAGGCAGCTACTGTGTAACTTTCCTCACACACAGACAAGTTAGTCAGAGCTCTAAGTGGGTCTCACACCCAGAAGTAATTAAAAATTGACTTTGAGACGGGTACCTACTGGGCCATATATTCATGTCTTTAACTTTACAGACAAAATACATCGATTTCTCAACAATGACTTTAAAACTCGTCAGGTAATCCATGTCAGTGATGCAGTTGTCTACATTCCACGTTTAACTTCATCTTGTATTCCCTAAGAGTAGTTGAATTTTCCATATGCTCTGTTTATTGTAGTTTTTTTGTTCAGGCAACTTATTACTCAGTAGAGCACACATGGTGAACTGTCACCTGTAAGTTACTGGTTAATTTCCTGGTGTGAGTGGGTTGTTTTGCCGATAATGGGGCATGATGGAGAGCTCTTGGGTTGAGGCTGAAGGCAGTGCGAGTTTCTAGCACTGCCTCTCAGTAGGTTTTAAAGATGTTCAGACTACATGCTCATGTAGTCATTGGCGTCTCTGTAAAGCACACAAAGCAATTATCACATATGTGCCAACTGTAATTACCATTTTATGGGAAAGCGTATGAAGGATGCATACACAGCTGTTCAAAAACTAACAGTACTAAAAGCAGAGAAAGTGCCACGTTTGCAGGTGTGGAGATTGCCTCTGAAAGTGTGTGTGTCGGTGTGTGCGTGTGTGTGAGAGAGGGCATGGTGAAAGGGAGGTGACAAAAGGAAGTACATGTAGAAGGGCAGAGTGGCAAGATAGTGCTGAAGAGGAAGGAGGTGGCGTTTAATATATGCAGATGTAAGCTTTCAGGAAGATATGGGGGGGAAAAGGGTGTGTCTGTCAGAGTGAGAGATTGCAGAGGAAAGTGGAGAGAAGGGGTGACTGAGACACTCCGAAGACCACTAGCCCTTTCACAGACCTTAGTGATGTTTAATTCACAGTCTCATATTTCCAGAATGTAAATAATTTGTAATCTAATATTCACATTTTCCTTCTGTTACTCATTTATCTGATACTGCTAAAAGGTCTGGTTTTGAGTGTATATTCTCTCCAGGCCTGGACTGCCCCGACGCCCCCCGCCCTCCCCCCCCCCACCGGCATTTCCTTGGTGTGCTGAAGTCTTTGGGGGTCCGTTTTTAGAGCAGGGGGCTGCTGCTGGCACCCCTGTTGCTTTCTGCAGCTTCCCCAGGTTAATTGTAGCAGGCACAGTGGGAGCTTCAAGAGAGAGAAAAAGGGGAAATAAAGAGAAGCGGGAGCCGTCAGACCGAGGAGGAAGGCAGCAGGACTGGTGTGAACATTTTTGCAAGGTTTGCTTTTGGTGTCTATTCCTGTTTTGGCTCGTTCTTGTGTGATATATCTGGATGCACAAACCCCAAAGAGAGGCGCCTAAATACAGGTCAGGTCACACTGTCCATGAAGGATTGGATTCTAGTTCATGTGCTTTAAGCCAAACCCTTAATTACATAGACCACACATCTTGGAAAAGATTCCCCATTACATTTCTTGGGCCAGGTCCCTTTTAGAGACCTCCCGCCATTTTCGTGGAACACTGGTTTCAGCACAGAATCGGTGCACCTTTCCTCACACACAGAATAGTTACAGTGCAGACACCTGGCATGTACACACACACACACACACTCACGGGCACGCGCCAGGGGCCTAGCAGCCATTGGTGCAGTGGCACCGGGGCCCTGAAGGGCCCATTGAACCCTGATGAGTGCTGTATTTTTCTACCCAAACAGCGTTCAAAGGGCCATTTTTTTCTCATTTGCACCAGGGCCCATGTCAGACTTGCAACAATACTGGTAGAGGCAGCTGCTGTGCACCTCCCCTCCAGCACAGAACAGTTACAGGCCAGGTTTCTGCAATGCAAGTACCCGGCACACTTTAGAGAGCGCCAGGTCATAAACAGCATGTGTCTCACAGACAGACAATGGTACAGCAGGGACAGGAGCACTGGAAATTTTTCTCCTTCAGAGTACCTATAGTGCAAGCAACAACAGAACATGTTTTTCACACAGCGAGCAATTCAAGAGAGGGCAGCAGTGCAAAACAGACAGCCCCTTTGGAAGCGGTGGAAGGCACAGCTCTGAAGTGACCCTGTGTTACATGTGGCACCTTTAGCCAGTATTGGATATTTTACCAACATCACGTTGTATCCCTTAACTTTTTATTATGCTTTTAAAATTGCAATATCGACTTCAAACCAGCCGGCAGTGTGCAGGTGCTGAACAAGCAAGAGTGCCTGGAGGGGTCACGCATAACATGGACACACCGGAGAGCGGTGGTTTAACGCTCAAGTGTGCAGTATGTCCAGGGTGTCTGGCTGCTGGTGTCGCCATGTATCTTGGTGGTTTATGGTAAAGGTGAGCACAAGACAATTTTGATTCTGCCAGACCTGCAGGTTGGGAGTAACGTCCTAGCTCTGTTCTCCGCTTCCCTTGCTGGTTATTCAAAGTTTGTAAAGATGGATTCTCATATGTCCTCCCCCTCCCACGTGATGGTTATGTTATGTTAATTATAGCTTATATAGCGCATGATCACCTACAGGTCTCTTAGCGCTTGCAGAGAAATCTCAGGTACCTTCTACCATCCCTGATGAGCACCCAAACGAATGTATTAGACTATGGCCAGGGCTTCCCTAAACAGATAAGTCTTGAGACGCTTCCTGAAAGGGAGGAGGGCGGGTTCCTTACGGAGGTTCTCCGGCAATTCATTCCAGAGTTGGGGAATTAAAACAGAGAAAGCTCTGCTGCCTTTAGATGCCATTTTGGCACGTGAGGGGGCCAAGAGGCCTGCCGTGGACGATCGAAGTATGTGTCCCGGTGCATATTTCATCAGGCGCTCCTTGATATAGCCAGGAGCCTGGCCATAGATGGCTTTGTGGGCAATGCAAAGGCCCTTGAACTTGGCTCTCTGTTTGACCGGGAGCCAATGCAACTTAAGCAGCAGAGGGGTGGCGTGAGCCCTTCTAGGGAGCCTAAAAATCAGCCTAGCTGGTTGTGTTATTCAAGGGTCTATCTCATCCTGTGTTGTTTTTCAGCGCTATCGGGTTGCTGCCTGGTGTAAGACATTTGGCCACCCAATAGCGAGCTGACTCTCAGTCTTTTTCTCCAGGTCCCAGGCCGGTGGGGACACCAGGAGGCACAACCCCTGGGTTTTGTGTTGTTCCTCTCCTTGCTTGCAAAGGCTCACCAGTCCTCACTTAGTTCAACCGCCTCTCCAGTGGTAGCTGTGTTGAAGCAGTCAAGGCTTACTCTACAAACTGGTTTGGGGCAAGCGCCCAGAAACCAAATTTGATGAAAATGGATCTCAATCAGAGGTGTTTCTTTCAGAAAGGTACTATTGTTTTTCACAACAGACTAAAAGAGGAGTTAAAGCGGAACACAATGATAAACCTAAAGTGCTTAGCACTTACTGTAGTAGAACTAAGACTCAAAACCTATCTCCTTGCATCTCTGTGAGGCCAAAACTCGACTCAGTGTAAGCCTGTGGAGAAGATCTTTCTTCAGGATTACTGTTGTGGCTAATGCTCAGGTCAGTGTCAATAAAAGATGCATGTAGCAAGAGGGTTCAGCACAGCCAAGCACAGCAAACTCCTTTACTATATGTCAAGGAAGTATAGCCGGCTCGGCTCATACTCCTGAACTGAGAAAGAACCAGTTAGATCCCCCACAGGTGTAAATGCGTTAACATTGTCCATGGTGGTCGTGAGGCTCCCTCAGACCACAGTAAATGGATGAGACTACTAAGCGCACTTCACAAGCTTGTATCTGGAAACAGCCAGATGCTGACTTTTCTAATACCCACACATGGTACTGGATCATCACCGAGCAACATCTGCAAAAGCCTAGTGGTGCTCAAACTATTTCAGGGCTCCATAGGTCTAATCCTAAGGGCCGTGTAGATCTGATGTAAAAAGTGAGGTCTTCTAGGAAATTTCAAGGCCCAATATATCGGAAACCACCAGTCATGAATGAAACCTTCTTTAACCCGAGGCTTCCTGCTGACATGGGGGCTTTAACTGGACAGGGATTTAAGGATTCAAGTGTAAGGTAACCGAGTGCTGATAAAAAGCCCAGGAGCCTCCAATTCAAGGTCCAGCAGGGGAAAAAAGGCTTTGGACCTTCTCCACTAAGGAGGTCGTCAGGGAATCCAGGTCTCCAGACAACCTGACAGTAAATCAGCAAACCAGGGGGGGCAGTTCACACTCGGATATGAACTGCTGCCTCTCGGTGTGGGGGCTAAGGAAGATTAGGCCTATCTGGTGAAAAATAAAGTTCTTTTTAGGGGTGGTCTGGTACAATTTTTTTGCCAAGTTGCATGCATTTAACGCACTTCGCAAATTTATAACTTCAGCTGTGGTTGAAATTAACACAAGAAAGATGTGAGGATAAAATATTCCCGCAGGAACGTATTTTTTTCCCCGATTCTTTTTTTTTTTGCGCAATTGCATTTTTTTTAGATTGCCCTTCCCCCCCCCCCCTCCCGAAATGATTGTTTCAAAACTTTGCAACGTATTCTTCATTTCTTCAGGAGGAGTGAGGCAGGGTCAGTTCTGCAAGGCTGTTCTCCTTCAGTTTCACAGGTCATCATTGACGATCGCTGGATAGGCTTGTTCCATCATCACGTCTAGCTCACTGAGGCAGCATCCACAGCGCCAGGATGGCAGGCAGATGGTCCTGGTCACCTCCCTTACTCTTCCCGCTGGGAGTTTTTCAGTCCCTCCAAGCAACTCTTCAGCACAAGTGTAGGCAGACACTTTATTAGGCAATAAGATGTGGCGGGCGAGGGGTCACATGCAGCTCTGTGCCGTGAAGAGCCCCAGCATAGGTCTTGCAGGGCAAGTTCAAAGTCAAATGCTTCTTGAAGAACTGGCTTAAAGGTTCATGCCTGCCAAGTATCACGCATCAGGTGTGACGCTCACGCATTTCAGTGTGGTGTTCCGCATCACCGCACTGAAATGCATTGTCACGCATTTATGCCACTCTGAAACTCTGGCTACGTAGGGTGCCAGTGCGCGCCACCGGCGGCGCCTGTGCACCTGTGCGCCGGCTCTGCAGCTCCGAGGCGTGCTGCCAGCAGCTGCTTGCTGGGCTCAGTAAATATTTAAAGATTGTTTCTCTCAGCTCTGGAGTGGCTGAGAGCGCAATAAAGTAACAAATCTGCCCAGCCTAGTGCCTGGCTCCAGGCTGCATTTCCTGCGGCGCAGCACGGCTTTGACAGACACTGTCTGCTGCCACACCCTGGGGGCCCGGGATTATAAAAACCGCGGGGGTAGTACTGCCTTGTAACGTCCGGTCCTGGAGGAAGAGGAAGTGAGGCAGAAGCGGCGGGGGATTCAATGTGAGTCAACGAGTCCTCGGGTCCACTACTGACTGTCTGCCGCGGTGCGCAGCGCCGCAATAACCCCCCTCCCTCCCCCACCAGCGTTCACCTTGCCAGACCGGTGGGGGGCGCCGAGACCCAGAGTGACTGAATAATTTGTCACTCACCGACAGGACACTCAGGCCGCCCGCCGCGCATCAGAGGCATCGGGGTGATTGCGGGCGCAAACTAGTGCGGCCGGGCGGGCCGGGGTCGAGTCAGTCAGTGTCCGGGAGAAGAAGACTGCTCTGCTGCAGAGAGTGCATCATGCAGTGTGCTGCAGCTATGCGGCCGCGGGTCCCACTCCCTGTGCGGCTCATGCCGCGGCCACCGGACGTCAGCAAAGGAGCTAGATAGACTTTAATTTCTGTGCTTGTAGGGTTTTAGGATTTAGACGGAGTGTCTCAAAGGTCGCGTGCTGATGGCATATTAAGAGCAGATATGGACGCATTATTATCCAGGCTTCCTTAGACGAAACTGGAGGCCGTCGTACAACAATTGCCGCTCCTCGAGTCGACTCACACAGTAAGTTGCGCCTCAGTGAGGTATCAGTTTTCTTCAAAGTGTACTTTACATTTTATTAATAGCGCTAGCGCGCTGCCAGTCCTAAGTCAGCAGCTGGGAGAACTTAAGACTGCATCATTCATGCAGTGTGCTGTGTGCTGTGTGCGGCCGCCGGGACACAGAGACAAACAGCAGTCTCTGTGAAGTTCATTCATAAAGTAAGTGTACTTTGGTCAACGCTGCGCTCCAGGCAAAGCCGTGATACAGGTGTAGTGCAGTTTAAGTTGTTGTCACACACAGCGTCTCATACCAGGCCGGAACTCCCTCTCTGTGCAATATTCAGCACAGAAGAGCACCGGCCCGATGACACCCTAACTTTCATCCAGGCAGTGAGTTACTGAGGCGGCACTACAGGTGAGTTGTGCTGTGAACTGGATAAGGACCGGTGGCGAATGATAGGCCAGTACGACCACCCCTTTCCCAGTGATTAATACATCACTTTCTCAATTTTTAAAGATTCTGCAAAACCCAAGACTTGATAAACAGGATCTTATACAAATAGTCCGTATTAATTTTTAATGCTGCTTTTCTGCCTTTTACTACTTTATGTGTCACGGACCATCAAAGCAGCTCTGCAGCACATTTCAGACTGCTTTACTCGTATGTTTCCTGTTTTAAATGTGCACTGAAAACAGGAGAAAATGCCAGCTGGGTGATTTTTGTGCTGGGACATTAAAGTACTAGTCAGGCAGATAAAAAACAGGCAGGTAGCAACGGTATTGGCTGGTTCTTGTTGCTGTAACTGGGATCAGATTCAGAATGGCTTGAACTGACTAGGCTGCATGGATATGATGCTTGCATGCACCAGGCACGGCTGACTGGATCATTCTGGGAAAGGGCCCCTAGATGGGACTGGTCAAGGCCAGGCTGGTTCTGTTGAGGGTTGTGTGGCCTACAATGGACTGGGCAGGGCCACACTGGTTCTGGTGGCTACAAATGGAGCTAGAATGGAATTCAGATGGCTGGGATGGCTCTGATGAAGGTAAGGGGGTTAGAGTGCATTGAGCAGGGGTAGATCTGCTCGAAGTGTGCAGGGTTTCATCACACTGGGCGGCCCTAGCTGTTTCTGATCCTGTCAATGGACTTAGAATGCACTGAGTGGGTCAGCCTACTTCTGATTGGCTGTTAATGGTGTTAAAATGGACAATATTGTCAAGTTATTGCTACTCATAGCCCAAAAGGTGGTAATTTGTGACATTTAGCTCTCAATATGGACTTCATTGCTTATTTCTACTGGTGAGAAAGTGTCACTCATTTTGTCGCACATTGGGCAGTGGAATGTACACTAAACCATGGAAATCTCACACATAAGCAGTCTGAAAACTTGGCAGCTATGTACATACCGCTTACAAGCTACCAGATTTCCTATATAGATAATAGTTAAACTTCGCCCGGACTTGTCCACCTTGGATTGTGACTAGATTTTGCTTGCGAGAAAGTGTCACTCCTAGTCGTTGAAATGTCACTCATAATTACACTAAAATTAAGAAAATGTCACACATAGCAATTTCAAACCTTGGCAGCTATGAAGGTTCAGCGCGTATCTATTTGTGGGACCTAGTTGGACCCAGCTCAAAGTGGTAACTGCTTTAGTCAAAGATTGTCAGCAACTCTGTGTTTATCGAGCTGTCATGACATAAATAGCTTCACCCAGAGGTGCACGCTGAATCCAAGTTCAAGACAAAAGTGTTGCACAGCAGCCGCTACCGGAGGCCGCATGTGGGCAAGATCACACGTCTCAGGATGCTCAAGAGCCAATCCTAAGTTGTAAGGAGGGTAACATAAAACAGTGACGCTGCAACTCAGAAGAAACCACGCCCACTGAGACACAATGCACACAAACACAGTGGAAAGTAGCCATACAGTGGAGGAAATATGGCGCGTCAGGCACCCATCCCTGAAAATAGGGATCCCACGTCATGCAGGTAACTGTATTTTACCAGCCGCTTGGCAGGCGCACAAGGTACTGGGGACAACTGAACAAGGGGGTGAGCACCATGGACTTGCACGAGGGGCGTGCATCTCGAGGGCAGGTTGGCAGCATCCTCGAACAGGCGATAGGCTGCTGCTCGTTCAGTACAAGGACTACGTAGTTCGCATAGATTCTTACTGCTTTTGGGAAGCTGAGGATTGAAGCCATTTGGGGGCGAAACCTGGCTGCTTTTTTCGTCAGAGCATTTTGAAGTCAAAATCTAGTCATTATCTTTTAGCAGTACCCCACTAACAAATTCAACCAGTCACCATCAACCAGGCAGCCGCCCCTCACCAGCGAGATAACATCATTGTTGATGAAAGGAGGAGCACCTTGGACAGCTCCCTGCCGGACAGAAGTCTATCGCTGTTGCCACTTGGTGATTTCGATTTCAGAGGCCACCAGGTAAAAACGTTACAGATGGCACCTTGTTAGCTGTTAGGGGAATGCCAAGTTACAGAATGGTTCAGGTGCATTGGGCAGCGCGGCGGGCGAGGCCGCTGGCAGGTATCCGGGAACCGGTAAGGTAGGAGGCTGCTTTCGTGGCTGGCTGAGCTGCCACCATGCTGCCTGAAAGTGCTTAGCTAATATATTTGTAAAACTGTGCTTTGATTTGCAACTTTTGGGCCGTTCTTTAAATAAAACATAATTCTAGGAAGAACACACATTTTACGCACAAAGACAGGTTTGTTTGTCACGCTCCCTTGCAAGAAACAATGCTGTGGCTGCTTTGTACATTTATTCCCCGGGCTGATTGAAGAGTTCTGGACTTAATGCCATTATACTGACAACGCCATAATTAATAATGGTCTTCTAAGCGTACATCCACTGGCAGAGTGGGGCTCTCCCCTGCTTTGTAGAACGGTGGCTACATTTCTTCTGTCTCAATTTGTCTTTCGTGAAATCTATCCTAGCTTAGTTCAGAATATAACCCCCTTGTCCTTCTGGTGGTTGCTGACATAGTACGAGTCCAAAGAGCTTACAGCTTTGACTTTTGACCTTCACTGTGTTGGACCTTTGACCTCACCTCCATCTCACAGCTGGATAGGGTCTAATCTTTTCTTTTCCCATTATTTATGGTGAGACTGTTGCTTCTTGTCTCCTTCTGTTATCCCTGCGTGTAGGCAGTGGCAAATAACTGGTCCCACTGAAAAATGTCTTGGGCTGCAGATGGGGCATTATTACCTATGCTAGTCGTATGGCACGCATACTAAGGCGAGCGGGGGAACCTTGGGAAGTGAGTATGCGGTTTCCCCTGCCCTGTTGGTCCTTCAGGGACAAAGCAACACCCCCTCTAACAGCAGGAATCCTGTCGGCTAGTCGTCTGTTTATCAGAGCCAGAAGGTCGGCCGGAGCAGTAGCACACTGTCATATGGTTTACACTTTCTCAGTAAAATTGTGTGTTTGTTGGACAACATAAACGTCAGAACTGTGCAAGACTGATTCTACATACACACCACCAGGATATGTTGGCCTTTGTCCTGCTAGCTCACAGTGCACCATCTGTACCCCAAAACTGACAAGGTAACAAATGGAATGTGCAACCTCAGAACATGACAACCCTGACTCCCCAAGGAAATTGTGGTAATAGATCTAGAAATCTTTTTGTTTGATTACTCATGCATACTAAAAAACGATACACAAGAAATACACAACATGCAGTTTCAATATTTATTGAAGCATTGTGATCCTTGAGTAAAATACGTGTACTGCAATAATCAATAAAAGGAAACCGAATAACGTGATTAGCATTATGAGAATGGTGAAGAAGATAAACAATTCAACCATTTTACTGTTACAGAGAATATATGCTTGCATATAAGTACTGTAATATATTGTACTCCTCCCTAGTGTTACCTGTCTTAGTGTACCTAGGGTGGGCGAATCTGCTAGAATCCCTGTAGGGTGATCGAACTCCCCCGTTACCTGTGGGTAAGTGTCATCAGGATGCCCATCTTGGTGGAGAGCTGGGCAACATCCCTTGCAAGAGGCAAATTGGAATCAGCTGGACTGGAATTCCAGCATGAGGCGACCTAGTGCCAGAGAAATGCCCCTCTACCTAAACAAGGGAGTGATGTTGTTTATATAATAAACATCACCCAAGTTGCCATGCCAAAATCCCAGTCAGCTTGCTATTGTTGATTCTATTATGATAGCTCTGTCGCCGAACGGACAATAACAAACCTCATTTTGCGCAGTCAACTAAGCCCTTGTACAGAATGTTCAAGGTATTTGATAATATGCCTACAAAGTGGAAATGTAAGCAAAGCCAATTCAGAGAATATTATCCTGCACAGGCACGCAAGAAAATGAGCGTCAAATGTCTTTGTGTTTAAGAAAAGAAGGCAACTTAAAAACGTGAGTATGTAAAATGGCGGTGTTTGTACCCGGGCCTAGAATGTGACAACTTGATGACACGTCTTCTCATGTGGTTTACCTCACGGAGGTAGAGGAGCCTATAACAGCATTTGGAGCTCTCTGGGCAGGTATGAGCTTCTGTAAAAGCCGTAGGGCTGGGAAGAGTTTAGTCACGTCTCCTGTTGTGTGACAGGTGACTGGCTGCTCCAGCCCTGTCAGTCTTTTAGAGGCACATGCACTGTCTTGCTGTAGGCTATGCAACCTCTTTGCCTGTAATTAGCTCCATGTTTATTGCATATGTTGGAAAGTGGGTTATTGGTAGGGGCAAATGTAGGTCTGCCACTAGTAATAAGACCACAAACACTGGATAGGACTCAGCATAGGTCTAAGAAAATTATTCCTATGCTCAACCCCTGGTAACGTGGCTGCGAGCAGACAGGCTTAACTTCAAAGACAGGTATGTAAAGCATTTAAAAACACCAATTCAGTAAATAATTAAAACACAACACATAATAAAAATCCAACACCAATTTATAAAAATAGGAAATATTTTTATCTTTAAAATGACACCAAAACGACAAAAATCCAATGTAGGGAACCGGAGATATGAATTTTCAAAGTTTAAATAAAATCTAGCACTTAGAAGCATATAGCACCATATTGGGACATAGCCTCGCGATAGACCGGGCCAAAGTCAAAGTTTAAGGCCGACCGCGATGGAGCCCTAAGCGGATACTCCACGCGGAAGGTCCCGGTCAATGTTTTTACCTTCGCACTTAGAAACTTTTCTGGAGCTTTTCTCCTCGAGGCCCCTCGACGCTCTCCGTCAGTCCGGATCCGGTGCGGCTCCGCCGGGCAGCCTTTCGACGATCTCCCGGTGAACTTCCCTGGAGCGGACTTAGAAACTTTTTCAAGATCGCTTTAGCGGGGCAATCCAACAATCCAGGCCGACACGCGATGGAAGGCAGGCGGATTGGCGCTCGCGGTTGATCCCGGTCGACTTTCTTACGAGCGGACTTAGAAGCTTTTCTGGAGCTTTTTCTCTTGGGGTCCCTCGATGCTCCTCATGTAGCCGGTTCCGGTGAGGGTTCGCCGGCTTCAGATTTTCTCTAGTCCCGGTCAATCTCTGGAAGTCGATGCGATGGAGCTTTTAGCGGGACGAACCTGGTGGGCTTGGCCGGCTCGCGGTTGAAGGCAGGCGGCTTGGCTGACCAGGATGAGTCGGTCCCCCTATGGAGCTTTTTTTCCAAAGTTCCTCCAAAGTTCCCCAAACTTCCTGAACTTCTTCCTGAAGTTCCTCAAAGGGTCCCAAAGTGTCTCAAACTTACTCCAAGGGTCTGGAAGCTCCAAGATGGTCCTTGAAAGTTGAGGACTTCAATTCCCACAATGCACTGGACGTCACCCTTACAAATCCACTGGTAGTTCCCCAGGTTGGTGATTCTTGGTGGTGAGGGTCCAGATGAGCTCTGTTAACCTGTAGCTTGCAGGGAGTCCACTCTTGAGTTCTTTTACTCAGCACAGTTAGTCCACA
Source organism: Calotriton arnoldi (assembly GCA_963921515.1). Lineage (NCBI taxonomy): Eukaryota > Metazoa > Chordata > Amphibia > Caudata > Salamandridae > Calotriton > Calotriton arnoldi. The sequence continues at coordinate 359,224 of CAWUFW010003844.1, forward strand.
AAGCTGTAGTTTCAGGGGGTGCAGTCTCCAGAGGTCAGGCCTTAGAAGTCTTTGCACAGCAGAAGTTCCAGCAGGGCCAGTCTTGCTTTCTTCAGTTTCAAGCAGCAGATCTGAGGGGCTGGGCCTCTCTCAGATACTTATTCCACAGTCTCTGGGTCATCCAGGAGGTCAAGCTTCACCAATAGGAGTAGGGTAACTGCCCACTTGAGTGACTACTTCCTGCAGAGTGTGGCATTATTTTATCCCAGAGTGCAACAAAGCTTCCAAATCCATAATGGCTGATTTCCCAGCAAGGAGGTAAGAGCTGGCTAAACACTCCCACTGAGTTGGCTAATTAACCTAGCCTCTCCTCCCTACATCTGCACATACCTTCCTTAATCCTGCCATCTGGCTGGGGTGGGGGTTCAGAGTTGTAAATGACCCTGCTCTGGGCTCAGTCCCTTTGAAGCTCATGGTTTACGACCCCTCCCCCTGGCCTGGCATTCCTTCAGCACAGCCCACTGCCCTCCCAGTCCATCTGGCTGGCCCCAGGGGATCTTTATCACCTCTTCAGGCAGGCTGGCTAATCCCTTAACTCTGACCAATCAGGGCAGAGCACTGGCAGGCTGGATTTGGAACTAAAACCAAGAAAGTGTTATAACTTCTTGTCTGTTCACTTTGGGAAAAATTCAATAACATCATATTGTAGGATTTATCCATACCATTCTAGTGAGTCTTTGAATGGAATCTTTATCCCTGTCCTGTTAATAGTTATTGTTTAATAACTTTCCCCCATGTTAACCTATGGGCCATGGGGTTTGCAATGGGAAAAATGACGTAGGCCATTTCTCCAGCACCAGGACTTACAAAAACATATTTTATAAGTACTTGGCTTATTTTCACAGGACCCCCACCCTATAGGTCACCTAGGGAGACCCTAGGGGTGTTGAATCTGTAAAAATATTGCAGATCCTCCATGCCCAGTGCCCCCAGCATCAAAGTCGAATTTGGGCAGCACTTTAAACAATGGGGAGAGTGAAATGTGAATTTCACTTAACCCAGGGCATTTATAAACTCATTTTATAAGGGTCTACCTTATAGATACCTGACCCCCCACCCCTGGGATACCTAGGGAGACCCTGGGGGTCATTATTATGCCAAAACATTTTAGGTTGACCAGTTTTAAGTGCCCCAAACCCCAAAGTCGAGTTTGGCCACAATTTGCATGTTTAAGAGCAGTCCTGGCACCCAGGGCTGCTTTTAAACTGACCACAGGCTTCAGCAGGGCACACATGCAAGTGCAAAAAGGCTGCTGGCCTCTAAACTGCCATGCCCCAGGATACTGGGGACTTCTAGGTAGTTTCAATCCCCTGCCCTATTATATACTAGGGGCTCATGGGGTAGGTCATGCCAATTACAGGGGTACCCCAACCCAAAGTGTACCCTAGTGTATGTAGGTGCTTTACTGTTATCTAAGTGTTTCAGCATGGCACTGGCCCTGGGCCTGGTAAAACAGAGCCCAGGGTCAGTCAGAGTCAGTTACCACCAGTTCCAGTCAGCAAAAAGTTGGGGGTGCCCAGGGCACAGGATGACTTTCCAACACAGCCCCCCCAAACGAAAGGTGAGGGGTTACTAACCTATACCCTGGTAGTCCTCCTCAGCTAAGTGGAAAAACCTGGAAAGTCCATCGGCATTGGCATGGGCAACCCCAGGTCTGTGTTCCACTGTAAAGTCCATTCCCTGTAGGGAAATGGACCACCTTAACAGCTTGGGATTCTCCCCTCTCATCTGCATGAGCCATCTGAGAGGCCTGTGGTCAGTTTGAACACGGAAGTGAGTCCCAAACAAATATGGTCTCAACTTTTTCAGTGACCACACCACAGCAAAAGCCTCTCTCTCAATGGCACTCCATCTCTGCTCTCTGGGAAGAAGCCTCCTGCTAATAAAGGCAACTGGCTGATCAAGGCCCCCTTCATTTAGTTGTGCCAACACTGCCCCAATCCCTTGCTCTGAAGCATCGGTCTGAACTACAAATTCCTTTGTGTAGTCAGGGGCCAGTAACACTGGTGCTGAACACATAGCAGCTTTCAGAGTGTCAAAAGCCTTCTGACACTCTGGGGTCCAAATCACCTTCTTGGGCCTCTTTTTAGAAGTGAGTTCTGTTAGGGGCCCCACAATGGTCCCATAATTTTGAACAAACCTTCTATAGTACCCTGTCAGTCCAAGGAATGCCCTGACCTGAGTCTGGGTAACAGGTGCTGTCCAATCCAAAATAGTTTGGATTTTAGCTTGGAGAGGCTGTACATGGCCCCCACCTACCAGGTGGCCCAGGTACACTACAGAACTCTGCCCTATTTGGCACTTGCTTGCCTTAATAGTCAGGCCTGCCTGCTGCATGGCCTGAAGCACTTCCCTTAGGTGGCTTAAGTGATCTCCCCAGGTAGAACTATACACAGCTATGTCATCCAGGTAAGCTGCACTGAACTGTTCCAACCCAGACAAGACCCTGTTCACCAACCTTTGGAAGGTGGCAGGTGCATTCTTTAAACCAAAGGGCATTACCTTGAACTGATAATGTCCCTCTGGGGTGGAGAATGCTGACCTCTCCTTTGCTCCATCAGTGAGGGCAATCTGCCAGTAACCTGAAGTCAAATCAAAAGTACTCAGGTACTTAGCAGCCCCTAACCTGTCAATGAGCTCATCAGCTCTAGGTATAGGGTGAGCGTCAGTCTTTGTGACTGCATTCAATCCTCTGTAGTCCACACAGAACCTTAACTCCTTGGGTCCCCCTCAGGATTAGGTTTAGGTACCAGCACCACTGGGCTGGCCCATGGACTCTCAGACGGTTCAATTACCCCCAAGTCCAGCATCTTAGCAACCTCAGCTTTAATGCTGGCTCTGACATGGTCAGATGTCCTGTACAGTTTATTTTTGACAGGTAGGCTGTCACCAGTGTCAATGTGATGCACACACCACTCAGTGATGCCTGGGGTCAAAGAGAACAGGCCAGCAAACTGCTCCAGCACTTGCTTACAGTCTCTGTGCTGCTGGTCTGTCAACTTGGGAGAGAGTATCACCCCTCCACTGACCCATCTTGCACATTATTGGAGAGGAGGTCGGGCACAGGCTCAGTTTCCTCCTCCACACCCTCATCAGTGACCAGTAACATGGTCATGTCTGCCCTGTCATGGTGGGGTTTCAATCTATTCACATGCAGGACCCTATGAGGGTTCCTGGGGGTGCCAAGGTCCACCAAATAGGTAACCTCACCCTTCTTTTCTAAGATTGGATAGGGCCCACTCCACTTGTCATGGAGGGCCCTGGGAGCCACAGGCTCCAACACCCACACCAATTGTCCTGGAGTATACTCAGGCATAGTAGCCTTCTGATCATACCAGTGCTTCATGAGCTCCTGGCTGGCCTCCAGTTTCCTGTTTGCCTTGTACATGTACTCGGCCATTCTAGATCTCAGGCCTAGCACATAGTCCAGCACACTGTCCTTTGCTTCTTTGAGAGGCTTCTCTAAAGACTCTCTCAGCAGGCTCAATGGCCCCCTCACAGGGTGTCCAAACACCAACTCAAAGGGACTGAAACCAACCCCTTTCTGTGGCACCTCCCTGTAGGCAAACAGTAAGCATGGGAGGAGAACATCCCATCTCCTCCTGAGTTTCTCTGACAACCCATTTATCATGCCCTTCAGGGTTTTGTTGAATCGCTCAACAAGACCATTTGCTTGTGGGTGATAGGGGTGGTGAACTTGTAGTTGACACCACACTCATCCCACATAGCAGTCAGATAGCTGGACAGGAAGTTCGTGCCCCTATCTGACACCACCTCTTTTGGAAAACCCACTCTGGTAAACACACCAAGTAGTGCTCTAGCCACTGCAGGAGCATCAATGGTTCTAAGAGGTATGGCTTCAGGGTATCTAGTGGCATGGTCAACTACCACTAAGATATACCTATTCCCTGATGCAGTAGGTGGGTCCAGGGGACCAACAATGTCCATCCCCACCCTTTCAAAAGGAACCCCAACCACTGGCAGTGGTACTAGGGGAGCCTTTGTCTTGCCCCCTGCCTTGCCACTGGCCTGACAGGTGACACAGGAGCTGCAAAACTCCTTTACCTTTTCAGACATATGGGGCCAGTAGAAATGGTTCACCAACCGGTTCCATGTCTTTATCTGTCCCAAATGTCCTGCCAAGGGGATGTCATGACCCAAAGTCAGGATGAACTCTCTGTACCTCTGGGGCACCACCAACCTCCTGGTGGCCCCCTCCTTGAGGTTTCTGGCCTCAGTATAAAGCAGTCCATCTTCCCAGTAGATTCTATGAAACCCACTGTCATCCCCTTCCTCTTGCTTAGAAGCAATCCGCCTCAAGCCCTCAAGGGTGGGACAGTCACGCTGTCCCTGACTGAACTCCTCTCTGGAGGGTCCACCTGCTCCTGTCAGTTCTGCCAAATCTGACAGCTCTGGCAGGGATGGAGTCCCTCCCTCAGAGGCCAGATCCTCCCCATCAGGGTTAGATTCTGCCTGCACCTCTGGAGTTCCCTGGGCTGGCTCACCAGTCCCAGTACCCTTGTCCATGGATGCTTGGCCCTTTGTTCCAGGGTCCAAGTGTCCAGCCCCTCCCGTCTGGCTAGTCTGTGACCTAGTCACAGCACATACCCACTCAAGGAGCTCCAATATTTTCATATGGAGTCCTCTCTCCACCTCTGACCATGCAGAGGCTTCAAGGTCATTGCCCAGTAAACACTGGACTGGGAGCACCTTTGACACAGCTACCTTCATAGGGCCTGTCACACCTCCCCATTCCAAATCCACCACAGCCATAGGATGGAGTTTGGTGGTGCTGTCTGCATAAGTCACCTGGTGAAACTCACCAGGTAACAAACTCTCCGGGGGCACCAGCTCATCCAGGACCATAGTTACACTCGCCCCAGTGTCTCTGATAGCCTCCACCTCAGTCCCATTCACTTTAGGCCTCTGCCTGTACTTATCCATGTTTGGAGGTAAGGCAGTAAGGGTTGCAATATTCACCCCACCCAGGGACACTAAGGTTGCTTGCCCCACCTGATTACCCTCCACTGGGGCACCACTCTCCACCCCTACACTGACACTGGCAATCCCTGTGGATGGCCCCTTAGAGGGAGCTTTTAGTGCAGACAGCATCTCCCTGCTTGTGCCCTGGCTGGTTACAATCAAAGCACTTACCCACTTTTGAGGGATCAAAGAATTTACCATTCTTTCCCTGAATCCACCTCCCTTGGGTTTTGGGTTGGCTCGGGGCCCCCCTCCTTGTGCAGGTTTTTGTGGGTCTTTGGAGGACTCCTTAGGTTTTTGACCTTCATTTCCCTGGGCTTTCCCCTGGGGAGGGACCTGTCCTCCTTTCTTCTGGTCACCCCCTGGTGCTGAATGGAAACCCGGGTTCTCACCCACTCATCAGCTGACTCCCCCAACTCTCTGGGGTCTGTCAGCTTAGAGTCCACTAGATACTGGCGTAACTTCTCTTCTGCACAATGAGTCAAAATGTGTTCTTTCAAAAACAAATTATACAATCCCTCATAAGTGCTCACTTTGTTACCACAAATCCAGCCTTCCAGTGCCTTCACTGAAACATCCACAAAGTCTATCCAAGACTTGGAATTCAATTTCTGGGTGTTCCTAAACTTCACCCTGTACTGCTCTGGAGTCAGACCAAACCTCTTGACTAAGCAGGCTTTCATCTGCTGGTATGATTCTGCATCCTCTCCCTTCAGGGTCAGGAGCCTATCCCTCCCAGCTACTGGAATCAACTCCCACAGGAGTGCACCCCAATACCTAGAGTGGACCCTACTCATCTTAAGGGCCCTCTCAAAAGCTGCAAGCCATTTGTCAATGTCATCCCCCTCAGTGTACTTGGGCACAATACCCTTTGGAAGTTTAGGTTCAAATCTGCCACCCCTGGACATCTCAGCATCTTCTTCGCTTTCGCTGCCACCATTTCTCTTCTCCTCCTTCTCCCACCTCTTCTCAGCCAAATCCAGTTTCCTTTGCTCTAAAGCTATCAAAGCTAATTGAGCCTGAAGCTGTCTCTCTGCAAGGGACCGCAGTGGTTCCTGAGTAAGGGACCCTTCCCCACTCCCACCATCAGGATTCTGTTGGCTTACACTAGTTATAATGGAAGAGGCATCATCCTCCTCTCTTGGGATGATGTTGGGGGGACACCCTCGACCCCCCTTGATTCTCCTCAGCTGCCTGGTCATGGGCTTGTATAAACTGAAACAACCCTGCCTTCCTATACCTCTTGGAAGCAGGCAGCCCCTAAGCCTACACTGTTCCCTAAGCTCAGCCAACTTACACTGGGACAGTTTAGCCAGGTCCAACTCCATGGTTCCCTAGTTTTGGGTCACAACACTAGGCACAATAGACTTAGAACAATTTGGAAAAATCAAAACAATGGATTAAAAACAGTTTAGTCCAAATTCCAAAAATCAAACTCAAAAGTTTTGTTCTAAGGCAATTTAGAGGATTTTTATAATCTTAATTCATTCACTGAAAGGTGTATTTTTTAAACACAAGTCCACATCCACACCGCTGAGCACCAAATGTTGGAAAGTGGGTTATTGGTAGGGGCAAATGTAGGTCTGCCACTAGTAATAAGACCACAAACACTGGATAGGACTCAGCATAGGTCTAAGAAAATTATTCCTATGCTCAACCCCTGGTAACGTGGCTGCGAGCAGACAGGCTTAACTTCAAAGACAGGTATGTAAAGCATTTAAAAACACCAATTCAGTAAATAATTAAAACACAACACATAATAAAAATCCAACACCAATTTATAAAAATAGGAAATATTTTTATCTTTAAAATGACACCAAAACGACAAAAATCCAATGTAGGGAACCGGAGATATGAATTTTCAAAGTTTAAATAAAATCTAGCACTTAGAAGCATATAGCACCATATTGGGACATAGCCTCGCGATAGACCGGGCCAAAGTCAAAGTTTAAGGCCGACCGCGATGGAGCCCTAAGCGGATACTCCACGCGGAAGGTCCCGGTCAATGTTTTTACCTTCGCACTTAGAAACTTTTCTGGAGCTTTTCTCCTCGAGGCCCCTCGACGCTCTCCGTCAGTCCGGATCCGGTGCGGCTCCGCCGGGCAGCCTTTCGACGATCTCCCGGTGAACTTCCCTGGAGCGGACTTAGAAACTTTTTCAAGATCGCTTTAGCGGGGCAATCCAACAATCCAGGCCGACACGCGATGGAAGGCAGGCGGATTGGCGCTCGCGGTTGATCCCGGTCGACTTTCTTACGAGCGGACTTAGAAGCTTTTCTGGAGCTTTTTCTCTTGGGGTCCCTCGATGCTCCTCATGTAGCCGGTTCCGGTGAGGGTTCGCCGGCTTCAGATTTTCTCTAGTCCCGGTCAATCTCTGGAAGTCGATGCGATGGAGCTTTTAGCGGGACGAACCTGGTGGGCTTGGCCGGCTCGCGGTTGAAGGCAGGCGGCTTGGCTGACCAGGATGAGTCGGTCCCCCTATGGAGCTTTTTTTCCAAAGTTCCTCCAAAGTTCCCCAAACTTCCTGAACTTCTTCCTGAAGTTCCTCAAAGGGTCCCAAAGTGTCTCAAACTTACTCCAAGGGTCTGGAAGCTCCAAGATGGTCCTTGAAAGTTGAGGACTTCAATTCCCACAATGCACTGGACGTCACCCTTACAAATCCACTGGTAGTTCCCCAGGTTGGTGATTCTTGGTGGTGAGGGTCCAGATGAGCTCTGTTAACCTGTAGCTTGCAGGGAGTCCACTCTTGAGTTCTTTTACTCAGCACAGTTAGTCCACAAAGCTGTAGTTTCAGGGGGTGCAGTCTCCAGAGGTCAGGCCTTAGAAGTCTTTGCACAGCAGAAGTTCCAGCAGGGCCAGTCTTGCTTTCTTCAGTTTCAAGCAGCAGATCTGAGGGGCTGGGCCTCTCTCAGATACTTATTCCACAGTCTCTGGGTCATCCAGGAGGTCAAGCTTCACCAATAGGAGTAGGGTAACTGCCCACTTGAGTGACTACTTCCTGCAGAGTGTGGCATTATTTTATCCCAGAGTGCAACAAAGCTTCCAAATCCATAATGGCTGATTTCCCAGCAAGGAGGTAAGAGCTGGCTAAACACTCCCACTGAGTTGGCTAATTAACCTAGCCTCTCCTCCCTACATCTGCACATACCTTCCTTAATCCTGCCATCTGGCTGGGGTGGGGGTTCAGAGTTGTAAATGACCCTGCTCTGGGCTCAGTCCCTTTGAAGCTCATGGTTTACGACCCCTCCCCCTGGCCTGGCATTCCTTCAGCACAGCCCACTGCCCTCCCAGTCCATCTGGCTGGCCCCAGGGGATCTTTATCACCTCTTCAGGCAGGCTGGCTAATCCCCTTAACTCTGACCAATCAGGGCAGAGCACTGGCAGGCTGGATTTGGAACTAAAACCAAGAAAGTGTTATAACTTCTTGTCTGTTCACTTTGGGAAAAATTCAATAACATCATATTGTAGGATTTATCCATACCATTCTAGTGAGTCTTTGAATGGAATCTTTATCCCTGTCCTGTTAATAGTTATTGTTTAATAACTTTCCCCCATGTTAACCTATGGGCCATGGGGTTTGCAATGGGAAAAATGACGTAGGCCATTTCTCCAGCACCAGGACTTACAAAAACATATTTTATAAGTACTTGGCTTATTTTCACAGGACCCCCACCCTATAGGTCACCTAGGGGAGACCCTAGGGGTGTTGAATCTGTAAAAATATTGCAGATCCTCCATGCCCAGTGCCCCCAGCATCAAAGTCGAATTTGGGCAGCACTTTAAACAATGGGGAGAGTGAAATGTGAATTTCACTTAACCCAGGGCATTTATAAACTCATTTTATAAGGGTCTACCTTATAGATACCTGACCCCCCACCCCTGGGATACCTAGGGAGACCCTGGGGGTCATTATTATGCCAAAACATTTTAGGTTGACCAGTTTTAAGTGCCCCAAACCCCAAAGTCGAGTTTGGCCACAATTTGCATGTTTAAGAGCAGTCCTGGCACCCAGGGCTGCTTTTAAACTGACCACAGGCTTCAGCAGGGCACACATGCAAGTGCAAAAGGCTGCTGGCCTCTAAACTGCCATGCCCCAGGATACTGGGGACTTCTAGGTAGTTTCAATCCCCTGCCCTATTATATACTAGGGGCTCATGGGGTAGGTCATGCCAATTACAGGGGTACCCCAACCCAAAGTGTACCCTAGTGTATGTAGGTGCTTTACTGTTATCTAAGTGTTTCAGCATGGCACTGGCCCTGGGCCTGGTAAAACAGAGCCCAGGGTCAGTCAGAGTCAGTTACCACCAGTTCCAGTCAGCAAAAAGTTGGGGGTGCCCAGGGCACAGGATGACTTTCCAACAGCATATTTTCCAAAACTACCACAGTGACTTAAAATCCACCACAACCTATCCCAGCATGCATCTGGAGATAGCTTATCCAACAAGATTAGAGAGCAATTTTCAAGGCTTTACTTCAGGCATAGACTTACACCTTAATAAATCAATGCGTACGTATGCAATGCTGCTTAAGAGTCACAAAACTCTACCTTCATATAATCTGGATACCCAAGTGTGTTGTATGTGTGCATAATGTATGGGTTGCTCTCTAATATTATGCATGTGTAATTTCTGTATGGGGCAATAAAAAGTTCTAGCGACGAGTCAGAGGTGTAGCCAAGAACATACAGTGTAATTCGGATCTTCATCAGCAGTGCAGTAATGTCAAATCAATGCATTATTTCCCCAAAATATGCTGCCACCAGGGTTACCGCTGTGATTTGAACTAAATTAGTTAATAATAAAAATCACTGGAAAACTTTAGGAAAAAAAAAACATTGCATGGTGGCAGGGAGTTTTTGCCGTTCATCCTTACAACAAACATGAAATAGCATGAATCTCCTCTGCCCATGACAATCTTGCAGACGATATGACTGACTCATGCTCAACCATACCAGCCTCTCAGTAGTACCTGTTGGGCAGGTACTAAGGATGTGCGAAATTTGTGTAATTTACTTTATCGTAATTACACAAAATTTCGGGAAAATTGCACATAACTACACAAAATGAAAATCTGTCATTTAGGGTTATATTTTAATCACAAAGTGCTTCTTTGTGTCAATTTTTTAAGCAAGGACACATTTCACGCTAAAGAACACTGCAAAAACATAGTTGGTACTAACAAAAGCCGCTCTTGTTCTGGTTGTATGCATTGTTCCCTTGTGCCCATGATATAATTTTGCAACAAACAGAGGTGTATTTATGCACCGTAGCATGGTTTTTAGGGATATCATGTAACAAGCATAATGCAAAATTCCTGAAATTATGGCAGCATAAGTTAAATTTCTCTCGGGCCTGGTACTGACTTCCTGAACTTTAGAAACTTTTTGGAGGAGCTTTCCTTTCAAAAGTACCAGTCTGATTTTGACTCATTAAGCCCCAGCCCAAATATGTTCAAATTTGACAACTTGGGAAATATTTTCACCATGTGAGTGTGGCGGTGAGGCCTTAAAGGTGGTGGAAACTGGGGATTCGGCTTTCAGCCCATCACAGGCTGATGTTTGAGGGACATTGGCGATGGGCGTGGGCTAGAGCTGGGACGGGGCTTAAAGCCTTTGCAGCTTGAGTGGCTTTGAAGAACTATAGGAGGAAGTAGGGCTTGAAGAAAGGGTGGCCAGTCCTACCTGGGCCAAAACCACAAAAGGCTCTGAATTGAAGCCGCAACCTGTATAGGAGTACTGAAGAGGTTGTGAAATCTGTAAAGACTCCACACACTTTATGGAAAAACACTGTATGTAAAGGTTTCCAGCCCACCAGGTGCTAACCGTGTGCTATTGGCTCTTCATCAGGTGATCAGATGAAGTGAGTCAATGTCATGTGACACACAGTAGCACCGTGCGAGTTGATATGTCTTCATACTTCTAGAGGCACCAATCCACTGTATGACTGACCCCGTTCAGCCCTATCAGCCATATAGACACATGTCTGACATGTGAATGGCTCTGCGCTGAGGATGATGTGTGTGCAAACCTCTCCGAACAGTATTAGCAAGCTTCATTATAAGAAAATATACCATATATTTGTTTTTATTAAAAAATAGCTATTACTGAACTGTTATAACTTTCCTTGCCTTGAGTTGTTCTAGGTTGACAGAGAAGAGGCTTTGTGAGCAGAAGAACAGCAAAAGAAGTTTAAAAAAATTAAACCCTTTCACGCCTTGCTCACCAAGGTGCCTGCTTTCTGAAAGACATGTAAATGTGTTAAATTAGTTACAATACTGAAGGCTATTTGTTAGACAACAGATGTGCTACTCCCATTTGTGTTCGAATTGTGCACTGATGGGGGTGCGGCCATCAGTGCTACTGCTACATCACTGAAGTCACAGAGATTGTGAAAAATCAAAGCGTCACTTTAAGAAGAAGTATAGCAAATGCGCCACACCCATTCAGCTGGAGAGTGGTACGGATGTGGTATGTAGTCAGTGGTGTTTTTGGAGCACACTGTTACAAATATATTACTAAAGCAAGGTGTGGTAGCACACTCTCATTTGCAGACAGCTGGAGGGTGAACCTCAAGCATAGTGAATCTTCAGTGGTCTGTTAATAAAAATAAGTAAGCTTGGTAGTATCTTTGATACCAGGGCTGGACTGGGAACCAAAACCGGCCCTGGCAAACAGCTCAGCCGGCCCCCCCGGGGGAGGGGGAGGCGAGCCGAGCTGTTTGCCAGGGCCTATTTTGTCCGCTTTTGTTACAGGGGGCCGTTATTGCAGCTATGCTGCAAAACCGGCCCTCTGTAACAAAAACGGCCCCCCAGGGGTCCAAAACCAGCCCCCACCCTGGCGGCCCACTGGGGAAATGCCCGGTGCCCGCTATGGCCAGTCCGGCCCTGTTTGATATGCCCCCGCAATGGGTTTACCGTCTAACCCAGAGGATAAATGACAGAAGAAATTGAGGGGGGTGTCAACACTTAAAAACACCCTTTTGTTATGGAAGTTATTGTTACCATAGATGTAGTACTCCACATAGGAATCAATTGAATTCAGTTAATTCGTATGTGGAATACTACAGCTTTTGTTAACAATAATTTATATTTACAGGTAGCACATTTTTCATTGAATTAGTCACAACTTTAGGACTGCCATGTAGGATTATAGCAAATATTTATCATTTACACATCAGCAAATAAAGTGTCTTGATTTGTTTTGATACTACTAAAACCTTTATTTCCATCATGCTTCAGAATTACAAAATAAATGTGCCTCATTTGTGTATTCCTAACTGCTGACATATTTTGAAATGTTTGTATAGTTCATTTACATGTATTTAAATGTTGTGTTAGAAAACAAGTGACATCATAGAGCCTTTCCTTTCACACTCCCTGTACCCCAGCAAGATAGTCAGATAGTTTATTTGACATAATCCTCTCAATTTGCAGTCAGAGAAGGAAAGGCAAAACACGAATCTCTATGTTAAAATAATCAGCAATTTGTCAGAAAACATACCCTGATATTTGACCCCTGTCGTTGAGCGCACAGCAATAGTGATGAGATAAATTCAAATTTAAGGCATTTTTATTACTCACTCACCTTCAGAACTGCGGCATGGTTATTTTGGCGGTGCTGCAGCACCCCACACCCTACGATCGTGTGCCTACGGGTTTTTGCTGTTTGATTTTTACCAAGTAGAACCTAGACATAAATCGTGAGTGAAACCTGCACGAACTCCACCTGTGCACACCCTGGCATAGGACAAGACGCCATTGTCAGTGGCCCCGCTGGGACACCCTGGGAAGGTTTATGATGGCCCCAGAGCCGTCTTCTGGCAGTATCTGCCTGCGCGATGCAGGGACGGTCTTTGGACCCGCCTCCGCACATCACCCGGCCAACCACGAGGTTTGCATGATTCCGATACAAGTTATTTCCTGAGAGGTTTTCCTCAGAATGGCCTTTCTTCCGGTTCTGTTGAAGGCCCTGCACACTCGTTGCTGCACTTTGGGGCGCATTGGTGTTTTCACCCCACGTTCAGGATGGTGGCGGAGCCTTTCAAAGAGTGATGTGAACGGGGGCCACCCTAACTTTTTTTGTTTGTTTTGGTTGACAGCGAGGTTGATGGTAAAATAAGAATGTTAGAGTTTGGGTGCCACAAGGCTGGGGTATATATATCTTGGTACTCTCTGTGCCCTCGGGCTGCTTTTTACTTGCCCCTTGCTCGTGCACTGGAAAAGGTCCTACATTTTTTTTTCCAATCTCTATTAGGTAATGTTAAGATGCATTTATACCAACGTGTATGTAGCTAGGCTTTGGCTTGACTCTAAGCACAATATTATATTATGCTGTAAAAATATCCTTGCAAAGCCAAGACTCACCTGCAATTAAATACAACTGTTCAGAAACTTTCAAAACTGGCTTGGACCACTCACTCCTTAATCGGGAGGGGCGGGGAATGAACAGATAAGGCACAGGATACTTGAGGTACCTATGTTGCGCCTAGAGACCGTGGCTTAGCAATAGTGCTATGGGTTCCAAAGGAAGCAAGGAATATAGGCCCTCTCTTTATTGGTTTGGTATTGGACAACCTTACCTCTTTGGGACCCTGTGCCACTGCACCTGCTGCACTAATGATAGTTGATAGAAGATAGATTAAATATCCTTCCAATTGTACTCCATCACTGTTCACATATGGGCAGGATAATACCTGTGTGAGTGCATGCAGGGTGTGAAGGGGTGTGGGGAGGAGCTTGGGGTCAAGAGGGGCTCGACCACCCTATGTTATTACAGCGGAAACAGCTTTTAAATGAACTGCGTTCAGCTTCGAAGCACATCAAGTATAAATCTAGGAATTAATATATGTGTGCAGTGGAGTACATGTCCGAGGGAAGGGGTTCTTCCAGCCAGGGTGTTCATGACACCTGTCATGTTGTGGTCTATGCACAGCCATTTCTGGATGCTTGCCATTATGCTTTGTGTTTCTGGTAACAGGAGCAGCAGAGGTTTACAAGTTCAACAAAGTTTCAGCTCATACCACGCTTGTGACCAGGCAGGTAAATCAAAGAGAAGGGAGATAGATTCAGTCATTTGGCAGGGCAGGTATTGTGCACAGATGATTAAATGTCTGATTATGAAGTAACCATACATTTTTTTATGCACTAATAACACCACCTCCCATAATTACCAGGAGACGAGTCTGTAAAGCCTGACTGCATCCTCGCATTTCCTGATAATTTTCATAGATGTCTCCAGCAACGTTTGATTCCAGATAAAGCGGGCGGAATTCCTGGGGGAAATAAAGTTTAAACAAATTATTCTCCAAATAACTGGGCTAAGAAGTGAATACAGTGAAGAGGACTGCAGGTGATGGAGTGATCATCTCAGCCCTTTCCAACAGGTTTTCTGGCCTAGTTCATAGGTGTGATCACTGGCAACGGTTTTTATAAATATAGTTGTGTGTTAAAAGGCAAACAGGAACTGGAACCGTTGAGCTGTTTATTTATGCCTCAATCTCAAGGGAAGCCCAGAAAGGCTGAGAGAGGTTCGATTTCTATAGGATGTGATGACCTTTTGTGTCGAAGAAATGCTTTCGCATCATTTGATTGTTAAGAGTTGGATAACCTTCAGTCTTATATCTTCACTAAACAGGAGAGCAGGGCTTACAAGCCTCAAGGATCACAGGAGGCCTTCATGGCCGCCACTTGTATGTCTTTAGAATCGGACTGCCAAAATACTGTAAATTGGTGAGCTCCTGTGGTGAATCCTAAAAGCTCTTGCTCCCTGTTACCTGCATAAGCCATGATTGAAAGATGAGAGCAAGTGAGGAATTTTGGGGCGGGTTTGGAGCCGATGTGCTACAATCTTCACTATTCTCTTGGCCACAATATATGTCAAAGGAATAGGGTGAAAAACGCTAGAATCAAGAATGAATGCTGGCATTTTTCCATTAGGATCAGACGCTGCAGACTATGCTCTGTAGCTTTTAGAAAACAGGGAAACCCCTTGGGAAATGGTTTTTACCCTTAGAAGCCAAAGTGGGTGAGAGTCAGGTAGATATCAATGCGTTGACTTATTTTAGGAGAAAGACAGTGTCGCCAGAGGATGAAGAAACAAGTAACGACTGTGGGTTGAAGAGTTCCAGCTAAGTAGCGACTGGAAACAAAGTTCATTTCAATAGGCAGCAAACGTTTAGTCCCTTCTTATTGGTGGAGATATCTTTAGGGTTTTTTAAGGGCCTATAAACCCACCTAGGTTTATATCAGATGGTGTGTTTCCACGAAATTTAAATTCAGGGATGCATTAAATGGTTGCAGAAATATAAATTCTACTGATTTCGATATTACCTCCAAACTTTAACCGAGGGCCTAGAGTCTCAACTGGACCTATCCCAGTGATCCTGTCCTGGGGTGTTTCGTGTTGTGCTTATTTATTTATTTACTTGTTTAATGTTTTTATATAATGCTTACTAGACCCTAGATCATCAGAGCGCTTTACATAATAAAGCAACAAAATAACAAGTGTGCACAGGACATCGACGGTAAGGCAATTCAATACATTATAAAAGCACAGTGTCTCTAATGGGGGGAGTCACAAGAACTGTGTGCAACTCACAATATGATGGAATAGAATGCATCCAATTAAGCCAACTATATACAAGTATGTCATGGCTACCTCCCGGAGGGGTGGAGCAGTGAGGCGCTCAGCCCTTTCCATTATCCTAGCGCGCCGTCTTAGTAGGGGTCAATCCCAGGCATGGCTCCAGTCCGACGTAAGGGGAAGATATATTGTTAGTATCCATCCGCACACCTAGTGCTGTGCTTGTGTTGGGGTGTGGTCAGTTAGGAACTTATTGAGGAGGAAGATTTTGAGTTGTGTTTTAAGAGTGGACAGAATTAGAATTTCCAGGGGAATTGAGTGCCATATTTTAGAAGCACATCCAGAAAAGGACTGGTTCAAGTTTCGTTTTTTCCTGAAGATTAGGATTTCGTGCACTACTGAGTTTGTGTTTCTCAGTTGTCATGGTTTTCCAAAGTGTTTCCTCTTCTTGGCTAGGTAGTGCGGTTGATCAGGGTGAATGAGTTTGTGTACTAGGCTGGCGACTTTAATCAGGCATATCTTTGTTTTTCCTAATGCTTTGCATGTTTCCTAATGCCTTGCATAGGTACCGTACTGTATCCACTGTCTGCTCTACTTCCTTAAAGGAGTGTGGATGAAGGTTTCTTTCTCCAATGGTATGCATGATTACATGCAGTGTGCATCAGAGCCCTTCTACCTTGGAACACTCTCTGTTAGGTCTGACAGCACACACCTCCGTGGCCTTTGCTTCATCTGCTCTACCTGACCCGCTCCTATCTGCTTTTTGACACTATTCTTGTGCCAGTGCAGTGTGGTGTTTAAGGAGTGCGGGGGAAGGGGTGAAGGCAAGCAACATGATTCCGGACAGCAATTTATTGGTCGTCCTAAGCAGCTACACCATTGAAGTTGTGCTAATGTAGCGACACTGTGCACTAGGTCCGTCCACTTACCTACCGTTGTATCATTTATTCCTATATGCTTCCAGGTGCTCGCCTTGTTTCCAAACCATATGGCCAGAAACCTCAGCTGGGGAAATCGCAAAAGCAACAGGGTTCTGGCCATGTCTGTTTTGGAGTCCTCACTCGCTTTTAGTGTTAGTTTGTTAGTTAGGCGTTAGTTTGCTTCAACTGCACCAACTTACCTGCTGTTGTATCATTCACATTCTAACTACGTCCTCCTATGGTCTTGTTTCCATGCATTGTTCAACTCATGGCATTACATTGCATTGTAATTGCATTCACATAGAGCTTCATATCCCAGATGGGTGGAGGAAGCACATTTTGGGCTAATAGCACCCTACTCTGTGGGAGTGCTCTGATTGGAAGTATGGCATGTCTGCCATGTGCCTGAAGACCGTAGCTGTGCTCTTCTTGTGAATTGTCGCTGTACTTAGATGGGAGGGATAGGATGCTCAAACAACAGAGCTGGCGAGTGGGTAGGGAAAGAGTGTGGGAGTGATTTGTGGCCTAAATGGGGAAGTATTTTCATGTCATGCAAGTAAGGTTGAAAAAGTTCAGGCCATGCTGTTGCAAGCATGATGGGCTGCATATGAACATCTGTGAGAGGCTGGCCTGGTATATGATGTCCACTAATGTAAGTGGGCACCTTGCACCAGCCCAGACAACCCTTATGGTGATTTAGGAGGTCTCAGACAACCTTAGAGAGCTATCCAAGTGGTAGCTGTGGAGAGCAGCCTTCAGACTTAGTCTTGAAGGAGTGTAAAGCAGCTTGTTTCACCAGAATGCAATCTTATAGTACAGATTAAATGAAAAGGAACCACACAAAGTATGTATAAAAATATGTATTTATTATATAACACTTTCTGGTACGTTACAGTATCTCCTACATGGAGATAGTCACAAAGCACACAATATTAAAGCAAAGAAATCACAGTAAATAGCACTAATACACAGTGGGCCCCAGGGGGGGACCAAACCATATACTAAAAAAGTGGTATAAGAACCACGACTCGAGTCAGGACAATGTCGGGAGGACGTAGAATTGCTGGGACCCCAAGGAACCACCCAAGGTGAGTAGATGGGGACACCACAGATAGCGTGTGCAGTGTGAGAACACGACCGCGTGCTCCGTACAAATCTATGTGCAAGTTGCGGTTGGAGTTTTAAAGATTAAGGACCCTTCCCAGTGGACCCTGAAGAAACCCAGTGGAAGACAGAAGGTTGGAGAGCCACCCCACCCCTGGATACCATGGTACCCAAGTTACCTATCCCAGGGAAGGTGCATAGGTGTGAAGTGGCGTCGGAAACCGCCGTCGAACCCAATGGAGGACTTCACAAAAGTGCCGCTGCTGGAAGAGGAGAAAGTGTACGGAGGAATCCAAACGTGGATTCTTGAAGAGGAGTACCTGAAAGCAGAGGGGACAGAGTCTATGTCACTCGGGAGTGACCAGGAGACTTTGACTCTGCAACTGCGAGGACCAGGCGACGCTGAGGATGACCAGAACTCAAATGCGAGCTGTCCCACGAAAGATGTTGCGTGCTGAGGGGTCGGTGTCCGGCAGGAGCACCAACAACCCTTGGCAAATGCAACCCAAGCAGGTAATCAAGAAGGTGCACGGTGGAGACCAGCATGGTCCAGGAGACTAACCACAAGCAGGGGAGTCAGGGCAGGCCCCAAGCAATCAGGGGAGCCCAATGAAAACAAAGATGACCCTCAATTGGACCCACAGGCCAGAGCCACAGGAGTTGAGAGAGGACCTCAAGCAACTCACCAAAAAGAGCAGGCCACAGTACCCCAGAGGTGGTGTGGCTGAAGATCTTGGTGCAAGAAGTTGCCAGAGGTTGGCGCTACTTGGAGCCCAATGCACTTTTTGCAGAGCTGCCAACAAGCATATGCACTTGCAAAAGTACACTGTGCACAGGGGTTCGGTTAATGCAGCCCCCACGAGGGATTCTGACCTCAGACATGGTGAGAGGGCAGCTCGGGCCTCGGGGGATGTAGATAACCACCACCTGTGTTGTTGAACCCTTTGGGGTCCGCAGGAGCTTGGGATCAGCAGTGTTGAGGTGCCTGCGAATGCAGGGAAGTGACTCTTTCACTTCAAGGGAGATTATCTTCAAGTGTCTTGGATGCCACACAGGTCCTGCATGGATCCTGTACGGTGAAGGGCACAGACGAGGCAGCAGACTGTAAGGGAGATGAAATCGGGCCCAAACTAAGTCCAGTGAAGTCCAGAGTGCCCAGACATTAGAAGTGCAGTGGTTTCAGTTCTGAATCTTGTCCATGACGAATCTAGGTACCTACACCCAGGTATGCCCTTAAGTACCCCAAGTAGAGGGTTGGGAAGATTTAGGGGACCCTCCCAGGGGAGGGTCTGGACACGGGGGAGGTTACTACCATGTCCTTTGTCCAGTTTCACGTCAGATTGGTTTGAACTGGACTATGCACAGGGACACCAAATGTGCCCCTCATGCAGACTTTCAGGTGCTGGCAAGTGCACCCGCCCAGCCCTTATACACTAAATCCTGTCTGGGAGGTGGTCACACCTCCCTGTGACAGGATGCCTATTGTTCTGCCTGCCCCTGCTCAAACTTGGCTCAGCAGCAGGAGGACAGAAATGTGTCTCTGGTCGGGAGCAGCCATTTTGTGCTGTCCGGGACTAGAAGACTGGTACCGGGAACACTGAGAGCCTAACGGAGGGCTCTCCCGGTGGGTGGAATCATACCTCCCACACCGGTAACGGTGTGGGGTATGATTCCAACATGTTTGACACCAAACACAATAGGGTTCGTTGCAGCCGTTTTTGAGATGGTCATTGCGCGGTCACGTAATGCCCCTCTATACTAGTATATGGCTGCTTCACTGACAACCCGGGAGAATGGACTCCGTAGGCAGCAGGGGTGTCCTACTCATGCAGGGGCACCCTCTCACTTAGAACCAAACACCCTGCCCTCAGGATTATAAAGGCCTGCTGTAGGAGTGACTTATAGGTTTTAAGTACAGTGACCCTTAGATATAGTAAACCTATATTTTCCGTAAGTGGTGCATGCACCAACGTACACAGGCTGCAATGGCAGGCCTGTAGTTCCATTTTGAATGGTCTCTCATGGGTGGCATAATACATGCTGCAGCCCATGGGAGACCTCTCAGGTACCTATGCCCTGGGTACATGGGTATCATAAACTAGGGACTGACAAGGGTACCCCAGTATCCAATCTGGGGTGTACCTAAGTACATAACACAACAGTTTAAGGAGAAAGCAGATAGACTGGGGTCCTGATTAGCAGGATTCCAGTCAGACTAGTCAAAAACAGCATCACATCAGCAAAAAGGGGGGCGGGGGGTAACCATAAGAAGCAGATCCTACTTTCCTACAACGTGTTTTAGGAATGGTGTGAGAAAAGATATGGTGATGAAAGCCTGCAGATACCTACCGTCTTAGAGTTGTCTGGCTCAGACAAATACAATCTAAATTTAGTGTGAGCAGTTCCTTGTTGGGGGATGTTATAATTTACTACAGTATGCTTCAACATTCCTACAGGAGTGGCAGAGGAGCAACCCCTGTGAATACACTTAGTAGAACTGGCAGTAGTAATTTCTCCTGGGGGTGAGGTTTGGTCAAGAAGTGGCAGAAGCCTACAGATGTGAACGGAGAGTGTGCCACCATCTATAATATATCATGTAGTGTTGGCCCAAAGGTGACGTAGGAGGTGGTCATATGAATTATCCATATACCGGCAGTCAAACCTGGAGCGACAGAGGAGGAACACAGTATATTCTCCGATGCATCTACTTGTCTATGACTGTTCCTATGTGTAATACAGATTGACTCCTTCAAGCAATTGGCATTTCTCCATTCCAAAAATCCCACATAGAAGATTACACTGAAAAGCCATGTGCAGGAGGGGTTTGCTTCCCTGCAGAGAGTTGTGAGCAGGCCCTGCGGCCAACTTCTTTTTCCACATCTAACATTAGTGCTTCTAGATTTAGGACCATAGTAACTAACTATATACATATTTGACAGCTAGGGACAAAATGACAGACCCCATCTTTTTTTCTACATTTAAACGAATAAAGGTGGCTCTAAAAAGAATTCCTTTTTAGACTATTTTAAAACTATTTTTAATTGTTTTGGTAGTTTTTCTTTTTGGGTTTTTAAACTAAAAATAACTGAAAAACCAGGTGTCCGAACTTGGGAAGCAAAATTTAAAAAAAGCTTCCTGAAAGTGACCTGATGAGCTAATACCTGGTTCTTCTGCCAGATGTAGACGCCCCTTGCATTTCTTGCTTTGATTGAACTTGTGTGAATGCCATAAGCTGAAATGCTTATGCATTGCAAAAGTACCAAAGAAGTACTTTTCCTCCTTGCTTCTGCTGAACTCCTTGTCAAAGTTTTTGCATATGATTTTCTTCACCAGGTGAAATTATAAAGAACTCCGTTAGGAGGCCTCTGCTATCCTCCTCCACATTTTCAGGGTCTTTAGGTTCAAGGTGGTCTCCTCCAGATGCCATTCTCGAAGTTACTTTTTGGTCTCATCCCCAAAAATAGAGGCAAGTCCAAAAAACATAAGGACAGATTACATAAGGTGTTAACCAAGTCATATCCAAATCTGTAACTACAAAAAATGAGTCTGAACTACTTAAGACTGCATGAATACAGTCACACCAACTGCCGTTTTGTAAGATACTTAGACATATAATCTCTGCCCCCTGATATATCGCCGTAAAAAAATAGTTGTCCAGATATTTTCATTTCCAAGTAATTTAGCTTGGGTAGACATTGCTGATCCGGGCCGAATTTTTCTGGGCAACATTTTGAAAAAATGGCATATGTGTTGCAGTGATGATGTAATATTTCGGGAACCATGAGACCTATATACTTAATTTTGGTGCCAAAACATAGGTTTTGGGGGTCAAGTAGTCTTAAAGAGACAGAAAATAACTCCTCGGAGCAACTCTTCCACCAATTTCCAAAATGGCGGCTATAATAGAGGAAGAAGAGACATATATAAGAATGAAACAAATAATAATGGTTTTTAATCCTTTTATGTATACACCAAACAATGTTTATGATCTGAATATGAAAAATAACTGTTTATCACTCCTGTTTTAGACACATTTTCATATTTCACTTTATTAATTTGTTTCGGCAATCGTCGAGGTACATTTGCAGAATGTTGAACATTTGAGAAGAGCATATCGACAGGGCCATCAATATCTTCTCAACCAAATTCACACAGATCTTTCTCTACATATGCATGATCCAAAACATTAACACATCTTCTGATGAAGTAGAATGCTCTTTTAATGTGTCACGCACAGAATATGACGTCGGTGAAAGGTCACTTAGCGCGACTGATCTGTTGAACTCGTTTTTCACACATGCACAAGGTATTTTTCGATGTCTTTAAAGTCACATTCTTCTTCTGTCTCAGCAAATCCTTTTCGAAACTTCACAGGTTCAGCAGTTAAACCTCCAAGGTTTGTTGCAATTTTGCTCATAGTATCATCACCCGTGAGAATATGTGCCTTGATAAGAACACTGGGCATCTCTGGGTCAAGTTTCTTGTACAGAATTTGAAGCGGGATTAGAATTTGAAGCGGGATTAAGTGTCTTTTCAAGCCTGACTCATAATGTATCCATAACCCTGACAATTTTTGACTTATGAACATTGCAACAATAACATCTGTGTCATTTGACAGTACAATGACTTGATTGGAACCATTTTGAACAGCCCACTCAACATGTGGCACAACACGAAGGTCAGACTCCTCCACTTTGCTGTTAAGTTCTTGAACAATATGGCCCGTACCTTTTGAATATATCTCTGCAGGCACCAACTCCTCATTGACAATCATTCCACTTGCAATAATTGGAAATTCAGTGTTCAATGAAGCATCAGCAATGTTTTGGCGAGTTAATTTCTCCAAGTTCATCTTGTTCGATGTTGATAACCAGAATTTATCAAGTTGCACAGGTATAGGTGTTAAATTTTTGATGCAGGGAAGGTCAATTGTTCCACTTGTAGATATTCATCTGATTCTCTCACATTCTTTGACAGATAGTTCAAGATAACTGTCAAAGCCAATGTGCAGTTCTTGCAAGGTGCACACTGACTTTGATGCCTGTAGAACAGTCTGAATGACCTCTCCGAAGTTTTGCACGGATAAAATCTTGACCATTTGCAGTTGTGACATACAGTCCACAACAGCAGCAGTTTTCAGTGAGGACACCTTTTCAAATTGAAATTCTTCAGGTGAAAGTTTTTTTTCAAGCTCTTGTACAAGATTGTGCTTCACTGGTTTGGTTGCATCATCTCCATCAAATAATGCTTTTATTAGAAGAAGATCGTGCAACAGAATCTCCTTGATAAATTCACCCCTTTCTTTTGCTACATCCATCTATGTGCTTGCAATTTATTTTTTTGTAACCTGTTTTGTATTGGCTGGTTAGACAAAACTCCTACTATGGCAATTAAAGCGTGGAAGTTTAGCTTTAGTGATTATGTCAAACAGCTTTTCCTCTTTCAATACAAATCTCTCCTGCTTCAATTCTGCACATAGTTTCAATTCTGTTCCAGGACATCTAGTAGACATGTCTTTATATCGTTATCCACATATTGTTTGGTCACGAAATTGTGTGGTCGCACATGCTTAGTCATTTGAAAGGGGTTTCCTTGCTGCTGTATGAAATAAAGAAAGATGTCAACATGTTTAATAAAATGTTCCCCTTTCTTTCCCACAAGTTCGTGGTGAGAAACAGTTTCACGATGGTCTGTTAATTTTGAATTTGTCATCCCTCTGAAATCATTGCAAATGGAAAGGACTTCATGGTAAACTAGCTGCCATTGAGCAACTTATTTACTTTTACGTGTCTGACCAACAATTCCCTTGGAGCTTTTCTGTGATCTCTGGATCATTAGTTCCAGTCTCATATCTGAGCCACAGCGTTGAAACTTCCCTCTCTGTTTTTCACCACAAAATGTCTTTGGATGAATTTTCTGTAGAGGTATGGCTTTTCCACCTCTAGCTTCTTCACTCTTTCCAAATACCATGAACCATATCTCAGGTAGTTTGTGCAATCAAATTCCTCAAACACAGTAATCAGTGACTCCACAGTCTTCACATGCAGCTCCCACTCACCTTCCCGATCAGCATGTACCAAGTTTTTCACTACAGCTATCATATGTAAAACATGTCCCCAGTACTTGCAAAGTTTTGATTTTTCTTCATATTCTTTGTCAAACACTGCAAACGTGTTTTTTTAGGTTTTTGATTTTGAACTGAGGGAATTGAACATTGCCTGGCTTTGCATTATGTCTTTTGAGTGAAGTGCACCCTGTGCCTTGTTCACTTCTGAGATAGGATATGCAAAACCTAATTTGTCATTCTTGTTCCAGAAAGCATTCCAACACACAGTTCCTATAGCCTCAGATATGATGAGCATACCTTGTAATGAATGAATATGAGTTCCGCTCAATACTGACTGGACAGTTTTGCTTCCAAAGATTTCAGCCTCAATAAGTGCATTGTCTATGCCACATCCACTGAGAACTTCCTGAACACCGCAATGCAGCTTTTGTCATCTGGAACGCACCCATCATTGGATAAATATCATCAAATTCTACTTGATTGCTCATAAAAATGTCAGCTACAATATCGAAAACACATTCATCACAGAAAATTGGCAGGATAGGCTGGTCTTCAATCTAAGAACGCACATTTTGGAATTTCTTTAGAGCTGTTTATATGGTTGCGTAGTTTGTGACTGGCGATGGTTTTACTGGTAAAAATCCAACTTTCTTCAGTGAGACGGTATTCTGGGATATCAGAGCATGAATTCCAGCCCACAGAGGAACTGGCTTTTCTTCATCCTTCAGTCTGCACCAAATAAGAGATATGATAAATTCAGTTAAATCAGCTTTGCGGACCACATCATCAGGTAGAAGTAGATCCATGTCTTCAGCCACTTTGAAACTTTCTGGTAGACTGGGACGTGTTGATGGCTTGTAGCAATTTTGCACATGTTGGCAAGGCAGTTGGGTTATAAGTTTACAGCTTCGTTTGTTTATGCTTACAGCTGACACAGCTTGTTTTCTAGCAGCTACGTCATTGGTACAGTCTTGAAAAAGCATCATGGAAGTGTCACGTGTGCTGGATGTTCCAGACAAAGAAGAGCTGTCTTCAAAATCAAAATCATAAAGAGTAGCAATTGTAAATCCTTTCCTGGTAAAGTGACTTGAAAGTGGTATGCTGTTCACAAGCTTTTACAGCATGAGCTGCTAACAAGTTCCTGTCTGTACTATGTCATTATACCTTGTTGATACACCAATCCTATTTATTGAAGTGATTAGCTCTCCACCTTTCACATCATAGATTTTGTGTGCCATCATCATGTGTAGCGGAGTTTTCTTCTTGCCATGATGTAATTCATAAAACATGATTTGGAAAAGACAGTACATTTGCACAGCTTAAGCTTGTCAGTTCATGCGATTGTCTTCCACTTCTTCGCTTATACCTTCAACTCCATCATCAATGTTGTCAGCTCCTGTTCCGAACTCGAGAACTTTAGTTTGTAACAGTTTTCTTGCTGATATTAAACAAGGATTTAAAAAATGTTAAGACAACATCAGGCATTCTTGTTGACTCCCATGATTTGCGGAGCTCTGGGGCATCATAAAAATTGTCATTAAGTCCAAAATCTAACTCTTTCAGGACTTTTCTTAAAATGGTTCCTGCTGATTTTACTGTAACCTGTGATCTTATTTTGGCAGCAAGAACTTCAGGAGTCAAATCAGCTGAGAACACCATAAGTGGCTCATTCATTTTGTTAGACTGACAAAAACGAATTCTGTCATTGTACATTCTCACCAGAAAAATCTTAATTTCATTATTATGGATCAATACAGTTTCATCAATGTTGACCATTATTTCTCTGATCTTACTGAGTGTGAACCCGTAGCGAGCACTCAAGAGTGGCTTTAAAACTTAATTTGCTTTTTCAAAGAGTGCAAACTTAACTGAAGGCTGGCGGTTATGTTTCTTCTGGGAGCTCATTGTCCATTCATATTTCCAAATGTATGAATGCATGCAGTTCGGGTGGGCATACAAATCTGCTGCAAATACATTCACCTCACTGTTCAGATAAGCTACTCAGCTGAAAACTTCATCTTGGAAGAAACTAGCTGCAGATAAAAACATGATTGCCCTTTGAGACTCACATATACTGTACTTTGTTCTTTCATCAATCCCTTTGGCCCTTATTCTGGCTAAACTACAGATAACGTATTGAAGATCCTCTGCTTTCTGATTAGTTGTTGTTGGTGGACGAGGGGTGGCTACTGATGTTCTAGGTGGATGAGCATTGGGTTTGGTTGTCGGAACTTTCTCAGAAGACTCAGGTTGTTGTGATTCACTGGTTTATGCAATTTTTTGACAATTTTTTTCCAGGCTTTTTTCTATTGTATACGACTTGTTGTTATATGATAAAATATTTGACCCTCTTCACCCATCAGTTTCAATCGTTTGTGAACTTCACCCCACCGTATTTCTGCAGCATCTCAAACTCTCTTTTGTCCAGCGGCAATTGATGTTAGCTTTTGTTTTGGATTAGTTTGGCATAGGACACATTTTTCTTCATTGAAGGAGTCCTCAGATTTTGTAGTTAGCAACACCCTGTCAGTGGTAAAGATCTCCTACTTCCACCTGCTTTGGTCATGTTTACGAATTTGAGTCAATGGAAAACCTGAAACTAAAACAATATTAAAATAAATTACCAATGTGATGGGTAAACAAATCATTATAGAGCAGCCATTTTGGAGTTAGTTTCTGTCTCTATAAGACAGCTTGACACCCAAAACCTATGTTTTGACACCAAAATGAAGTATATAGGTCCCATGGTTCCGGAAATATTACATCATCACTACAATACATCCGGCATTTTTAAAAATGTCTTCTAGAAAAATTCGGCCCGGATTAGCAATGTCTACCCAAGCTAATTTATGAAAATCTCTGGACAACAATTTTTGTATGGAGGTATATCAAGGGGCAGGGACTAATAGTAGGAAAAAAAATCGCTGCACTGGTAACACACCGTGAAAGCTTTAACACTCTGAATCGGGACTCTTTGTTCTTATAAAGGCACTCTAGCACTTTATAGTTCTTTCTGGATTTCAGAGCTGGATTGAATGTTTCATGATGCTTCCGTTAAACCTTTGAAACAAATTGAAAAAAACAGTAAAAACAAAGCAAATACACTATAGATTTTTATAAACCAAACCTGCTCCCCAGACACTCTGTTTTCATAAAGCACCTTCTTTTTCTGGTGGAATACCGTGTGTTTTAGACAAGCGTCGAATGTTACATGATGTTACTTTAAACCTCTTTAATATTGCCTTATGAGATGTTTAATTGTTTATAAAGCTACCATGGGATTGGGTTTTTACAAAGGAACCTTGCACTTTTTAACCTCTCCAAAATTGCTTCATCGGATGTTTTAATTGCTTACAATGACTCCATGGCATTGTGTTTTTACAAAGGAACATTGTACTTGGCAACTACCCCGTGTTTCAGAGCAGAGTCGAATGCCATTTGATGCTTTATTTTAAACCTCTGTAGTATTATCTCAAGAGATGCATCATTGCTCTGCGAAGTCTCCAATAGTAATCTTCTCCATTCTGTTGTGTTTAAGCTCAATTTTATAACATGTATACCTGATATGTAAAGGTTTTTATTAACCATACAATAAAATTACTTACTTATTTAAATAAAAACAGTAGTGCAGTCACACCAACTAATCAAATATGGTGTTACTGGGAGTCATTGGTTCTGCAGTACCATTTATTTAGTGCTGCGATACTACAACACCTAAAAATGCTGACATTTAAATCCTACAAACTCTTCTACTTACTTGGGCCTGTAAGGAAGCCCTGAGTCTCAAACTTGAAAAAAATGACACCTTCATAGTAAACCTAACTTTAGTTAAAACATCCGGGTCCTGTTGTTCTGTTTTTTGGTACCACGGGACCCGGAAAAGGAAGTGAAAGCCTACCCAGAGTAACGCAACACTCATTGACTCTGTGGGTGCGGCTGAAGTGGCTCAGTACCAGTAGAACATAAAAAAAGATACAAAAATAAAAGCAGCAATATGATTGACCACTCAGGATATGCTACTAAAAAAATAAGCCCACAGGCTTCAGAAAAAAGCACAAAGCAATTTCCTGAATGCCATTTACACATTGCTATTTTAAAGAGGGAGATTGCTGTCCAGAGAATTCAACTCCATTCTCACTTCAGGGAAACTACATAACAGTAGTCACTTACCACTTCATCTGCCGGCCTGCCCATTGTGGAATATCACAAGATGGTAGCGTGCTAGTGCTTTCAATAATATTGACAGCAGCAGCTTCCACTAGGCCCGCTTGGGAATCGGTAGTCTGGAAATGTTTCACTTTTCCAGTAGGTCGAAGAAAATAAATATAGGCCTGGGAGGTGAACTCCGTTCGCAGAGTTTTCTGCACTCCGCGGAGCTCACGGAGTGCAGAAAACTCTGCTCTGCGTAATGCAGCAGAGTTTTTTTTTTTTTCCCCGCTCACACTCACCAACAGTAAGTTGGCGAGCACGAGCTGCCGCTCGGGTAGAATTTCTACTCAAGCGGCAGGAAGATCAGCGCAAACGGAAGATCGCCCTGCACTTCGCCACTTGCGGAACTCCGCAGAGTTTTTTTGTCACTTCGAGAAGTTCCACATTATGGAACTCTACAAAATCCGTTCAGGCCTAAAAAAAACGAAATTTGTAAAAGTAACTTGTACTTTGTGCAATCTGGGGCTGTAGAGAGAAGGGCCAACCAGGGAAGTACTCCATGGGTATAAACGGTGTGTGGAAACACCAGCAGGCTAGACACTCCAACCAGATAGCTCTGGTAGAGATGAAGAGAGGACATCAAGGAGCAGAGGGAGTTTTTGCACAGACTGCAAACATATGCAAACAATGTGTGCAAGTCGCAGCTTCCAGTTAGACAAATAATTTTTTTATTTTTTTTACAAAAGCTGTGTAGAATAATCCCAAACACCTACACAAACACTTTACAAAAAACGTAAGAATATTTTTTTTTTTTAAAACAAGAAGAAAAATTATTAAAAGTTAAAAAAAAACGTTAAAACTAAAAAGTTTAAAACAAATATAAAAAACCTTTGAAAACAACACACAAAATAAGATGTCAAACTGGCCATATGCAAAGCTCTGCATCCAATCTCCTCTGCACACAACTAAATGCTGTGTGCAGAGGGGTTCAGGTTGAATGCTTGCAGAGGGTGGAGTGTAGGGCTGGCCGGAGACCAGGCCACGTGTCCATTCTGCAACTATGTACACTTTTCTGGCATATGCTGTGACATAGTCAGGTAATTACTATTTTTATCACAGAATATACGCATGATTTTATTGCTGAGATTGTAATTTGTGGGTCATACCCAAGTCAAGATTGCACCTGTCATATGATCATTCATATTAGTAATTTGATGGATAGTGTATATTACTGATTGGATTGTTTTAATGTATATATGTTGACTGGGCGCATGTTGGTACATTAATTGACTTCGATTTTTTTTCTGGATTTTTCTGGCCCGATACCTATGTGTACTATGTAGATTTATAACCGGTTAAGAAGGTGACCAGCAAGGCCATCACCTTTGGTAGTCACAATGATACTTTGTTGATGGTTATGTTTCAACACTATTAATGTGCTGTTATTTGTTTTTATGGTACCAATGAGCAAGCCCATTTATCAAAATGCGATGGGTGTTTGTGTCAGTGCCATCATTATCAATTGGAAACAATACCTTTTTCTCTGCACTCCAGTTAAGAGTGCACATGGCTTCCTTTGGATGGATTTGGCCTGAAGGCTGTTTGTTTTATCCCTAGCAAAAACACACATTTCTCAAAACATTGACAGACATATCTGCAGTATCAGGCAAACAATGAATACAAAACGGATGCAGCTCAAATACTCCAAATCTTTCTAAAGAGCACTAAAGTCAATAAATAAATCATCTATATAAAAAGTACATAACAAGTGATGTGTAATACAGTTCTATATAGCCAACTTGCGCTTCAGCTGATATTTATAAATCACTCCGCTTTCAGCTTTGTGGATTATGATGTCACGAGAACCACTCAATGACAATATAGACCCATATTACACATCTGCTGTTAGGTATTCTGTTTTGGTGCTTTTAGTGCAGAACATGCAGTGATCTAAAACCCTTACTTCACAGGGATTGGTGTAGCATGGAAAATATGTAATGGTTCCCTGTGGAATACAGGGTTCATCCTCATAATGACAATTGCAAAACCACTATGCAGAACTTTAACATTGTCAGGGCTGCTAGGAATATGTCACAAGCTTATTTAAAGAATGCAGAATAATTATCTAAATTAAGCAGCCAAAAACAAATTATGCCGAACATTTGTGGCTGTATTGTTTAAATCCATTGGATCTAGAATTAACATTTTTGTGTAATCTGTAAATGATGCAAATTATATGAACTATGTTGGAGCTAGAATGAACAGTTATGTGAAATCTGGAAATATACAAGTTGTCTGGCAAATGCTGTAAAACCATAATTCGGCGTTAAATATTACTGTCACAGAATTGAATAAAGCTACCATCTCTGACTATTCTATCAACAATGTATTCGTGAAAGGCAAACAAAGACAAAAGATTATAATTCAAATCAGTGTATGTTGTTAACTGCACTTTGAAGAAAACTGTTTCCAAGCTAAGTCTCCAAAATAAAGATGTAATATAAAAAAATCAAAATGGGTAATGTGTAATATAGTTCAATATTGCCATATTTGGGTTCTGGTGACATGTTAGAAACTCTTGGCCTCGGTGAATGTATGTGTGTGTGTATGTATATATATATATATATACACACAATATAATAAAAAAAATAAGTTATAGTTAGGACAACTTTATTTCTTATTGCTATACAAACCCAACTTTAACTACACAAACATTAGAAATTCTAATGTTATAGTTATAACTTAAATTTATAATTTACTCACCACCTTCAAATTACTACACCTCATAATTATCAATTACATTTATAATTTTTATATATATATATATATATATATATATATATATACACACAATATAATAAAAAAATAAGTTATAGTTAGGACAACTTTATTTCTTATTGCTATACAAACCCAAATTTAACTACACAAACATTAGAAATTCTAATGTTATAGTTATAACTTAAATTTATAATTTACTCACCACCTTCAAATTACTACACCTCATAATTATCAATTACATTTATAATTTTTATATATATATATATATTCACTGAAAAAACCATAGGTTTTAGGGACAGTTATAGTTAGTTGGACATTTCACTCGTACAAAACCATAGAAATTCCCCCGTTATAGTTAGTTCAGCTAACTATAACTCGCGCCCCGCAATGCACTGCTGATGACGTCACATATTACATCACTCATGACATGGTCAGTGACATCACTGATGACATCACTGATGACATCTCAAATGACATCACTGATGACATCACTGATGACATCATCCAGTGACTGTGTGTTTCTGTAAAGTTTAAATATGTTTAATATATATAGGGAAAGGCGTATTGAAGAATGAGTGGGTGTATAAGTGTCTGAATGGATGATTTAGTACGTGAGTGACTGACTCTACAAGTGAGTGATTAAATGTATCTTACTGAATGCATGGGTTAGTGACTAAACTGTGTGAATGTCTGTATCCGTCTGTCTGTTGGTTTGTAAGCGGCTGCATGGCTTTCTGAATAGCTACATGAGTGTCTACATGGGTTATTGATTGATTGTCTGAGTATCTGTATGGGTGCCTGAGTGTTTGTGTGGGTGGGGTGTGTGTGACTCTGTGCATAGATGTGTGAGTTGGTGATTCACTGAGTGCATGGTTTCAAGAGTGCATCTGTGATGGACTGTATGGGTGGGTGAGTGTGTGTATGGGTGTGTTAGTGATTGAATGTATATCTCAGTGGTACATGTGTGAGTAACTACATATGTGAAAGGCAGTATATATGTGTGTTGGAGTATATAAATGGCTATAAGTGAGAGTGTGTGATTGTGAGAGTGGCTGTATGGATGAGTGTGTACTTGTATCAGTGATTGTATAAGAGCGTAAGAATGTGCTAGTATTTGTATGAGTAAGTGAGCTGGTGTGTGTATAACTGTATAGGTGAGTAAATGGGTGTGTGATTAAGTTTTTTGCATGACTGACTAGGTGTGTGAGTACCTCTATGGATGAGTGGCGGTGTGTGAGTGTTTATATAGGTGTATGAGTGCATATGATAGTCCTGTACTGAGTGACTAAGTATGAGTGACTGTACGGGTGAGTGAGTGGATGTGTGTGTAGACCTAAGAATCAGTGAGTGGGTATGTAGTTTTTGGTGTTGGAGTGTCTATGGTTTTGAGAATGGCAGTCTGTAATTTAGAGTGGGTGTATCAAAAGTTATATTAGGGTGTGAGAAGATGCATGAAATTATCACATGGATGATGTCATCAGTGATGTCATTTGAGATGTCATCAGTGATGTCATCAGTGATGTCACTGACCATGTCATGAGTGATGTAATATGTGACGTCATCAGCAGTGCATTGCGGGCGCGAGTTATAGTTAGCTGAACTAACTATAACGGGGAATTTCTATGGTTTTGTACGAGTGAAATGTCCCTAAAACCTATGGTTTTTTCAGTGAATTTCAAAGGTTTTTTTAAATGCTAATTTCTAACTATAACGTGTCTGAAACCTATGGTTTTTTCAGTGAATTTCAAAGGTTTTTTAAATGCTAATTTCTAACTATAACGTGCCTGAAACCTATTATTTTTTAAGTGAATTTCAAAGGTTTTTTTAAATGCTAGTTTCTAACTATGCCTACAGAGGTAGGACATGTGAAGAAAGAAGAAAAACGCACAGAAAGAAGCAAAAGATGTGCAGAAAGAAGCAACAGAGGAGCAGAAAGAGGCCTTGTTGCAAAATCATCCTGTGCTCACAACTTTTTCAGACGGGTACTGGTGGTAACTGACTCTGACTAACCAGAGCCAGTGCTATGCTAAAAGACACTTAGAATACAGTGAAAACACCTACATACACTAGGGAACACTATGCATTGGGGTACCCCTGTGATTAGCATGACCTCCTCTGCAAGTCCCTAGTACATAATAGGGCAGGGGGATTAAAACTACCTCTTAAAACGCGCTACAGGGCGCGTTTGCACAGTGGTGAAGGGAGGGGGGCCTGAGGTGACGTGTGCAAACGCACTCGTGGCGCGTTTTAAGTTGCGGGATTAAGTCCCTTGAATTCTGAGGGTCCCTGGGGCCCAACTAGCCCCCAGGTACCTACAGTTAGGACCACAGAGCTGAGTTGCAGAGAGGCGTTCCGAGGCCACGCACCTTTTTCACCTCTCTGCAACGCAACTCTGTTGTGCTTACTGAAGGTACCTGGTGGGCTAGTTGGCCCCAAGGTCCCTCAGGATTCAAAGGGAATTAATTCCCCAACTTAAAACGCACCACAGGGCGTGTTTGCGCACATGTCACCTGAGGCCCCGCCCCTCCCTTCACCACTGTGCAAACGCGCCCCGTGGTGCGTTTTAAGTTGGGGGATTAGGTCACCTTGAATCCTGAAGGTCCCTGGGGCCCAACTAGCCCACTAGGTACTTCCAGTAAGCACAACAGGCCTGCGTTGCAACGCCTGTAACAAATTGTGCAGTTGTGTTTAGGTAGTGAAGAGGGTCGTGCTGGGGGTAGTGTTTTAGGGTTTAGGGTAGTGCAGTGGTGTTTGTGTAGTGTAGGGGGTCATGTTGGGGGTAGATTTAGGGTTTAGGGTAGTGCAGTGGTGTTTGGGTAGTGTAGGGGGTCGTGCTGGGGGTAGTGATTTAGGGTAGTGCAGTGGTGTTTGGGTAGTGTAGGGGGTACTGCTGGGGGTAGTGTTTTAGGATTTAGGTTAGTGCAGTGGTGTTTGGGTAGTGTAGGGGTACTGCTGGGGGTAGTGTTTTAGGGTTTAGGGTAGTGCAGTGGTGTTTGTGTAGTGTAGGGGTAGTGTTTTAGGGTTTAGGGTAGTGCAGTGGTGTTTGTGTAGTGTAGGAGGTCGTGTTTTAGGGTTTAGGGTAGTGCAGTGGTCTTTGGGTAGTGTAGGGAGTTGTGCGGGGGTAGTGTTTTAGGGTTTAGGGTAGTGTAGGGGTCATGCGGGGGTAGTGTTTTAGGGATTAGGGTAGTGCATTGGTGTTTGGGTAGTGTAGGGGTCATGCGGGGGTAGTGTTTTAGGGTTTAGGGCAGTGCAGTGGTGTTTGGGTAGTGTAGGGGTCATGCTGGGGGAGTGTTTTAGGTTTAGGGCAGTGCAGTGGTGTTCGGGTAGTGTAGGGGGTCGTGCTGGGGGAGTGTTTTAGGGTTTAGTGCAGTGGTGTTCGGGTAGTGTAGGGGGTCGTGCTGGGGGAGTGTTTGAGGGTTTAGGGCAGTGCAGTCGTGTTCGGGTAGTGTAGGGGTTGTGCTGGGGGTAGTATTTTAGGGTTTAGGGTAGTGCAGTGGTGTTCGGGTAGTGTAGGGGTCGTGCTGGGGGTAGTGTTCTAGGGTTTAGGGCAGTGCAGTGGTGTTTGGGCAGTGTAGGGGGTAATGCTGGGGGTGGTGTTTTAGGGTTTAGGGCAGTGCAGTGGTGTTTGGGCAGTGTAGGGGGTCGTGCTGGGGGTGGTGTTTCAGGGTTTAGGGCAGTGCAGTGGTGTTCGGGCAGTGTAGGGGGTGGTGTTTCAGGGTTTAGGGCAGTGCAGTGGTGTTCGGGCAGTGTAGGGGGTGGTGTTTCAGGGTTTAGGGCAGTGGTGTTCGGGCAGTGTAGGGGGTCGTGCTGGGGGTGGTGTTTCAGGGTTTGGGGCAGTGCAGTGGTGTTCGAGCAGTAAAGGGGTCGTGCTGGGGGTGGTGTTTCAGGGTTTAGGGCAGTGCAGTGGTGTTCGGGCAGTGTAGGGGGCGGTGCAGGGCGTGGTGTTTCAGGGTTTAGGGCAGTGCAGTGGTGTTCGGGCAGTGTAGGGGGTGCTGCAGGGGGTGGTGTTTCAGGGTTTAGGGCAGTGCAGTGGTGTTCGGGCAGTGTAGGGGGTCTTGCTGGGGCTGGTGTTTCAGGGTTTAGGGCAGTGCAGTGGTGTTCGGGCAGTGTAGGGGGTGGTGTTTCAGGGTTTAGGGCAGTGCAGTGGTGTTCGGGCAGTGTAGGGGTCGTGCAGGGGGTGGTGTTTCAGGGTTTAGGGCAGTGGTGTTCGGGCAGTGTAGGGGTCGTGCTGGGGGTGGTGTTTCAGGGTTTGGGGCAGTGCAGTGGTGTTCGAGCAGTAAAGGGGTCGTGCTGGGGGTGGTGTTTCAGGGTTTAGGGCAGTGCAGTGGTGTTCGGGCAGTGTAGGGGCGGTGCAGGGCGTGGTGTTTCAGGGTTTAGGGCAGTGCAGTGGTGTTCGGGCAGTGTAGGGGTGCTGCAGGGGGTGGTGTTTCAGGGTTTAGGGCAGTGCAGTGGTGTTCGGGCAGTGTAGGGGGTCTTGCTGGGGCTGGTGTTTCAGGGTTTAGGGCAGTGCAGTGGTGTTCGGGCAGTGTAGGGGGTCGTGCTGGGGCTGGTGTTTGAGGGTTTAGGGTAGTGCAGTGGTGTTCAGGCAGTGTAGGGGTCGTGCTGGGGCTGGTGTTTCAGGGTTTAGGGCAGTGCAGTGGTTTTCGGGCAGTGTAGGCGGTCGTGCTGGGGCTGGTGTTTCAGGGTTTAGGGCAGTGCAGTGGTGTTCGGGCAGTGTACGGGGTTGTGCTGGGGCTGGTGTTTCAGGGTTTAGGGCAGTGCAGTGGTGTTCGGGCAGTGTAGGGGGTCGTGCAGGGGCTGGTGTTTCAGGGTTTAGGGCAGTGCAGTGGTGTTTGGGCAGTGTAGGGGGTCGTGCTGGGGGTAGTGTTTTAGGGTTTAGGGTAGTGCAGTGGTGCTTGTGTAGTGTAGGGGTCGTGCTGGGGGTAGTGTTTTAGGGTTTAGGGTAGTGCAGTGGTGTTTGTGTAGTGTAGGGGTCATGTTTTAGGGTAGTGCAGTGGTGTTTGGGTAGTGTAGGGGTCGTGCTGGGGGTAGTGTTTTAGGATTTAGGTTAGTGCAGTGGTGTTTGGGTAGTGTAGGGGTCGTGCTGGGGGTAGTGTTTTAGGGTTTAAGGTAGTGCAGTGGTGTTTGTGTAGTGTAGGGGGTCATGCTGGGGGTAGTGTTTTAGGGTTTAGGGTAGTGCAGTGGTGCTTGTGTAGTGTAGGGGGTCGTGCTGGGGGTAGTGTTTTAGGGTTTAGGGTAGTGCAGTGGTGTTTGTGTAGTGTAGGGGGTCATGTTTTAGGGTAGTGCAGTGGTGTTTGGGTAGTGTAGGGGGTCGTGCTGGGGGTAGTGTTTTAGGATTTAGGTTAGTGCAGTGGTGTTGGGGTAGTGTTTTAGGGTTTAGGGTAGTGCAGTGGTGTTTGTGTAGTGTAGGGGGTCATGCTGGGGGTAGTGTTTTAGGGTTTAGGATAGTGCAGTGGTGCTTGTGTAGTGTAGGGGTCGTGCTGGGGTAGTGTTTTAGGGTTTAGGGTAGTGCAGTTGTGTTTTTGTAGTGTAGGGGGTCATGTTTTAAGATGCAACGCTCCAATACCTGACCAGTCTGCACTACATAAAACTGCAAAAACTAAAAATAAAGTGTTTTGCACACTTTTGTCATTGGGCTATATGTGGGCTACATCTGGATAATATTTGTGCTACATTTGGGCTCTTTTTTCACTGGTGGCCATCTTGGAAGACTTCTTTGTTATGAAGTTTCCTAATTTCCTCATTTACTGCAGTCTCCTCAGTAGGAAATGCTTTCAGTTTTTTACTTTGATTCCATCAAGAAGGCATTCAGATGTGTCACACATTTGCCATAAATTCAGAATGTTATTACTCTAGTTGTTCATTAGATCACTGTAGTAAAGCTACTGCTCACCAAGAAGTTAACTGGAAGTC
Source organism: Calotriton arnoldi (assembly GCA_963921515.1). Lineage (NCBI taxonomy): Eukaryota > Metazoa > Chordata > Amphibia > Caudata > Salamandridae > Calotriton > Calotriton arnoldi. The sequence continues at coordinate 395,755 of CAWUFW010003844.1, forward strand.
TACTGCTGGTATTGAAAGTGATTGTTTCAGTCTGCATGTCAGAATTTTCTAATGAAATAGAAGAGGATTTGAGATCTCACTTAAAACATGCACTACATTTTCTTTTTGCAGCACTAACCATAATTTCTATGGCAAAATGAACCCCTCATTTTGTTCCTTTTTAAATTAAATGTTTTAAGTGTTACCAGTTTATTCCAATCAAGATGGCTTCAGGTGTGCCACACTTTTGTCATAAGTAAGGCTGTTAGCACTCTAGTTGTTCTTTAGAACACTCTGGGAAGCTGCAGTAGAACACAAAGGCATCAACTGACAGGCTGCTCCTGTTGAAATATAACAGGAAGATATTTGAGATCTCACTTAAAACATGTCCTAATTTTTCTTTCTACAGCACTAACCATAATTTCTATGGCAAAATGAACCCCCTCATTTTGTTCCTTTTTAAATTAAATGTTTTAAGTGTTACCAGTTTATTCCAATCAAGATGGCTTCAGGTGTGCCATACTTTTGTCATAAGTAAGACTGTTAGCGCTCTAGTTGTTCTTTAGAACACTCTGGGAAGCTGCAGTAGAACACAAAGGCATCAACTGACAGGCTGCTCCTGTTGAAATATAACAGGAAGATATTTGAGATCACACTTGAAACATGTCCTAATTTTTCTTTCTACAGCACTAACCATAATTTCTATGACAAAATGAACCCCATCATTTTGTTCCTTTTTAAATTAAATGTTTTAAGTGTTACCAGTTTATTCCAATCAAGATGGCTTCAGGTGTGCCATACTTTTGTCATAAGTAAGACTGTTAGCGCTCTAGTTGTTCTTTAGAACACTCTGGGAAGCTGCAGTAGAACACAAAGGAATCAACTGACAGTCTCTGCCCTTGTTGGATGTACATGTTTTACTGAGAATGTCAGACTTCATTCTCACATGACTGAGAAAGATAATGTGAATTTACAGAAAATATGCTCTCATTTTAGCTTCTGGGACACCTTCCAAAACTGTATGGGACAAGCATGTGAAAATAGTTTTCTCTCAAACATGATTCATGATATCCCAACAGAAGGTTTTTCACAGGGTAAAATCACCTTAGAACACACCACAATTCCTGAAATTAGTATGGTACCATCAACAAATGAATTCTAATGTAACTAAAGTCTGTTATCACCCTTTATAGTTCTCCTTTTGGTAACCCTCAAAATCTTCGATTCACTACAATGCATTTCAATGGGGTACTATCATTTATATTGGTCCCAAGATGGCTGCCAGCAATTCCAGGATGAAGTGCTGACAGCCAATCAGATCTCACGATGACATGTGTGGTTAGGCTCCGCCCAGATATATATGTGTTTTTACTTTTGATTTTCTCAGCAACTACTGAACGGATTTACACCATTTAACAAAAAGGGTTCTTTTTGAACCAAGAACTACCTCTTTGCCAAATTTGGTGTAATTCCGTTCAGCAGTTCGGGCTGTAGCCTTGCATAAAGTTTCCTATGGGAAATTGATTTTTTGACTCTTATTTTTTTAATTTCTCCGCAACTACTGAACGGATTTACACCATTTAACAAAAAGGGTTCTTTCTGAACCAAGAACTACCTCTTTGCCAAATTTGGTGTAATTCCGTTCAGCAGTTCGGGCTGTAGCCGTGTCTAAAGTTTCCTATGGGAAAATGAATGGGGAAAACACGTTTTGGGACCCCCTTTTTCTCGGCCCCCGCTTGACGAATCACCCTGAGACTTTCAGGGTAGGAGCGGACCGGAGCGGGCCATAAAGTTTGAAAATTTCGCGAAGATTCGTCAACCGACGCAAGAGTTATTTCAAATAGAATGTCGTGGATTTCCTATGGAAAATAGGTCCTAACTATAACTATCTACTGGCGACCGCCAGTAGATAATATATATATATATATATATATATATATATATATATATATATATATATATATATATATATATATATATCGTAAATGCCACAAGTATGCACGCTCTTAGTAACAAGGAACTCCGTGATAATGTGTCCACAAGTTGTTTATTCACAACGCGTTTCAGGGCAAAAACCCCTTGATCACGGGGTTTTTGCCCTGAAACGCGTTGTGAATAAACAACTTGTGGACACATTATCACGGAGTTCCTTGTTACTGAGAGCGTGCATACTTGTGGCATTTACGATAGTGACATTACCGGCTTGCTCCGCCGGTGAGCACGCCACTTCTCACGGGTCCGCCGCAGTCGGAAGGAGCGTTTTTCCTGTGATATATACACACATATATATATACACACAATATAATAAAAAAAAATAAGTTATAGTTAGGACAACTTTATTTCTTATTGCTATACAAACCCAAATTTAACTACACAAACATTAGAAATTCTAATGTTATAGTTATAACTTAAATTTATAATGTACTCACCACCTTCAAATTACTACACCTCATAATTATCAATTACATTTATAATTTATGCACCACCTTCAAATTGCTATAAATCACTCACTCTGTACACAGTCTGGTCAACTCATGCGCCACAGTATTTTTTTTAATATATAGAAACTTATAAATATTTTTCAGTACCTATTTCCACTTTAGTAAAGTGGTAATTGGTAGAGGTCAAATACCAAACCTCATACTTACCTAGATATGAATTCACAATCACACGAGCACAACCCTAATGTCCATGTGAACATGGGTATAAAGTGTATAACTTAAGACAAGTGTTCACATGGAACTCATTTTCAAAAAAATAATATGGTAATGCAGGAAATCCTGAATAGACTTAATCTCACAAAGAGCATTAATATTTTTGCAGAAAATAAATTCTGTTCTGGTTTAAACTTAGAAGAGAAACCAACCAGCGTTTAAAATAAATTAGATTCAGCCAAATCGAAATTTATTGTTTCATCAATATCAAGTCCTGAATCACAAAATACAACAATCAAGTGAGTAGTGAAGAGATGTTCTACAAGAACCCCAAGTGACAAGAACCAAAACCATGAAAGAAAGAAGTTACAATGTTAGTGAGCATAAATGGTATGTTAATTACTTCTATGCAAGACAGCCAAATTATATCACATCTTTTTCAAACATAGCTGTTGGTGTAACGTTGTTCATTCATACAAAAGTAAGGTCTGTCTTTGTTGGTGTCGACGGCGTTTCGACCGTTTGCAGATATCAGGGTCTCATCAGGACAGGAAAGAACCTGGGGAATGGTGGTATGAAAGAAGGGAGTAATGAGTTCTATGTGAACACTTGTCTTAAGTTATACCTAGATATGAAGGCATAACCCAGAACACAGCCAAACTGCAACTAAAAACAAGATGGGTGCATTTCACTCTTGTAAATGCAGTCATTAGGCAATCGCCTAATGACTAGTCATTGCTATGACCTGTGGAACTACCACAACATCAGCTAGCACTAGGTTGTTTAGCCTTATAACTTAACAACCACTAATCCAATTTAGTTGCTATGTGAAAAGGGATCCTCTACATAGTGTACTGTACATTCCTCTGAAAAGTCATGGAAATCCGATTGTCCGTTTTTGATCTACTTGCAATACAAAAAGTCTGTATAAAATGCATTGTCATCCAAATCTTTTTTGGGATCCACCTTTTTTCTTGGCACCCCCTTCACAAAACGCTGCAAATCTTCCATCCTCCACTAATGCATAGGGAGCAATAGGTCTGCAAATTTTCGCGGAGATTTATCGAACAGGTGCAAAGTTATTAAGGGGCAAAAATCAGAGGAATTATTCTCAGTGGTAACCCTAACTCTAACTACAGAGTGGCTACTGCCACTCTGTTATATGTGTATAATACGTGAGTCCGTGTCCATTGGAAGTGTTTTACTTTGGCGCCATCTGACAAACAAACAAGCTTTAAAAAGAAAGTTCATCCACATGAGCTCTTTCCTGGGATGGTTTTGGGTTATCCATCAAACAGGGGCCAAGAAAAAGGGAGGTTCTACACCACTTTTTCCCCCTTGCAATTTCAATAAGGAAAATTAAACAACTATACAGAAGAACACCAAATTTGCTAGAAAAATCTTCACCGTGGTTTTTGTGATTCAGTGCATCTGTTCAGCCTTTTTTAGGGATTTTAGGTTAAAAAAATAGTTATATCCAGCGCAGCGGTGGGAGTACTCTGGGAAAAGAAAGCGTTCCAATTGGCTGGTCTCTCTGGACTCCTGCTGGTCCACCTTATATGATTGGCTGGCTGCAACATGAGTAGGATATTGCGCCCACCATGATAGACCACCTAGACTCAGTTACAGAGGCCTGAAAAATAAAATAAAAAAACCATTGAGCATGGTAGCAATACCCTGATCCCCAAGCCCTATGGGGGCATCCCAGAGAAACGTCACCAGGGGCCAGAATTAAAAAAATATATATCTTTTTTGGCGCATTGAGGTGCTCTGGGACTCCCAAAGTTCATATGGGGTATCAATTGATTAAATCATGCAGGAATATTACTAGGTCTAATTACACATTGTTTACACAGACATGGACTTTAAATACAATTTTAATTCTAGTAGTCTACAAACAGGCTAATGCAAATGTGTACATCAGATACAGTTTCAGTTCATATGGGCTGCAAACAGGTTAGATAATCTAGCACTTTATTAGTACATAGCAAGATTTAAATTGGATAAATGATGTAGTGATAGTTGTACAGCTGATTGCATTTTATGATGGTAGGGCTGTTTATACAAACCTGTCCATCATTCACTCCAAGTGTGCAGTAGGTAGGTTTATACAAATATGTATGTGCATATTTTTTAAAGTTTATTTTTCATTGTATTTAGTAACATTGCAGACAAGCATATCTTTGCATTATGACAAGACAGCATTCACTGAGAATACATTAGAAGTCAGCATAGTAGCATCAAGTCATATCGGCACGTCCCTTAATTTCCCAAATCGCATGACATACTCAACTAATACATATTATCTCTGTATACTTTTAAAATACAGACTTGCATACTACAACAGGCTCATTACATGTATGTATCTAGTCCCCATTGTATGGCAGATTGTGCTATGCACAACAGTGATTACAGCAATATGTCCGAGGTAATGCCCACAGCAACAGTCATCCCATCTTACATCACGAGTCATCGGAGACGTCGCAATCTACGTCGGCATATTGATGCAGCAGATACGTTTTAAGAGTACTCCAAATATCTCTATATCTGGAAGTCAGGTGTAAGACATCGGGTTTATGATTGAGGGGTGGCGAAAACCTTTCTCAAGCAGCAACCACAACAGTCACTAAATTAACCTGCGCTTATCCCTCAGGTAGCTAAGCAAAAAAGTAGTTAGGCTTAACTTGGAGGCACTGTGTTAATTATTTATGCAGCACATAAACACTAATAAAGTGAAAACACAGCACAAGAGATATCCCACACCAATGTAGAAAAGTAGAGTAGAATTTAATAAATAAAATTAGGGCAAAACGCCAAAAATCCATTCTGGAGAATCAGGAAAATGCAATTTTAAAGGTTTAAATCAAAATAGCACCAAGAAACAGAAAGTTCTGACTGTGGGAATCTGGTTGTGCTAGACAGAGACAAAGTCACAAGTTCAGGCCGACCACGATTGGGTTCGAGACGGATACTGCCACCAGGTTAGTCCTGCTGAAAAAGTTACCTTCTCAAAGTCTAGTGCGCTGATGCCAGCCAAGGGTTCAGGACCTCAGAAGGCTCCTCTTGGAGCTCAGGAATTTACTCCAGCAGAGGCCAACAGGGCACAGGCAGGTCCAATGCAGGGCCAGTTGCAGGGGGTCAGCTGGGCAGTTGAAGGGAGGCCTCTGGAGCTTGTTGTGTCCGTGTAGCTCAGAACAGGAGGTCAGCTGACAGGAGTCACTCAGGGTAACCTGGGATGAAGGGGGCAGGTTCAGTCTTCCTTCTCAGAGAGCTGGGCAGGCCTCAAACAGCAGGACAGTCCTCTGGTAGCAGCAGAGCAGCCATCAGAAGAACAAGGCAGGCCTCAAGCAGCATGGCAGTCCTCTGGGGAACAAGACATGCCTCAAGCAGCAGGGCAGTGCTCTGGGAAACAAGGCAGTCCTTCTTCTGTAATGTTCTCAGGTCCAGGAGTCTACTGATGAGTGGCTCCGGAAGAGGTCCAATCTTTTTATCTGGTGCCACACTTTGAAGTGAGTAAAACATCTAGTCCACCCCCACATCTGGTTCTTGAAAGTTCAATCCTTCTCCTGCCCAGGCTCCAAGAGGTCTAGGATCACAAAAGACTGGTGTCAAGTTCCTTTGTGAGTATGCTGGAGGCAGCCCCGTAAGTGGGGAGGGGAACAGCTCCACCCCTCCCATCCTGGCTGTATGGTCCTCACCCAGCTACACCCAGGTCCTGTTCTTCACTGTCTGGACCCAATACACATTCCTGATAGGGGAGCAAATAACAGGCAGCTGGAAACTCTTAGAAGACCTCTAAAAGTTTAGGTCAGTGAAATTCCAACTTTCTAAAAGTGGTATTTTTAAAATTGTAATCTAAAGTCAAACTTTACCATTAAAAGGGATTTTAAATTACAATTCATTGTTCAAACATGATTACCATTAAAAGGGATTTTAAATTATAATTCATTGTTCAAACATGATATTTTTACCTGCTCCCAATGAAAAGTTAGCACATATTAAATTTAATAAGGTATCCCAATGATATCCTATGGTAGATGTGGACCTTACAATAGTGAAAAACATATTTTAAGTTTTACTTGTCTTGGTAGTGAAAAACTCCTAAAGTATGTTCTACCTTTTAAATACAATGCAACCTGCTATATGGGCTGGTTAGGGCCTGCTATATGGGTGACTAAAATGTATTAAACAGGGAGGTTTAAGTTTGGAAAAAGGTTTATTTTGGCAGGTCGAATTAGCAATTCTAAACAGCTCAAAGGCTGCAATGCAAGCTTGAGACATGTTTTAAAGGGCTTCTTAAGTGGGTGGCACAATAAGTTCTGCAGACCCACCAGTAGCATTTAATGTACAGGCTCTGGGTACATGTAGTATCACTTGGCTAGGAATTTATAAGCAAATTAAATGTGCCAATTGGGTAGAAGCCAATGTTATCATGTTTAAAAGAGAGAGCACAAACACTTTAGCACTGGTCAGCAGTGGTAAAGTGCACAGAGTCCTCATACCCACAAAAACAAATTGCAGAAAGCCGGAGGGGCAAAAGCCAAAATTTTTGGGGAAAACCACACCAAGGCTGTCAGGTCTAACATCAGGGATAAGAGGTCTGTGTGCAGTTTCAACTGTTCAGGGTAAGAGGTTTGTGTGCAGTTTTAACTGTTCATGACAATATACTAAATCACTCAACCATTGCTTAAACTTGGGGGCTCTTCCTCTACCCTATCAACAGGCTATTTGGCTTTAAGGGGGCTAGTGCAATGAATTTCTTATGCAGTGAAGCGAGGTCTCCCACTAATCCCAGAAATGCGACTGTATGGTCCATTTGTAACGTGCAGTACACCATAATGGATAAAGCCAATAATTCCTCACTCCAAAATATCTGTATAGTATTACAAAGCCATGCCAGATGCAAAAAACCTGTTTTGAGAGAACCACATCTGGCACAATTAGAGTCCTCTCTAAAGGCAACTCTACAGAGAGCTATGGGATTGCAGTAAGCCCACTGAAGGACTTCATAATGAATACTTCTACTGCTCAAGGACACCATGCTCCTTTGGGTGCAGCTAAATTTCCACATTTCATCTGATATCTCCTGCCCCAGCTCACCCTCACATCCAGACCATACGGACTGGGCCAGCATGGGCATCTCCTCCTGTGCAGAGTAGTAATACTTTGTTATTAGGGGGCATATTTACCAATTTGTCAAGCAGTACAGCAAGTCACCTTGTGCACTGTGCTGTGTGGCAGGGAAAGGGAAAGAATGCACTCTATTTAACATAATAACGTGCATTCCTGCCGTTTCCCAGCACTGGCACTGCCTGGCGCCAATGCATGCACTCTTGCACCATGATGTCATGGTGCCTGCGTTGTAAGCAGGATTGTTTTTCTTCAGTAAAGGGCACCTTCTTGCACAAAAACAATCCCCGGATGCATTTTCCTCTTTCTATGTGTGCTGCATTCATAGAGGAAACAACAAGGAGAAGTAAACCTATTTCTCCTCGTTACGCCTCACCTGGGAAGGCATAGCAGTTTTGGTGCATTCCCAAGTCTACCACTTATGGTAAATCTGGGAATGCAACAAAATCCATGGATTTTGCATGGGAACACCCACACGCCACCCATGGACCACCTACCTGGGGCGGAGTAATGCAATGCAGCAATTTGTGCTGTGTTGAGTTACTCTGGATTTATGAAGTCACTCGGGGCCACGCAAGGTGGCCTTGCATGGCTTGATAAATCACATTTAAGGGTTGGATCATGCATGGACCCCATTGTGTGGTATGAAAGCAACGCAACCCTTTCATAAATATAGCCCTAAGTGTTTAATGGTGGTAGTGTCTAGTAGTTTATCCAGGGTTATAAAGGTGGTCTGTTCCACAGGGAAATTTTGAAGGGCAGCCCTACACCAGCTTCATAATCAATTGTACAAAAGGACATCTAAAGAGGTGCAGATGGTATTTTCTTTATATTCTGCACACGTGAGAAGGAAACTGTTTCTGTAGAGGCTCCACATGTCATCAATCATCTTGCATTCAATTGGGAGATTGCTTTAGACTCATGAGTGACAAGTAGTAAAGGATGCTGGTTCAAGGGGAGTCGGGGGAGTAAATGAATTCTGGGCCCACCTTCCTACTCAGTCTATCCCAAGCTGTAATCCTGCACCCTATAATAGCCATGTAATGTGTGTGCTTAGGGGTTGGCATGCCAATAAAGGATGGGGTGAGACAGGGGCCATACAATCTATCTCGACCACCAGGTGTGGGACACAGGATGGCACCTGGTACCAGTATATGATAAAGTGGGACTGCGCGCACAGATAATATAGCTCCCAATTGGGAGCCTCAAATCTGCCATGGTGAAAAGCAAGCATTAGGGTCTCCCATTTGACTCTAGGTTGTTTACCGACCCATGCCAGTTTGATCATCTGGTTCTTGACTGTACTAAAGAGAGAGCTGCTAAACAGATTGAGTATATTCAGGAATAAATAAAGCAACTTCAGGAGGATTATCATCTTCATGGGGCTCTGGCGCCCAGGAAGTGAGATTGGAAGAGATACTCCGCATGCTATCTGCTCTGTAATATTATTGATTGTGCTTGGAGTGCCCTCAGTAATTCATTATGTTTAGTTACACATTTGTCTCCGTTTGTGACCTTAAAGGCTCCCCAGGCAGTGCCTATAGAGTCCAATGAGCCCACATTAAGCTAAACCAATTCTGATATTGCAATCCTGAGCTCATCCATAAAGACCCTATCCAGAAGTGCCTCAGGACTCAAACGCCAATTGTATCGTGTCAGGGACATCCCAGGTACTACCAAGGAAATGAGCACAGGTGTATGATCAGAGAGTGTCTATGCCAGGTGTTTACCCAAAAGGACCCATGCGCCAACATCCCTTGATGCCAATTAGTAATCTAGTCTTGACCAAACACCATGTACATTAGAGGAATAAATGCCATCTGTAGCCTGTGAGTTCCTATGCCTCCAGATATCTATCAGGTCATGATCATAAATTTTTGTCTTTAAGTGATTTGCTATTACCATTCTGCTACTGGCTGTAATATAAGAGCTGTTCAACTGGTTCTGCAAAGTGCAATTAATTTCCCCTTCCCAGAATGATGATTGCAGGTCTGTCAAGAGCACCTTCCTCCATTATAGGTCATAGAACTCTGGGTTGTCTATATTTGGTCCAAAGCATTTAATTATGGTGGCCTAGCATGGCCAGGTCTACTCCACATAAAAGCACAGTGAACTTGCTCATCGCAAAGTGAACCTGTCATTTTAAGCTGTGTGCCCTTTTTTCTTAGAATTGCTACCGCTCTGGCATACCAGGAGTTTGAAGATGTTGAGCAGCAGGAGGCCCATCTTTTTTGAAAAATGACGGTCTGAGTGGGATGTGAAATGAGTCTCCTGCAGGAATGCAATACAAATATGGTGCCTGTCAAGATATGCGAACGCTTGTCTGTTTTTTTGGGGGGGGTTATTAAGTCCCCATGTGATCCATGTCAAACAACATGAGTTGTTTGTCATGGTACTATCCCCATGTGCGATATGCAAAAATTGAATGATGGGGCACGTTAAGCATGACATCTCCCTATACAACTTCAAATGCTTGGGGCGTCTTAAACACGAATGGCATACGTATTATTTCTATTGAACAGACCATTTCCTCCCACCCACACTTGTGGGCCAATCCCAGCAGGACTGTAATCTCTCCCCCCCCCCCCGGCCCTCATATACCAAAGTCCAACTGGGACCGTATTAAATTAGGTAAGTTACCCTGAGAAAAGCTCCTCAATGTGCGTAACCCCTTGAGCCTCTGTTTCCTCCTCAAACTAATGTTTGGGGTGTTGGAGGAACAATAGGTTATACAATTTAACTGAGCTATGTTGTGCCACCTAGAGGCAGAACCTTTTGCTCACACATCACACAGTAAATTAAGTGAACATAACAACTAGGTGGAGTGGGCTCAGTTGTAGTGCTGATCTCACCTCTCATCATGCGATAGGCTCCATGTGCCAAGAACTCGCATGCCACGGTGGCACAAGCCGATGGTTCAGCATCCATGAAGTTTTAGTAGGTCTAATTGTCTTTCCTGGGTTTTAATCTTTTTTAGGGGACCAAGTATTTTGTTTTGTACATTGCCTATGAACTGTATGAGATCCCAATGGGGTCTGGCTCATCATGTGATGAACTGTGTAAAGGTTTTATGAATTTTAATCTAGTATTGTTTTTAAATTTTGGAATCTTTTATGGTTTTACAAATGAAAACCGAATAAAGATATTTTGATTGATTTGCTTTCCTGGGTCATCCTGTGGTGAACAAATGCGTACATTAAAATAATTTCCTGCAGGGCTTAGACCGTGCCAAGTACTCTGTTTTATCATTTCCAAGAGTATTTTCAGTGGCTCTTGTTTTCATCTAAAGATAGTTTTCAAACTCAGCTGTATGGACAGAGCACGTTATCCCAGCAAGTGTTTCTGTTCAGTCTGGTGCCGTGCTGAAGTGGAGTGGCATGGTTAGGAATTTTTCTATCACTGCATCATCGTGGGAAGAAATCGGTCTTACAGGATTACAGACTGTTTTTGGTGGAAGAGAGTTCCAGAGTTTATCTACATTTATAGAGTAAGGTGTCCACTCGTTCCTTCTTTGTTATAAGGAAGGATGATCAGTTGGGGTGCAAGGCAGTAGTGATGGTGTAGAGCTATTTACTTATGCCACACAACTGATGGTGAGAAACATGAATTTGCAGTCAAAAGAAAGCTACTACAATGTTTTCCAGATAAAGGGTGAGCACTGGTCCTTCAGAATTGGAGTTGACATATGGGGTCTTGGACCAGTCAGTGTTACGCAACCAAACTGAAGTGACAACCTAAAGGACTACTTTAATGAGTTGTGGCCTTAGTCCCCAGAAGAGAAGAGAACTTCATGTTATACACCTTGCCCAACCCGAGATCTATCCCATTGTCATATTGAACAATGCTCTCCATGTGGTGAGCTATGAATGGGAGGGCTTCAGCTCATTAGGCCTCAGGGTGGATGGTTTGAGAAATTTTAAGATCAAAATTGGGTCTGACATAAAAGTTTCTGAAGCAGCTACAATTGATTCATAAGCATGGTGGGGCAAAATACATTCATAATGACAGAAAGCTATACCTCGGGGGAGGTGTATCCAAAGCCCGCTCTTATACAAGCTACCACAGAAATATTGTTGTCAAGAGTATCATTTTTTCAGGTAAGTAATATCGTTAAGACTATAGTTGTTGTAAATATCATCTTCAATAATATAGTTGTAAAGAATATCGTTTTTTAATTAAATGAATGTTTTAGTTTAAATATTAATTTTATGTATTAGTATTGTTTGTATAATTGTTATGAATTTGTTTTAACGTAGTTTGTCATTTTAAGTGATTTAGAAGTTTTAATTTATTTGTTTTAGTAATTTATAGTGTCATAGAGGGTTGTTGGATTTGTAGGGGGAAAGGGTGGGAAGTTAATTTTGTAAAAATTAATTATTAATTAATCATTTTTATGTAAGTATGTGATATTTATTATTCATATTATGTAATATTGGTTTATTATACTTACATTTTAAGTGCAGAGTGCTACGTTTGCAGGGGTAAAGGGTGGGAAGTAAATTAGGTAATTAACAATTTATGATTAGTTATTTAATTGATTATTATCTATGTAAATTGTGTAATCATATTTCAGTTCTATTTTAGGTGTGGGCTGATGGGTTTGTAAGGTTGTAGGGTGGTAAGTTAATTAAGTAATAATTAACAAATAATTATTATTAAATATTTAATAGATTATTAATGTTGTGAATTATAGAATACTGATTTATTTTAGTTATACTTTAGTTGTGAGTTGCTAGGTTTAGAGGAGTATAGGGTGGGAAGTTACCTAAATAATTAAAACTTTATTATTCTTAATGTATTTAATTGATCAATAATTATGTAAATTGTGCAATAGTTATATTTTAGTTATAATTTACGTATGGGCTGCTAGGATTGTAGGGTGGGAACCTAATTAAGTAATAATTAACAATTAATTGCTAATTAATTATGTAATTGCTCATCAATTATGTAAATTGTGTTATACTTATTTTCATTATATTTTAGGTGTGGGTTGCTAGGTTTGTAGGGGTATAAGGTGGAAAGTTAATTTAGTAATAATTAAATAATCATTATTTTTAAGTGAAAATGTATTATTACATTATTATTACATTGTTTATGAATTTTGTAAATTGGATTATTGTTTAATTCTTTTTACATTTTTATATATATATTATGTTGAGTGATAATGTGTATATTTAGAGTTTTATAATATTTGTAAATTAATATGGTTATTTAAATATGTAATGTGTTTGAAGTAAAGTAGTTTACCTACCGTTGCATAAACTGGAGTGGGAATAGTAAACTTAACCCGTACAAAGTCCAATGCTTTCCCTTCTGTTACACAGACTGGAGTGGGAATAGTAAATCTTAGCCTTCCGAAGTCCAACGCTTTCCATACTGTTGCATGGACTGGAGTGGGAATAGTAAATTTAACCCCTCCAAAACCCTACAATTTATCTACTGTTGCATAAACTGGAGTGGGAATAGTATATCTATTATTCTCAGACTCCAATACATATCCTAATATTGGTTAAATATATTTGTAATTAATATTTGTTTAACATTTTCATTTTATAGTATTTGTTTATATTTGTATTTGTTTTTAAATGTTTAGAATACTTTTTGTATTCGTGTAATTTAAAAAAAATTTAGCTTGATAATTTATTTCGTTTTTGGGAAGTTAATTGTTAATATTTTTTCTGTTTCATGTAAAATTTATATAAGTGTATATGGTGAATGCAGGCGTGCTTCCCAAACGTCAGGGGTGCTATCACCACAGCACAATCGCCTTCACGCAAATTATTTCCAATGTCTGTAGTACTGTTTCTCTGTCAAGAACACGGCACTCCCTGCAGCTTTGGTAATTTTAATTTATTCATTTCGGTTGGCTGGCCCCCGGTGGAGGATGGGAGAGGTCGGCCAAGCTGTTTGCTAGGGCCGGTTTCGGGCGATTTTGGTACAGAGGGCCGATATTGCTTGCCCCCGGTAACAAAAACACCCACCCCCCCGCCCCAGGGACCCAAAACCGGCCCCCACTCAAGCGGCCCACCGGGAAACACCCAGTGCCCGCTACGGCCAGTCCGGCCCTGTTGGTCACGATCAAGCCCCATATTGGATTTTAACATTTTATACTTTAAACCGAGTGTTCGGTGCACACTAAATCAACAACAGACACACAGTTTCTATTTCATATTACTCATGGTATTGTGAACGGGGGCCATATTTAAATAGGCAAATCCACATTAACTATATAATTCAAATATACTGATCATTCTCTTGCTCACTGAATATCATATTTCCATGTCCTTTATCTCATAATTATTGACATTTAATATCTCTGTACATAATAAGTGTTTTGGGGAACCACTCGAATTTGAATTCATATAATGGAACTGTCTATCCAATCACTTTTCTTAGTGCAGAGTGGCTCTCTCCTATTGTAATTTCTTTGTTGTTTGCAGTTATTCACATTTCAGTATACAAAACATGATCTATTTCCTCCAATTAATAGTGAGCATCATATCATGAAAAGTGATTGGATAGACAGTTCATTCACATGTTATGTTATTAAATGTGCCTCTGTAGAGGGCACTAGCAGCATTTGCAATATACTGCACTGCTTTTAGAATCTGGCCACCTTTTGCATTTCTGGAATTCCTAGCACCCACAATCTAAGTGCTCTATTGTGTTTGTATGTGTTCTGTTTAGGGGAGAGTCATAGTGTACTGTGGTCGGCAAGGATGAACTAGACTAATGTATTGTTTATTTTGGGCAAGGGAGATATGTGGCATTTTCCAGCTGAAGGTTAGCTCCTGGAACCCTTTTGTGTTGAACACTGTTACTCCTTATAGTAGAATTAATTGTAGTTTCCACTTTGAAGTCTGCTGGAGTCTATAAGCACTGCATGTATTGTTTAGTGATGTATTACATTGGATAGTGGTGGGTTAGATTATGATATTGCTCGGTATATCATTTTCTGCTTGGAAGTGATTTGGAGGATCTGCAACACCAGTGAGGATGACTTTAAACTCGGTCTTATTTATGTAGAGCACAGTGGACCGTCATTGCTGTGGAGGAAACCAATTCGTGCAGAGCTCTTTGACAAATATGATGTCTTAATGGATTCTTAAATTTTGTGTCTTGTTCCGCTGCAAAATCTTCAAACCTGGAATATAAAGAAAATCTCTCATATAGATTTAGAACTGAGTAAAAAAAAGAAGGGGCTGTTTAGAAGGACTGGACGGTTACATATGTCTAAATATATTTTTGTACATGATAGTTGCTTCATGATGAAATGGGCTCAGCAGAAGCTAAAAAGATCATACTAAATAAAAGGGGGAATACCAGAAAACTAATTGGCAACTTCTTAGTGGCTTATACGTGGAGCAGGATCTAGTACATGAAATTCCCATCATAGATTGGAGGAAATAGGCTAGTTGTAAGATTGGGTCACTGGTTGAAGGGGGGTGAAACACTTCTCAAGCAGCAACCATCCTGAGAAGGATCTCAGGGTGAATCCACAAGCAAACCCTAAATTAACCTATGCTCAATCCTCGGGTAGCTTGGCACAGAGCAATCAGGCTTAACTCAGAGGCAATGCGTAAAGAATTTGTGCAACATGTCAAACAGTAACACAGTGAAAACACACCACAAAAGGAGCCCACAACAGGTTAGTAAAATAGATTAATTTTTAATAAATAAAACAAGACTAAAACGACAAAAATCCAATCAGTAGAACCGAAGATATTCAGTTTTAAAGGTTTTAGTAAAAATAGCTGCAATAGGCTTAAAGTGCCAACTGTGGATATCTGGTCGCGCCGGACCATAACAAAGTCACAATTTCCGGCTGACTGTGAAGAAGGGCAGGCTGGCTACAGGGACCCTGTTAGGCCTGCTAAACAAAGTACCATTAATCCTGGTTTGCGGAGCGTTGTGAGGATCTGCGTCCAAGATGTGTCAGGCAGCCAAAGCGATGCATTTGTTCTGAGATGCAGCAAAACTGCAGTGCGAGGTCCTGTTGGGTCGTCATCAAAGATCGCGCAGACGGAGGCTTTCGATGTGCAGTCCAGAGTCAGGTATGCGTCCCGCAGTTGGGGCGAAGTGTCGGTTCTGAGAAGTTGCAATGCTGAGTCCGTCATTGAGGCTGATGTTGACGAGGGATGTGAGGGCCTGCGTCGAGGATGCGTTGTGCAGCAGCCATTCCAAAGGCGATGCGGGGTGCAGCAGCAATGTGGATCCTTGCGATGGGTCCAATGCACGCAGCAGCAGAGATGCGTCGGTTCTGCTCAGGATTGCGCCGCGCAGCAGAGGAGCTGGGTCAGTTAGCTGGATCCACAGAGGCTGGCAAAGCACCTTAAGCCCACTTCCAAGGGTCCAGGACTGGGGTGGCACCACTTGGCAGGGTAGACTCACAGATGAGAGTCCAGGTGCAAGGTTGTTGGAGCCTTCTGTCCCCGAGGCTCAAGTCAGGAGGCCAGCCAACTAGCCCTTGTAGTCACTCTGGGCTTCAGGGTCCAAGAGGTGTAGATCCAGTCAAGTTTACAAGTTTATTTTTTATTAGCATAGTTACTTAAAACCATTGCTACAGAATATATCGATAAAAACTTTCATTATAAATTGCGACTTTAAGAGAAAAGTAAAAAAGGAGTTTAGTAAAAATCAGTTAATCTGTCGTTTTCAAATGTGATTTGTAGTAAACGATTCGTTAACTTAGCAACTTTTAACTGTTTTGCGTTTAGGCAGTAATATCCCTCTGCTCGATGTTAGTGCTGGGATGTTCCTGTCGCATTTGTGGCATTTTCTTCTCCATCTGCCTCAAGAACTTTACCAGGCGACCGTTAAGCTGCGGGTCCTCTGGAGCAAAACAAGCCAGCATCGCTTGTCTTCGTGTGCAAATGCCTCTATGATTAAAAAGTGGTTTTAAAAGTTGTTTTCGTTCTTGTGTCAGTTCTTTACAAATGCAGACAAGGTGTAGCATGTCTTCCTGCTCTTTGCCACACAAACGGCAGGTGGAATCAAGTTGGGTTTTCAGCCAGTGCGGAAAGTGCTTTGTGCATGGTAGCAAGCCAAGTCGGTACTTTAGAAATTGGATTTTGGTAGATCTAGCAAACCCCAGGGCTAGGTATTTTTGAGCAGTGGGGGTGGGATAGGTGCTCAGAGTCATGGTGCTCAGAGATGGTCCAGCACGCGGCTGCCCGGCTGATATTGAAGTGGCCTAGGAAATCATCTGCCTCTGCTGCATTAGACATCTTACATTGGTTGCCAGTCCACAAACGTATTCTGTTTAAGGTCCTTATTATTACCTTTAGGGCCTTTCATTCACGTGGCCCACAATATCTTCAAACTAGCTTTAAACGCTACGTTCCCTCCCGTAGCCTAAGATCATCCAATGCAAATCTACTGACCATTCCAACTTTTAGATTGGTGTCAAAGGGAGGAAAATCACTTGTAGTCATAGGCTCAAAGGCTTGGAATCAACTTCCATCTCAGCTCCGTCAGATTGTTTCCGAGTCTGTCTTTAGGAAGGCACTTAAAACTTGGATCTACAGTGCACCAGATACACTATGCAAAACTCTGATCTAAACACCTATCTCCCCTCTGGCATGAGTAGTAAACCAGTTTTTTTTCCATCTTTGGTTTTCCGTATCAGCGCCAAGATGCTCCTTGGAGTGATAGTAGCGCTTTACAAGTATGCATTTACATTACATTACATTTACATTACATCCAGCCATGTGTCCTTTTAGATAAGTCTGCTTTGTCCTCAATCCTGGATAGGCTCTTTACTGTTTTCCATACTATTTTTTTGAATAGACAGTGATTGGTAGGTGTTTCCCAGAGCTCGATTAGCCCCAGGGTGGTCAGACTTGCTTGTAGATATTTTGCAGCAGGTGATGACATTTTATATTGTAGTTCTAACCACAAGCACCAATTGAGAGTTCCTGGTTTTGATTTCCGTACTTTGTCCCAAAAAATGGAAATCGCACCTTGTCTTGCAAGGGTCTGTTTTTGAACGCCAAACTCAAGTCTGATCTGCGCTGGAGAGACACATTTTGGCAAGCCAAAGATTATTCTATACGCTTTTGCAACCGTGCCGTCTAGGAGCTTGGAGTTTCTGCCCCTCTGTGCCTCACTCCCATAAGCTTTGTGGGTAGGAGTTTTGCCCGTATTACTTCGGCTAGTGTGGCGAGTGAAGGGCCGTTCAGTTTAGAGTTAAGGTTTCTTATTGAGACTGCCAGGGCTATTCCCTTCCTCCTGACTGAGTCCCTTTGAGCTGTAAAATGCCCACCTTTATCGATAATCACTCCTAAATATTTATATTCTGATACTATGCGGGTATGGCCCCAGAACCAGGCCGATGTTTTCTTAGAGTTCTTTTTAATTGCCATGGTCTTGGTTTTCTCCAAGTTGATGTTCAGGCTGTTTGCCTCGGAGTATTTGAATGTGGTATTAAGGAGATGCTGTAAACCCACCTTCGTCTGACTAATTAAAACTAAGTCATCTGCATACAGTAGACATGGTAACGCTAGGTTCCCTAACCTTGGAGAATGTGAGTTGCTAGCATTTAATAGCGGGATAAGGTCTGCAAGGAACAGGTTAAATAGGGTCAGTGCCAGCACGCAGCCTTGCTTAAGTCCTTTCGTTGTTGGTATCCTTTTCGAAAGGGTTGACCCATCCCCCCAGTTTTACTTGGATCCAGGTCTTGGTGTGCAGATTGATTAGCAGATTGAGCAGTGCCTGAGGTATGCCCCAGCTGGCCAGGTTTGTCCAGTTTTGTCCATAGTCTGTTGTGGTTTACGTGGTCAAAGGCAGCCTTGTAATCGATGAAGCATAAATGTAATGGCATTTTTGTATTCTCAGCCTTGTCAATGAGCAGAGCCATGGTTGTAATATTTGTTACCGTTTCGACGGATTTGGAGAAGCCAGTCTGATTCAGAGGAATAATCGAGTTGTAAATCCAGTCCTCACCCAGGCAGGAATGCAACAAGCAGTAGTCAGCACAGCAAACCAGCAGCACAACAAGGCAGTATTCTAGCAGAGTGCAGTTCAATAGAGTGGCAGTCATTCAGCAGCACAGCAGTCCTTCTTCCTGGCAGAGTATCCACAGGTTCAGAAGTGTACTGAAGAGCTGGTGTCTGAGGTCCAGTATTTATACCCAGTTGTACCTTTTGACGTGGGGGGGAAGCTTCTAGAGGTTTACCTTTGAAGTTCCCAGGCATTCTGCCACCCTGTCCTGGCTGCAGACTACCTACAGGGGGTATGCAGCCCTTCATATGGAGGCAGGACACAGCATATTCAAGTGAAAGGGGGGCTGTGCCCAGCTTCTTCCTCCCATCCAAGTACACCTCAGCTCCCTGTTGTGTGTGGCTGTCTGGGAGGAATACACAAAGCTCAACTGTCAGCTACACCCACTCATGTGACACAGGTACAGGCTACAGGCACTAAATGGCTAATGCAGGAAAATGCCAACTTTCTAAAAGTGGCTCTTTCAAAATTGTAATTTAAAATCCGACTTCACTATAAGTTAGGATTTTAAATTACAATTCCAGCGACACCAATCATGAACTGGATACTTGTTCCCATTTGGAAATTACACTTATAACATGTAACAGGGTAACTCCAATGTTAGCCTATTGGAGAGGTAGGCCTTGCAGTTGTGAAAAACGAATGTAAGAGTTTTTTACTACCAGGACATGTAAAACTTAAAAGTACATGTCCTAACTTTTAAATATACTGCACCCTGCCATCTGGCCTACCCTAAGAGTAGAGTAGATATATATATATATATATATATATATATATATATATATATATATATATATATATGTCACACAGAAAGGATCTTAGTAGAACAAGAAACCAGGCGAGCCCACTCGGTCGGTCAAGGCAGTTTATTTGCTTTACGACATTTGGACCAGGCTGCCAGGTCAACATGGCAGTTGAAAACTGCACACACAGGCTGCAATGGCAGGCCTGAGACATCTTTACTAGTGTACTAAAGTGTGTGGCACAATCAGTGATGTAGGCCCACTAGTAGCATTTAATTTACAGGGCCTGGGCACATGTAGTGCAACTTTATTAGAGACTTACTAGTAAACAAAATTTGCCAACTGGGGATGAGCCAAGTTTACCATGTTTTAAGAAGTGAGCACATGCACTTTAGCACTGGTTAGCAGAGAGAAATTGCAGCCCTAAGGTCAGCAAAAGAAGATGAGCAAAAATGGAAAAGGAAAGCAAAACTTTTGGGGGAAGACCACCCTAAGCCTGACAGATCTAACACTGATGTTTAGTAAACTTCTTTGCTGCTTTGCATCTGAAGTGTTTTTCTACTGTCAAATCATCAAGCTAGCCATATAATGCAAGATGAAAGCTATCCCACTTCAGTGGGCTTTAGCAATGGTACATCTTTTCATTTTTTCCCACTGTCTTGGAACTAGGCAGACAAAAATGATGTATTCCCCATAGGACTGGTGTCCATTCTCTTTATGCATCAAGAATGGATAAATTGATAAAAAAAAATATTTCTGATTCAGTTTTGGGCAAAACGGAACCACTGTCGTGGAAGTGTGTGCATAATTCTATTCCTTTGAAAAGTCATTAGGCTTGAGCCTCCCTTACAACGTGAAGGGGAATGGCTTTGGCTACTTTTATGTGGCAGTTTAATCTTGTGCATGTCTCAGTTGACTCAACATTGGTCTTAAAAAAACAAGAGACTTTCCCAATTTGGTTAGAGAGCAAACTAGAGCAGAGGGAATGATTCCTTGCCACACCCACCACTTTATTACTCTTTTGGAATTGTTAGGTACTAGTCTTATGTAATATTTCATGGAGGTCACCTGTTGCCGTTAAACCACAGCCTGCTTACATCCTATATTCCCATGATTACATGAACAGGGCCTTTACATTCTTTCTCGATGTGAAACAGAATCCCATAGCTTGATGGTATTGTTTGCTTTAGTCACAGAGTTGTGCAGTTTCTGGACACATACGGTCCAAGAATCTTTTAAGTTCTCCGGATAACTTAAACATTATTATTAGAATTTATGTTGATGTCAGGACGTGATAAATATTCTGTTAATTATCATGAATTATTCCATTATCTTATCGTAAATGTAACATTTGATTTTGATTCCCATGTGCTTACGACAGCATAACTTTAGTTATCTTTTACAACAAATTGTATTATCTATTGTGTGCCCGAAACATGTTCCAAGATGGCCGCCAATAATGACACATTTGTGTAGCACGATTTTAAACCATCTTTGCTGTTAATGGAATTTGTCCACGTCATGCACTTTTTTACTTTATAATGGTGTTTCAAATGTTTGCTTACTGACATCGAAAAAGGCGTAGTGCCGAAACGCGTCTGTCAGTGCTGGGAGGCTCTGCACATTAAAAGCACTTTCTTACGAATTCCCGCGAGTGCCTTCCTTTTTTGGCCGACACCGAATTTGTTTGCCGTTGTGGATTGTTACGTAGCGGCTCACCACCGCTGGAGATTTGCACCCGGGACACGTGGTGCGGCGGCGGTGACTGTTTGTTCTTGGAATATATATATATATATATATATATATATATATCTCCATCATAGCTTGATATTCCATAATAGGATAGAAAATGATGGTTATTTATATCTGTTCTTGACTCCATATTACATATCCTGTTCCAATCTTCTGACACAAAAGCCGTTACGTATCTATTGGCCCAGTGATTACGTGGTGGGCAACATTTGGGGAGGACACTAGGCAAGGGCTATTTGTGAGCTTGGACAATGTAAGTTATTGCATTTAAGCCAATATTCAGGTCAATCTTTCCTTCTTCAGGATAAGTGAATTCGTTGTCCATCTACTAACTTCTAAATGCATGTTAATATTATATAGCATCTATATTTGTTAAATATTTGTATGTTTTGCTGTTGCTTTATCTAATTTTGCCCATTTTCATTATTGATTTTTATATAAAGCAAAGACATTCCATTAAATAAACAAATGCATACACCTGAGGAATGCATCTGTTATAGAATCGCTGGTAGCTATTTGCCTTTGCCTAGCTTCCACTTTTCAGACACAGGAGTGCAATATTCTTTTTCTTACCTGAATCTGAAGTCCTGGCACTAACCACATTGACATGGCTATGCCACCTCTGGAGACCTGCAAGGATCCTTTCTTTACCCAGTGATCTTCAGCTTCTTCCCAGAAACCCTCCTTTTAGGGCATGTTAAGGAGGTAATATCACCCTCTAGCTCGTGCTCTCTGGTACTCCACAGAGCAGGAACGTGTCTAGCTTATTAATAGCTGGGCTACAGCTAGTTGGCACAAATATCCAGTCCCTTTTAATGAAGATATCACAAATTACAATTAAATTGCAAAGCCACCACAATTATCAATGGGGACAATGCACTGAAAACACCTTTTATTTACTTAAGTCGCAGATGAGGTCATAGTATGGCTCAGCCATCCTCTCGGTCCCAAGTTGTTCTCTGAAATATTTGAATGGGGGCACCAGGACTCACAAGAAGAGCACCAAGCAACATATTTGACCGTTGTGGGAACAGCAAATAGCACGAATACCTCTCAAGATGATTAGTAGCCATTAGAGATAGTGCCACATTTCTGTTTCCTTGCCATACAATCGTCAATTGGCTGCTACTGGACAGAGTTATGGACTTAGGACAACATACACATTAATCCTGGCAATGCAGTAAGCTAGGGCACCGACATCATTGATATCTTGCTTCCGCCACTGTCATTACTAGTTGTCACTACACGTCGCATGTGGATTCCCTAATTAATTAACACCTATTTTACCAAACGTTTCACTGCATTTCCGGGACTCTGGATGTTGATGTAAATATCTTGGCATTAGTACCTCTGCAGAATGTGAAACCCATGTGTAGTCATCCAGTTGCTTCCTTGGTGCTTGTCCTTTACATGAAGCCTTGTATTATGGGATTTTAGTCGATCTGATAGATGTATTTTTAACCATCTTAAAATGCTCATCTTCCCCAGCCTCCTTACCTCTATTTCTTTATCACTGGTTACAACGGTCTCATATTTATTCATGAAGCCTGGCATCTTAATGTGTTCTTCCGTTTTTAATAAGGCTCCACATGTTTTCTTGGTAGCTATAATATTGAATTAATCTTTAAGCAAATTAAATCTTCCAGTACTGTCAGTGCTTAATTTGTAAAAGAGTAAGTGCTAGGAGCCAAGGCTTTTTTTCAGCAGCCCATCACCAGCTCCTGCTTTGCTCACTCACCACAATACACTTCCTGCAACCTTATTTCATTCTTATAGGTTTTGCATCCCTGCTATCACTCTGTGTCACTATTTTCTCATCTTTCTCTTACTCCTTCTTTCCCCCTTTTCATTTTTTTCTGTCAGTAGTTTTAGATCGAAATCTCATGATGAAAATTAAGTCCTGATCCCCATAAATGAGTATGGGTGAATCCCACCGGCAACCACCAGCTCAAATTAAGCACTGATGCACTGCACGGAGCGTTTTTTCTGAATATTCTCACTCTGTTATTAAACCCTTGAAAGAGATTTGTTCGATTTATTTTCATATATTTTAATTCTATGGGCTCCATAAATAATTTCATGACTCCTCAGTGAGGCTCTAAAGACGTGCCAGATAGCTCATATGGGGGTCTGGATGAAAAGGTTGAAGTCACAGTCACTACGGAGCCTGCCATCGACTCTCCAGCTGGGAGCTGTAGTGAGCTTACTTCCAGGTAAATAGTTCGTACTATTGATGCATGCTTAGACCAGCACCGGCCGCTGCAGGTAAGAGCGGTGGGGCCAGGTGAGGGGGGATTTCGAGAGACGACCACGAGGGAAAATTATTTATTTAATTTTCATCGTCATAAGGAAGTAAGTTTTGTGATCGTTAGAGCTTAAGTGAGTGTTTATTAGGGCCAGAGAAATCCATGCAGGAATGTGACTTAGAGGAACGAAGCATGTGAGAAAGCGCATAGAGCCGAAGCCAAGACCTGAGATGTTCAGGACAAGTGGCAGCTAGTGCCTTGTGGACCATAAAAAGTGAATTAAGAAGATCTATTTTTTCACTGCTAGCCTGTGGAGGAAGTCCAACTGGGATTTAACAGAAGTACAGAGATGTAAACTAAGTAGCAGACTTGGCAGCTGCATTTTGCACAATCTGAAGGAGACAGATTAGATGCGCCCGGTTACACTCTGCTACTAGCTGCCTGCCACTAACGCTGCTTCACCCGCCTGTCCCGCTGCAGCCGCAGCGCTCGTGGGGACCAGGATTGAACCACAAGCCCCAGGGGGCTCTGCGACATCGCAGCAGGAGCCGCGCACCGCATCTGCGCCTCCCGGCGCATAAATCAGCGTTAGGGCTCCTGAGGCGCGGGACGCCCGGTTACACTCTGCTACTAGCTGCCTGCCACTAACACCGCTTCACCCGCCTGTCCCGCTGCAGCCGCAGCGCTCGTGGGGACCAGGATTGAACCACAAGCCCCAGGGGGCTCTGCGACATCGCGGCAGGAGCCGCGCACCGCATCTGAGCCTCCCGGCGCATAAATCAGCTTTAGGGCTCCAGCGGCGCAGGACACGCGCCCGGGCAAAGCCCGGGCCAAGGACGGGCCCATCCGCGCCCGTCATAGCCCGGAAGAGGCTGGGCTGGGTTACCCCTCCAACATCTTGCCTCCTGGAAAACAACGGTTGGTCGCTGCTGTATTTTCTTTATATGTTAACGACATCCCTGGTCGCTGCCGTTGCTGGAAGGTACTGTGAACTGTGTATTGTGTTCTGCGAAATCCCTTGATACTGCCATCTTGCTCTCTGGTTGATTGAGCTGCATAGACAAATAATTGAATATTCTAAAGAGATGGAGAAGCGTAAGGGTGCAGCAGGGACACTGGATGCCTTTTTGGTCAGGGCTGAGTCATTATTGATTCACGAGATTGAATTAACAGAGCGTCGATTATCTATGGACCCCTTAACTCAAAGTGAAACTCATGTAGCGGGTACGGGTTTGTGTGTAAATGATGGTTTATTTATTAACTCCCCCAATATTCAATCATTCTCGTTATGCTCCCCTTCTACTGTTTGTACCCGGGAATTGACGCCGGAAGCGGCGGTGGGTAGAGTTACTAGACCTAAGGTACAAAAAAATGTGACTGCTAAGGAAAAAGCTGCAGTTCCTGCAAAAAGGAAGCGGGGGGCTCCTGTAAGAAAATCTAAACCTGGGATGGCTTCAGAGGTAATGGATAGTCCTGATATGGAACATGTTCTAAATAGATGCCGAATCCTTACCACTTCTGTTGGCACACAGACAGATCCTGTGATCTTCGATTTAGGCACAAGTAATGTTAAGGAAGCTGCGACAGGTATTGATGTCATGAGCCACGCCAGAATGATAGAAGAAATGGCTAATGAGATGCAGGGTTTTCTTAATAAAGGCCTCAAACAGTTATGGGACAAACTGAATAGCTTAGAAATAGTAGTAAAAAATCTAGGGAACAATAGAGAGGTCAGATTGGCTGAAGATCATACTGGGGGAAATACTGAAAGGGTTGGAAGGGTGGATAGAATTATACAAAGAACTACACGTCAGTTGATGGAAGGAAACGGAGGTAATACCATCCAGATTATGCAGACTAGCACATGTGATAGGACTCAGGTGCCACTAACTGGCCCAGGATCACCAGAGACACTGAGGAATTCTTCAGCACTCCCTAAAGTGGACAGGATACATGATGCACGGAGTTCAGTGAGGGGCTCCTATTTCAAATAGAACTGCCAATACGGACATTCTAAACTTGCCCCCTGCTTCTTGCCCGTATACGTTAATATTAGCTGGCGTTCCTGCCCTTAGAACAACTGAGAGAGAAAGCTGGGAAGACCTCCGGAATAAAACCATAGATTGGCTAGCTAAATACAAGGATTTTCAATTAAGCGATACAAAGGAAATAATAATGGTCCACAGGGTAGGCTGGCTTGGCCACTCTATCAAAAACATAGAAGGGGATTGTATAGTGGTAAACTTTCGTCGGCCACAGTTGGTATGTCAGATTCTGAACAGAAATGAGGAATTATGCTCGACTAATACTAACATTTGTGCAATTCCACTGGGGTTTTTTTTACAGACCACCTTCATGGAATCTAACATCTAGACAGTATGCAGTGCCACTGACAAACAGATACCAGGTATTGTCAGACTTGGATGCCCAAGACTGACAATTACCAGTGCCATGTGTAGAATCTTCTGCAGTAACTCTGCAACCTCAGGAGGAAGGGTCTGCCATGGTTATTACTACCACTTTAAATATGGTTCCTGTAGACAAAGTTAACTGTCGCACAAGGTACACTAGACCTGATTGCATACTTAAGCACAGCAACTGGGTGTATGGAAGAAAGTGAGGTAGGAAGTCGAAGGGAGATAGTATTGGTCTCCTGGAATGTTGCAGGTCTTAGAAGGAATTTGGAAGATGCTGCATGGCAGGAATACATTGACCAGAAAGATATAATTATGCTGCAAGAAACTTGGGCCATAGAACCTCTACATAAAGTAGGCTACAAAACTTTTAGTAAATGTGCTATTCCCTCTGTTAGAGGGAGGCCTTCAGGAGGCCTCTGTATTTGGGTAAAGGTTACTCTTGGTCTAGATGTCAAACCAGTTGATACATGTTCAGAGGACATCCTTGGAGTAACATTTCATACACCCGACAAAAAGGAAGTCTATATAATAAACATATATTCAAGACCATATTTAACAAGCAAACAATCGACGGTAATTGAGCAGTTAGATTACTTTTTAAGCACAACTGAGGTAAGGGCATTGAAAATAGTGGGAGGCGATTTCAATCGCAAATACGAACCTGTGGTGGGGCTAGAAAATATCTTTCAGGAAGAAGATTTGGCCAATAACATTCCACTCCTGGACAGCCAGTTAGTAGTGCCTTGTACAGTAGCGGTTGCTCAGTTACTAAGACTTGTTTCGGGACACTGCTTGAGAGCTTGTAACGGCCGTCTACCATCCGATAGTCCAGCAGCTCACACATTCATTAGTTAGAATATAAAAAGCCATTTAGACTACTTAATGATCTCAGCTGAGCTTTGGCCAATGGCCACTGACTTAAAAGTCGAAACCAGAGTAGAGAGTGACCATTATCCATTATGTTTGACACTGTCAGCTGACCTTTTCTATTTTGCCACCTTGAGAACAGGGGAACTTGACAGTGGAATTATAGATCCACTTGTAAGTAATAACAGGAGAGCTTTAAAATGGCCTTCCATAGGGAATAACCCAGTGGCTATCAAGCAGATCTATGACACTTTCGTAGATAGGGCCTCCCCGTACGTAGATTTCCCTGTATCTGACATTCCAATAATGGACATCCACTGTAATTTAGTAAAGGACTTGGTACCTATACTAAGTAAAATCCCGAAGAAAGCTAACAATGCGATTACGGTGGCGGCTGAGTTGAAAAACCCATGGTATAATAAAGCATGTCGTACTGTAAAAAATGAGCTGATTGCGGCTTCGAAAGCTAAAAACACAGTGGCTTTAAGGGAAAAAAGGGCAGAGTATAAGCAACTGTTAACCTCCGCAAAGAAAGAATGGGAGGCGAACATCTGGGATGAACTATTAGTAGCAGCGAAAGCAAAAGACCAAGTTGGCTTTTGGCGGCTAATCTCAAAGGGCAACAAAAATGGTAGATGTAGTAGGGACCTTTTTTTAGATGCCAATACTTGGACAACACATTTTTCTAGTCTCTACTCTTCTTCCCCAAATGAGATTGACTTTTGCCCAATGAGTTACGAAACTACATTAAACACTGCACCTTTATCCTTTAGGTTAAAGGAAACCCTCATAGCCATAGATGCACTAAAGCCAGGGAAGGCGCCGGGCCTGATAAAATGCCTGGAGACCTTTGGAAGCACGATAAAGGTGTGTGGGGCCCCTATATTAATTTGTTGTGCAATTCTCTTGCTTCAGGCGCTCCACTACCTGAAACTTGGAAAGGGGCAGAGATTACGACTATTTTTAAGAAGGGTGACCGGCGTAACCCATCACATTACCGACCAATTAGTCGTATCGATGTTTTGCAGAAGGTATATGCCAGGCAAATTTTAAACAGACTGATTGAATGGATTGAGGAACATAACATTTTATCACAGTATCAGGCAGGTTTTAGAGTGAAGACTGGCACGATTGACCAGGTTTTTAGATTCCTTTGTATAGCCTGGAAATATATAATATTCAGGAAGGGACATCTATATATCGCCTTTGTGGACCTATAAGCAGCGTTCGATCTTGTCCCTAGAAATCTCCTGTGGAAGTCCTTAAAGGATCAAGGGGTCCCGGGGGAAATTCTTTTACAAATAATAAGATTACATGAAGACAACTGGGCAAAGGTCAGATGGGGTCCACGAGGCGAATTAACTGAACCGATTAGGGTTAATAGGGGCGTAAGACAGGGGTGCATTTTAGCTCCGACCTTATTTTCTTTATATGTTAACGACATCCCTGATCATCTCTTGGGATGTGATCATGACTCCCCAGGCTAGGAGGGCCGCCTGTGCCGGCACTCCTCTTCGCTGATGATACGATTTTAATTTCCCAAACACCGAAAGGTTTACAAAATGTAATAAACTCATTTGGGAAATACTGTAAAGCCAAGGGGTTAGAAATAAATCCCAGTAAAACAAAATATATGTCAATTAACCCACATAAAACTTTTAAGAAAAATTTAACTGCGGATAACCAGATAATCGAGTTTGTGCATGATTTTAATTATTTGGGTATTACCTTGGATTCAAAACTGACCTGGAGGCCCCAGCTAGAAAAAAGTAGAACTATACTTCTCCAGAACACATTCCCATTAATAAGGAAAATCGAAGGCAGTACATCCAAAGCAATTTCACCCGCTCTTGAAGTGTACAAATATAAAGCACAATCGGCTTCATTGTACGGGGCAGAGCTGTGGGGTCCCGTGGTCAATGGAACATTCAAGGTGGGTGAAAATAAGTTTCTTAGAAAAATATTAAGTTTGCCCACACGAACACCACTGACTCCTGTATTAATGGATTTAAATTTTAATCGTGTGGACGACCAGGCTAAGGCTAACCTTAGACCATTGTTGTTTTGGGTTCGCTTATGGAGTACAAAAGAGCTTATCTATTACAGGGAGGGTCTTGAAGAAATTCTTGGATTAAATGAAGGTGCAGGGTTGCCTTGGTTAAAGCACATTCATGATTGGTTTCTTAAACTGGGATTAAAGCATTACTGGGATGAGCCGTCCGACTTGACATTTGCCTCAAAAAAGCTCTTAAAGGAAACCTACTGGTCCTTTATACATGACTCCATGTCCCATTCTTCTAGGGTTGGGTCATTAACCACACGGTTCCTTGAAATGAAAATGGTCTGGAATTTTGAACCTTTACTGGATGAAATACAGCCACAACTAGCCAAGTCTTTATACCTTAAATATTGCTATGGTATCCTACAAATAAAGTCAAATACAGTAAAATGGGCGCTGGGCAAGGACGAAGAGGACAGATGTGTTTCATGTGACTTAGGTGTAATGGAGAACGAGACACATCTGCTGTTCTTCTGTCCGGCCTACGCGCGTTGTAGGAATAAATGGATAAAACCTATTTGCCGTTTGCTTGGTACTAGATCCTGCCTTGAAGCAGAAAGACTACTACGTTCTGACACCAGGCAGACTGTGGTTTTCAGCGTTAGTCGATATTTGTTTGGTGTAAGCTTGATAAGGAAAAGGGAAGGTCTGAAACTCTAGGCTGAGAAAATGAATGGGAAATTACTATGACCTTGGCACGTGCACTTTACTAGAACTAAATGAAATGTACATCTATTTATATATTCGTACAAAGTCTGTTTTATGAGAATATATATATATTTTTATGAAAATGTATTTTAATGGTATTTATCTGTTCACATAGGTATTTTTTTTTTTTTTTTAGATTGTCCTGAAAGAGTTGTTCCTCACATCTGTTTTTTTAAATTTATTTTATTAATATTTTTAAATATTTATGTAACTTGTGATACCGTTAGAACATCGCTAAATTGGTTGGTTAAATCCAGGTTGACTTCATAACGAATTATTAGCATTGTATTGTATTTTACCTTTCATAAGACGTATTGTGGAAACAATTGTACTGTTTTGTGAAATCTTTTATGGTTATTTTTAACCGAAATAAAGAATAAATAAATAATAAAGTAAGCCACACAAGACTATATTTCTATAAACCAAACAGGATGAGATAGCTGCTTGGATCACCAAACTTCTCCCTTCAACTCAGAGCCAAGGAAGAATTTCCTTTAAGCTGTTCAAGTTTCATTTACCAGTGATCTTTTTGACATGCAGGCACAAGGTCACATCAGTGTTTATAATAACACCAGTATTTTTGGTCATAGTAGCAGGGTCTGGGAGCGGGCAAGGAGCCAATGACTACCAAGTGGAGCCCAAGATCTAAGGATGAATCCCTGAAACCAAAATTTTTGTTTTATAAGCATTGAACTTCAAAAGGTTATTGGTCATCAAACATCTGATTGAAGCAAACCATTCCTGATGTTTAAAGGGAATGTCAGAGCTACTACCACTTTGTTATATAGCATCAGCAGCATAGTTTAAAATAATAAAGACAAAAGAACAAATTAAAGCAATTAAGGGGGCAAATAAAACATAAAGAATTGCACAAATTGCACAATTGTACTTAATTAATCAATGCCAGTGTTTTTCCTTTTAAAGAGAAACATGCTTTATTTCACAAAGAACTAAAAACAAAAAATAAGATTACAAATGTGTACAATGAAATCAAGACATATCGGGCACCGCCTGAACTAGAGATCTGTGTCAGAACATTTCTTAGTGTTATACAATAGCCCCTCTTCACAATGTTTGTCAAGGAACCTTGTTCCTATTATAGTTGTCACAGATTTCTTAATATAAAATCATTTCCTCTTGCACTTCTCAGAGAGTTCATAGAGTAAAACCCCTTCGTGGTGCATTTGTCAAAGAGTACACAATCTAAAACTTGGTTCTCAGGGTAATGAATCAGAGAACTCCAACGCTGACTCGGAAAGGTGTCGTGTACCAGAAAATCTGAACTGAGTAAAACACGAAAATAACACACAATAAATAAACGACCAACTAATAGGTTTCTTCAAAAAGTACTTTAGTGCACACACAATTGAGTTCTATACTGAAAATGACAAATATTTCAGGACAAGATTTCAGGTTGATTTTTAAATTGGGACACCTCCTGGGGGCTTCACAGAATAAAAAGTGTTCAAATCGTCACACATTTTAAAGAAATATCACAGAAGACAACTAAACCTGTACATGTAGTCTCTTTCGTTATCTCGGAGGTACCATGTGACAATTTGTACAGCAGTATGCTTTAATCCTAAAAACCAGCAATGTTCCTATATAGGTTTATTGGTAAACATGAGGCTTTTCACAATCAAAAAGGTGATGCTTACAGGCATTGTCATGTCTTTTAAAATGTAAAACTAGTAGCCTACAGTCTGACTCACCAAATTCAATAATTAAGAAGCAAGTCTGGTTGCTTTAAAGTTAGAATGAATAAACCGGACCAGATGGTGTCTGCCTAGAGAGACCAATCAAACATTTTAGGAAAACCCAAAGTATACATTGACATGAACCTTAGATCTCCCTTTGGATATAGGAAGCATTTTCCAGTGCTAGACCAAGAAATGGGACATGTGTAATAAAGCCCTTCTCGTTGCATTTGTCAAACGGTTCACAATGTAAATCCCTTTTTGTTATTGTATTTGTCAGAAAATTAAAAAGGTTAAGCCCCTTCCTAAGGTATATGTCCTGGAGTTCACAATGTAAACCCCTTCCTATTGTATTTGCTAGAGAGTTCACCATGTAAAACCACTCTTAGTTGCATCTGCCAGAGTTCCTAATGTAATACTGGTTCCAATTGTATTTGTCAGAAAGTTCACCATATAAAGTCCTTTCCTATGGTGTTTTGTCATTGCGTTCACAATGTAATAGCCCCTCCTATTGAAATTGTCAACATATTTACATTGTAAAACACCTTTCTATTGTATTTATCGGAGTTAACAACACCCTCCTTATCACAGTTGTCATAGTATTCAAAGTAAAACCCCTTCCTATTGTATGTATCAGAGTTCACAATATAAAACTCCTTTCTGTGGCGTTTGGCAATGAGTTAACAATATAAATTCCCTTCCTATTGTATATGAGAAATCTAGTTCAGGATGTCCCAGGGCAATCAGTAGTTATTGGGCTCCAACTGTGTCACTGGTTTTCTATATCCTCTGGTGTCCTGGATCCTCTGTACCCTGCTCCCTCCACTGGGGACCAAGTACCCCTTTTATCACCTGAATCTTATGGTAATGAAAGAGCAATCCAAGGCTGACCTGAGGTGATGTGGGCTACAAAATCAAAACTCAGCAAGACACAAATATAACTATAAATCAATGTGCAGCTAATCCTTCACTAAAAAGGAAAAGTACTGTAGTGAACATACAACTAAATACTATGCAAAAATAACAACTATTTACCAGATTTCATGTGGAATTGCAAATTGGAATCCCTCCTAAACAGACATCACAGTACTGTAGGGTGCTAATTGTGTATCCGAAGGAAATATTACATGGTGCAAGGTACCTAGTTCATCTAGTCTCGTCCCATTAACCCGCGAGGTACCAGGTGACAATTTGCACACTAACATGCTCCAACACTGAAGACCAGCAATGCCTTCAACACATGAAGCTTTTCCCGCTCGGCAAAGTTAGGCCTATAGACTTTGTCTAATCATTAGCAAAGTAAAATGAGAGACTTAATGCCTTTGACACCGCATTTATAAATCAATAAAGTAATCCTATTGACGTTAATATAAACATAAACTTGTCCATTTGGTCTCTCCCTAGAAAGACCCATCAAATATTTTAAAAAGACCCAAAGTATATAATGACAAGAACAGTAATCCTCTCGAGACACTAAACATTTAATGCTGCCAGACCTAAGAAGGAACCTCTGTACTAAACCCCTCCTACTGCATTTGTCAAAGAGTTACGATTGACACACCCTCCCTATTGTATTTGTCACATAGTTCCAAATCGAAAACCCTTCATGGTGCATTTGTCAGAAGATTCTCAATGTAAAGCCTATTCCTATGATGTTTGGAAAGGAGTTCACAATGCAGAACACCTTCCTATTGTATTTGTCAAACAGTTAACAATGTAAAACCTATTCCTGTTATAATTTAGAACTCCAGTTCAGGAGGTCCCAGGGTGGCCAGTAGTTATTTTCCCCAATTGTGTCACTGGAGGACTTTCACCTCTGGTGTCCTGGGGCCTCTGTACCCCAAACCCATACACTGGTTCCAGGTGTCCCTTTTAACACTAGTCTCGAAGGGCAACTATGAAGAGCAGTCCAGGGCTGATCGAGGAGGTGCAGTGGGTTAGAAACTTAGACCACAGCAACTCACAACATTAACACTCAACAAATCAAAGTTCAGCCAGTACTTTTGCTTTAAAAAGGAAAGTATTTAGTGCATACTCAACAAAATACTATACACAAAATCACAAACATTCACAAGATTCAGGTGAAGAACAAATTGGTACTCTTCCTACAGGGGTCTTGCAGATTAACTGGAGTCCAAATCACATACCTAAAGAAATAGCACAAGATGATTTTAACCCTCTAAATCTAGCCAACTTCCATTCTCTCTGAGGTTCCATGTGGTGTTGTGCGCACCAGCAGTCTCTAATTGTAAAAATAAAGCAATGGGCATTCATAGACCCACAGGCAAACACGAGCATTTTCACATCAAAACGTATATGTCTACAGGCTTTGTCAACTTGTTCATTACGTACAAAGATAACCTCACTGCCTTTGCCACATTTAATAATCAGTAAAGCAAATCTGTTGGATTTTACTTGAGCATAAATATTAAAATTTTATTTGTCACATAGTTCAAAATATAAAGCATCCTCCTATAGTGTTTGACATCTCATCTACAATGTAAAACCTCGTACTATTGGTCCTGATGGCGGTTTCACAATGTAAAACCTCTTCCTATTGTTTTTGTAAAAGCGTTCACAATGTAAAACCATTTTGTATGGCTTTTGGCAAGCGGTTCGCTGTAAAACCCCTTCCTATAATATTCATCAGCGAGTTCACAATGTGAAACTCCTTCCTACTCTACTGGTCGCAGGGTCGCACCACACAAAGACCCTTCCTTTTATCGAACCTGGGGATGAGCTTAGAAAATACTTGCATACAGGCCTTAGTACAAGTCAGTATCAAACAATCCACTCGTACAGGCCTACTGGCTTTAACATATGATTTTCATAATAAATAATTCTGACCTACCACCTTTGTCATTTTTCAAAATAAACAGCAAAACCTGTTGCTTTTCCCAATGAACCAATCAGGCCAACAGCTTTGATCCTGTTACAAAACCAACTCAGGCCAACCATATTGAATATAATCAATACAAGCACTCTTTTTTTAGAGGAAACACACAGCATCTGTCAGATCAAACCCACCAAGGAAGAAGATCAGCATGCAGGAAGAGTCAAAGACCCTTTCTCTGTAGTGATTATTAAATCTCTTTTTCTGTTGATCAAGTAAGTTGTAGAGACAGCTGCGCTGTCAAGTCAGACCGCGAAATGTGTGGAAGTAAAACCGTGTGTGCAGCCACTAGACATTTAATGCAACATGTTCTACATTCCTAAAGGGCAGAATTTATGGAAGAAGAAGGTATACTAGGTACCAAACAGAAACCGCCCATGAGCAAACATCCCAGCTATAGTTGTCTTTTTTTTAATGAGAACATAGTGTCATTCAAAAGGACCAAAAACAAGTCACAAAATAAGAGTAAAATAATTACAATACGGTAAGTGGTTGAAACTACAGGAAATATGATCAGAGGCATTAGACCAACCATGGAATATTTTCAAAATGCACTGAATATTTTTCAGAGGGTAGACTACCAGCTGACAGATTTTGAAGCACACACAGAAGCAATCCGTTTTAGTAACTTAAAGAATAGTTTGGTAAGCATTGCTAATGGGCCCATTAAGGTCTGCACTCAGTGCACTGTAGTACAGAATGAGACATAAATGTGTGCAGCCACGGTGAAGGGTCTCAGTACCACAGTGCCTGTTTGCGTCACGTTTTTGTAAATAAACAATGTGCTTATTAGCTGTAAACTGTCCCCCATTGCCTAAAGTATTGCACCCAGTTCATGACTTAGCAAGCTGTTTCTGACCACTTGCAATATGTTTGTTTTTGTGTGCTAAGCCAACACAGACATTGTAGAATAGTGTGCATTCTTCATGCATCCCCAATCTTTGACTTAAAAGGTTCCATAGTGTCTTTAATCCACTGCCATCTTAAAATGGATTCCGACTTGGAATTCTCCAGTAAAACACAGTGTTTGGGTTATTCTTCAATCATCCATTAAGTGAGCATCATTGACTGTGCAACAAGTGTAAAAATTCAATATCAGTGACAGTGAATGGACTCATTGCTAAGACAACGTCTTTTGCTTATTAGATTGTGAGAAGATTTGCCCTTAAGATCAGCAGTATGTTCGGGCACTCTGTCTGGCAAGAGATGTATTTCTGCCAATCAAAAGATTGCTCATTGCCACTGGCAGCAAATCTGACTGGGAAGTTGTTTTATGAAAAAAATGATCGTAGCATAGGGGTTCCGAGTTACTTACTGAAAAGGTTGAAACATTTAAAAGTGCTTTTTTCCTCAAAATATATCAGCCATTCCTTATTTAAAGAGGTATAATGAGATATGTTTCCCCCTTCAAACACAAGAAAAATCGAAATCTATATCTGACACAAATCACGATAATGACTCGGCATGTTCATTACACGAAATCATGTGAAACAAAAAAAGTACATGCTAGGGGCTAGCCATGTTAATTTGAGTCACATGCAGTGTAGGCACAGGGATCTGACCCTTCAAGAGGCAACACATAAACTTAAGGTAAACCCTTAATATAGCCATCAACATCACCAACCACCTAAGATCGCATATTCTTCACAACCACGTTGGAACATTTAAAGATCACCTAGGGCCCGTCATGCTGCCGCACCGCCAAACCCATGGTTGGGCCACTCACCAGATTACAAGTGTTTCTCTTGTCTAGCGGGCTTTTTTTGATGTTCCCACAGCAGTGCCTCAGAAAATGGGCACCGCAATGGGAACGCCCCAAAAAGTTTCTGCACGCCATGGACTATAAAGTCCATGCCATGCAGGAACTGGGGTGCATGCACACAGGAGGGCACATGTTGCGCCCCCTTGCATGCACCCCATGGTCCAGAGGCAACAGGGAACCCTGTAGGGCCCCTTTTGTTTCCTCTCCGCCACAGTTTTCATGGAGGAGGAACCGCCATGAAAACCGTGGCGTGGAGGAAACTTTTAATATGTTTAGCAGGACTGCGGCGTTTGCAGTGCCGCACAACCGCCAGGGAATGGTGGTTCCCTGGCGGTTGCGGAGGGGCAATGGCGGTCTGACCGCCCTAATTGTAATAGGGCAGTTAGAAGACTGCCACTGCCGCACCCCCGCGAGTCTGATGGTCCGTGGACCGCCAGACTTGTAATTGAGCCCATACTGTTTTTCTCCGCGTGTCTTACTCTCAAACGTGGAAACACCCTTGTAGTGAACAACAACAAAGACACACCCACACGCATAGCGGAAAAAAAAATCTGCTCTTCAGATTCACCTACAGCGCACTCTTTATCCTTAATGCAGCACATGTTATTAAAATGATAGTGTGTTTTATCGCATCACTCCACAACGAGCTACCTAAACTGGATTTCAATGTTCAAATAATGCAACATCGTTGATAATCCCTTCTCAAGATGTGTCTAATCTGCACAGAGACCAAAACACAAACCAAACTTTGGAACAAGCTAAGTCTGACTCCTACCTCGCTTCTACTGGCCTCATGTCTTAGACATAAATGGAAAAAGTGTGTTGCATTGTGCATTTCCCTTTCCCCGCTCTTTCCCTTTAATTCCCTGTATTCTTTCTACCCTGGCACCTGCCACACTGTTAGAATTCCAATTAGAATTGGAATCTCCGGTGGTTCTCTGTTAGTGACTCTGCTCTGAGACCTGGACTGAGCAGTACTGTGCCTTCTCCATTAAATTCCTGTTTCCTTTATTTTGGACTTGCTGTCTTTTAATTTCGGAATTTTACACTGGCGACGAGGATGGGATAGAATGGGTAATGAAAGGAAGAAAAACATTCTCCTTCATTGTCTTGGTTCAGAGTGGCAAGCTGTTTTTAGGACACTTCCCATGGCTCAAGGTGATCTGGGAACGTTTGATGAAGCCCTTTTACGCATGGAGACCAGGTTTAAACCTACCTCCAGTATAGCACTAAACAGGTACAAATTTTACACTAGGTCACAAAGAGATTCTGAGTCATTTGATGATTTCTTAACGGGCCTCAGAACACTGGTGATTTCTTGCAATTTTGGGGCCATAACTGATGAGATGATTAGAGACCAAATTATAGTGAATGTAAAGAGTAAAAAGACACAAGAGCAACTATGGGTGTTAGGGAACCCTAATTTGCATGATACCATTGCCACAGCCAAGGCATTCGAGCAATCAGAGAAATGGATGAAAACCATCGAAGATGCAAATGGAAAGGGTGATAAATGTAGCAAAAGTTGTGACGAAATTTGTGCTATGAACAATACCACCAAGAGTTCACAAATAGGGAAGTTTGTTACCAAAGGTGTGATATGTTACAGATGCGGTAGTAACAACCATGTTGCTTCTTTTAAATTTTGCCCAGCTATAGGTAAAGAATGTAACAAGTGTGGTAGGTTGGGACATTTCGCCAATTCATGTAGAGATGACAGGAAGAGAAATTTTGATAGAAATAGGAATTTTAAGAAAGGTGGTGAAGTTCTTACGTAAGGTATAATCAACCTTGTGAAATTCCTTGTACTAGATGCAACCACTCATCAAACGATGATTCCCAAGTTGAAAAAGGGATAGTTGTCTCCTTGGTGAATGTATGTATGGTTGATGGGGAGACGTTAAGTTCTCCCAAGTGCGTTGTTAAATTTTTGAACGAGGAACTTGAACTCATGGCAGATTCTGGTTCACCCTGGTCCATTGTGACAGAGTTATTTCAGTGAGAAATATGGGGGTAAAAAATCCATTGGGGATTTGTGTCCTCCTGATATTGTAGCTCAAGGCTTTGATGGTTCGGCTATTGATTTAAAGGATACATTGCCTCTGAGATTGAGTTTAAAGGAAGGTCGGCTTTTATCAAGTTATATGTTGCAAAAAAGGGTGTCAATGTTTTAGGTTGGAGAGACCAATGGAGATTGGGAATAATCCTTAATCCCCGTAACAAAGAACCTGTCATGGTAATCGAGGAAGATGTAGGGGTGAGTGATATTGTAAAGGAATTTCCCAACGTTTTTCTGAAGATTTGGGAAAACTTAAAGGTTTCACACATGCCATCAAGCTCAAACAAGGGGCATCGCCTGTGAAACAAAAATTAACAAATGTTCCCATCAATGTCAGAGGAGAGTTAGGTGATGCTTTGAAAGAAATGTTATCTGGTGGTGTGATTGAAGAAGTAGAGTCCTCGGAATGGGTTTCTCCAGTTGTCATCCGTTACCCAACATCAATGAGGTAGTAAGCATGTTGGGAGGGGCCACCATCTTCTCCACTCTTGATCTGAGGTCCGCGTACCATCAGATAGAACTGGCGAAAGAGTCACGACATATGACAGCTTTTATCACGCCCCATGGTTTGTTTCAATTCAAGAGAATGCCTTTTGGACTGGCGTCAGCTGCTTCCGTGTTTCAGAGGTCCATGTGCCATCTCTTTAAGGACATGCAATCTTACGTAAAGTGTTTTCAAGATGACATTTTAATTTTTCCCCAGACAAGAACTCTCACACGGAGCATCTCAGAAATGTTTGTAGTACTCTCAAGGAGTATGGTCTTACACTTAAGAGGAAAAAGTGTAAATTATACCAAGATTCTGTTGAGTCTCTTGGTCACACGCTATCCAAAGAAGGTGTTGTTCGAAAAAATCTCTTATTGATGCTATTTTGAAAGCGCCTGCCCCAGACTGTAAGGACAAACTTCTTTCTTTTTCAGGACTCTGTGAATACTACAG
Source organism: Calotriton arnoldi (assembly GCA_963921515.1). NCBI lineage: Eukaryota > Metazoa > Chordata > Amphibia > Caudata > Salamandridae > Calotriton > Calotriton arnoldi. The sequence goes on from CAWUFW010003844.1 coordinate 434,662, forward strand.
TAAGTTCATAATGAATTTTGCCACCAAAATGGAGCCTTTGAGAGAGCTATCAAGGAAAAATGCTGAGTTTGTTTGGGGAAAAAGGCAACAGGAGGCTTTTGAGAGCATAAAAAAAGAAATGTTAGCTGCTCCCACACTTAAACCATATTGCATGAATAAGTTGTGTGTCCTCACTGTTGATGCTAGCTTGTATGGTCTAGGTTGTGTTTTGTCTCAACGGGCGGGGAAGGAAGAGTGGAATGTTGCGTTTGCCTCCCGCACCCTTAATTTAACTGAGAGGCGTTATGCTGTTATAGAGAGAGAATTGTTGGCATGTGTCTGGGGTGTGGAGCATTTTCGAAATTACATTTGGGGTGCACGGTTTGTTTTAAGAACGGATCACAAACCTTTGGTATCCATTCTGTCTCCTGGAGGAGGACTTAATGTCACTGCCCGCATAGCTAGGCTTATGTCACGCTTACAGGAGTATAGTTTTGCAGTAGAGTATGTACCAGGGAAAATAAATGTAACTGCAGATTGTTTATCAAGACTTCCATGCAGTTCTGATGATAAATGTGAAGATGATGAAGTGGTTGCTGACATCACCGAAATCGTATCTGGTAAATTTAGTTTCATCTCAGAAGAAATGTGGAAAGGAGCCATGAGTGAAGATGATATCCTGTGTAAAGTTATTGATTACACCAGGATAGGGTGGCCTTCTAAAAGTGATATTCCTGCTGAAATCTTTCCGTTCTGGAAAGTTTCAGATGAACTTGTAGTTGAAGGAGATTTGATATTCAGACAGGGGAAGTGTATTCCTCCTTCGTCTCTTCGCAGCCACATTTTGTCAGGCAGGGCACACTCTTCCCCCATTGCTTTTTCTTTTTTTTTCATAGCACGTCACGCTCTTACAGTGGTGACCGTGCCTTTGGTTTATTTGCGGCCCCAAATAGGGCTGCATGTTTTATTTTTTTGTATTTATTAAAAAAAAATGTTAACTGCCCCATATCGCACTTTCACTTTAATGACGGCTGCGCCACTTTCCTTAGATGAGCTGTATCTAAGGAAAGGGGCGGGCCGCCATTTAAGTGAAACCGCGGCATGGGGCGCTTTTACAAAAAAAAGCATTCGCTTGTCAAGTTGACAAACAAATGCTTCTTTTTATAAAAGCGTCCCATACCGTGCTTTCACTTTAATGGCGGCTGCGCCCCTTTCTTTAGACACGCTCATCTAAGGAAAAGGGCGCGGCAAACATTAAAGTGAAAGCGCCGCATGGGCGCTTTTACAAACAAGCATTTGCAATGCAATAGGTGTCGTATTTACAAGAGTTTCGTAAATGCAAGACCTATTGCATTGCAAATGCGTGTTTCATTTTGGTATGTGGCTACCTGTGTTAATTTTTGACCCATCCAATAGTGAAGCGCATGCTCAGTTGCAGAGATACATGCCTTGAGTTACCAGTTCATGTGCAGTTGGACAACTTTTAAACATTTTGTTGGAATTCTGATGCTGAACTGCACTGCTGAGGCAGTGTTGGGGTTCTTTCAATGGAAGGCAGGCCATAGAATGCACATGCTTGAACACTGTCTTATTTTGTTTTAGTTACATAACAGTGTTTTAAGTTAATTTATTATTGTACTTTCACAGTGGCTTAGCTGAGTTTGCCGCCCAGTGACAGCCGGTGTTGGTAAGAGCGCGGGGGGGGGAGGGGGGGTCGACAGACGTTGACGAGGAAAAATAACATTTAAAAAAAGAAAACCACGTACCTTGTGCTTGCTGAAATAGCTCACCTCACATGAAGTGCTGCAGCTCGCAAAAAAGTGCTGGGTCCAAACTGGGGTGGTGTGGTGAGCAAAAGAATGATGGATTTAACCCAGATCCTTGTGACTGGGGGTGAATGTTTGCATTGTCCAGCATTCCGTCCATCAATTGTTTCTTTTGCATTTGTCGCCCTATGTGGGAAGGGTATGCCCAGACGTGGGTCCCGTGCTCACTACACCACTGGATTCAAGCTAGCCTGGCTGAAGAAGGGTGATGCCCTGAAACCGGTCCCAGGATGCTTGTTTCGGGTCCAGGGAGGACCTGGCTTGGCAGTTCGGGCTGGACTGTTCCCACAAGGAACAGGGTCAAGACTGATTTGCATATGGCTGGGTCCAAACTGGGGTGGTGTGGTGAGCAAAAGAATGATGGATTTAACCCAGATCCTTGTGACTGGGGGTGAATGTTTGCATTGTCCAGCATTCCGTCCATCAATTGTTTCTTTTGCATTTTTCGCCCTATGTGGGAAGGGTATGCCCAGACGTGGGTCCCGTGCTCACTACACCACTGGATTCAAGCTAGCCTGGCTGAAGAAGGGTGATGCCCTGAAACCGGTCCCAGGATGCTTGTTTCCAGTCCAGGGAGGACCTGGCTTGGCAGTTCGGGCTGGACTGTTCCCACAAGGAACAGGGTCAAGACTGATTTGCATATGGCTGGGTCCAAACTGGGATGGTGTGGTGAGCAAAAGAATGATGGATTTAACCCAGATCCTTGTGACTGGGGGTGAATGTTTGCATTGTCCAGCATTCCGTCCATCAATTGTTTCTATTGCATTTGTCGCCCTATGTGGGATGGGTATGCCCAGACGTGGGTCCCGTGCTCACTACACCACTGGATTCAAGCTAGCCTGGCTGAAGAAGAGTGATGCCCTGAAACCGGTCCCAGGATGCTTGTTTCCGGTCCAGGGAGGACCTGGCTTGGCAGCTCGGGCTGGACTGTACCCACAAGGAACAGGGTCAAGACTGATTTGCATATGGCTGGGTCCAAACTGGGGTGGTGTGGTGAGCAAAAGAATGATGGATTTAACCCAGATCCTTGTGACTGGGGGTGAATGTTTGCATTGTCCAGCATTCCGTCCATCAATTGTTTCTTTTGCATTTGTCGCCCGAAGTATGGCAGTGCAAAACACCTATCACAACAAGGTCTGCAAATTGCACAAAATATGAGGCAACATTAATTCACTTTGAGGCACCACACTGCATGTGTAGTGAAAATGCAAGTCATTAGTGTCATACCAAAGTGACGTCGCACTGCAGTATATCTATCACAATCAGGGTCCCAGACTCTACATTTCCTAAAAGAGATCAAATCCTCCGGTAATCCATCTGGGCCTCTGTGGACCCTCAGCGTGCTTCTTCTACCACCCCCATGGCCTCGCAACACTGATCTGCACCTTCTTCCCCTTTATTACGTCCACCATAAAATACTAGGTATTCTGACAAATACAATTATTTGTTGAGCTACGTAAAGCGCATCACTGCCTCAAAGGGGCTGGTTTGGAGTAGGAAAATATACTACATGCAGGCAACCAAAAATATATGGCGGATGTCTCTTAGGTCCAAGCTCCCCTGTACTACTTCCTTCCTTCTCATGGACTTGGTATGATCTTGTTTCTCCTGCAAAGTACTGATGCTTCATCACTGAAAGTTTATGATGATGCCTTACACACAGCAGATCAAGCTTCCTATTCTGCTTGAATGGCGTGCTTGCTTTTGTATTGCTGACCACAGCCTTTTGCTTCAGCTGCACTGCCAGCGAGTAGACGCCTGTAAATTAGCCATTACATTGTTCTTCTCCATCCTCGCCACCTGTTCCCAAAAATAAAAACTAGAGTATTTCATTAGTGATCACAACATTCTCAACAGCTCATCGGCCACAGGCGAGAGTGACCATCAGCAAAGCCTAGACCCCTGCATGGATTAAATCTAACACTGTGGGGTCAACGCTGAAGTACCATTGGGGGGTGTGACTACACAGACTGCCCATAAGCTGACATGCTCTAGCCATTGAATTTCCACTGATAAAAAACCTGTGGCCCGGAGGTGAACATAGACATGGCCCTTTCGTCGAGACCGTTGTGTAGTAATTGCTGCCTGTCACTACCACCTTCATTTCCTGCCCAACCTTATCCCATTTACTCCTGTCAATGACTACCTTGGTTTCCCTAACACCTTTGGCACATCTGCCTGGAATATGCAAGCTGAACCTCTAGGCTACTCCTTAATGTTGGGTATCAGTGTCTCCAAAGCCGCAGGTTGACATATCGTTGGGCAGCCAAGAGTGTGAGACCTCCACTCCTGCTATCTCACTCACAGCGCTATACCCTCTGATAGAGAACCATAGTTTTCTAAATTGATCTCTTTGTGAAATAATGTGCTTGCTGCGCTTATCTTTGTTCAACCTGCAGACCAGAGGCTACTTCTGCCTTATCAAGGTCTATTACATGCGTACCAATGGCCTAGACCTAACACCAAGACCGTGGCACAAGCAGCCTACAAATTATTGTTCTCAAGATGGGTATTATTACTAGGTCAATTCTATATAGTGACAGCCTCTCCACCACATGGAAAGCTTCACAAAATGTTCTGACCTACAGTCTCTGGATCTCCTCTCATAACTGCTTTATTGGAATCAAGCCTAACTCTCCTTGTGTAGATCAGTAACATGTTGGGCCTGTTGTATTTGTTTGTAGAATAGCTGTTTTGCTTTCAGAGTAAGAACTATACTCTTTCCATCAAAGCTACATTTAATATCTCCTCACAGCCCAGCTCCACCAGCATTGCTTCAGATCGTATGACATTGCACTCTTGCCCCAGAGCTCTGAACATTTCATACAAAGCAATTCTAATTTTGATACCCACCCATTAGAAGACTGCAGCTAGGTGCATGGCCTGGCTAATTCACAGACACTGCTACATGGCTTATGAATAAGTAAGAGGACGAAGGACCTAATTAGGAGGTTGACAGGTTTGTGGCATCTGCCAGTAAGTAGAGAATGTCCCATCGGCCAACCTTGCGGTTACCATACCTCTTTTAATGGTGAGAGAATTTAAGGATTTTTGCAGATGGAGTCTTAGCAGACTCTGCCTGTGGAATCCCTTCAACTGGTGGCCTTCTAGGTCATAGTGAATGTTTAATGCCCTATTTGGAGGAGGACTGCCACTGCTATTTGCTGCCCAGGTGTACCATGCAAGGCATAGCGGCCGTAGGCAGTAAAATCAAAGATTGACCCTGACGGGCAGTGAGGAGAATTGCTGCACATCAGGGCCATTGATATTTTGCTTTACCGAAAAAAAACACCTGCTTTGGTATTTTTTGTAGTACAGCATCCTGCTCCTGCTCACCACACTGCTTTACCCACAATGACCGAGTGATAAACGGGACAGTGCCATCTGTGAGGCACGAGGGTCTAAATAGGACCCACAGTCTAATGTCTGCTACTTCCTGTGGAATAATGAGACCTGCGTTCTGGCCCAGCATTGCTCGTTTTATCCCCTTGTGTGATCTTCAGCCCAATTTTTTTATCTGCTCATATCTCCAATAACTAATATGCCAACATTGAGAATGCACAGTAATTAGCTAAATGTCAGTTCAACGTGCTATATACAAAATGAAGGACAATTAAATAAAGGTTAATTGCGGCATTCTGGTCAGAGAATATGAAAATATCTTTTACACTAAACTGACTCGCTTACAGTGACAGTGATGTATTCTTTCCATGATAGAACACCTTAAGACATACCGACTTTCCTTCCTAATCTTAGCTCCCAAATGCATCTTAAAAAGGAACATTCTTTCTGCTCGCATCACTACGCTTCTGGTTTTTATGGGTACAGGAGAAAACCACCGAAGAGAGTAAATTCTGCTACTGAGCTGTCATCTCTCCTTTAAATTAATCTCCTGAATTACCCAAGCCTTATTCCAAAAGTTTTCTAGGACAGACAGTACTTTTCTTCATGTTTCAGGGCACTTTACGGCATTTTGAAGAGCTACTAAAATCATGTTATCTATTTATCTGAAATGCACAGCTTATTCCGGACATCCCTGTAGAAAATTAATTCTTCAGTATCGCTCCAAAAATACCTCATCATGGGCGCCTCACCTTACTTGAACTCCCATCATTTCCTCTCACTACCGTCAATATTTTACCGGTTTTAATCATCAACCCCCATCAGTGTTCCACCATAATATCGTGGTCGAAATAAGGACCTGCAAATATATTCTGAGATAATATTTCAAAATATCATTACTGAAAATGTAATAGTGCTAAATCTACACTTACCTTTGATGATCTTATTTTATGGTCACAATATTTCTGCAAATCGATATTTTAACTATGATACTGTGGCTTACAACCTAAAGCCACTTCTAAGGAATATATCGAAAATGTAAAACATTTCTGCGTTGTGCTGGGCTGTCATGTTAATAGAAAATCTTGTTTATGTCTACCTAAGAGGATTTTCTCAATCCACTGGTGCTTTCTACAAAGAGTCATACTGACGTGCATCTTTCAAAGCTAAAATATTTTCATACAGCAATGAGAATGTGGAAAGATCACAAATTTGCCACAGGAAGAGCTGGAAGGAACCCGGGACTAATTTTCCTGGTTACAGAATAGCAGAAGCAGCATTTGATGACTTGTGCACGACTGGGTGTAGACAAGCCTTAACCTGGAAAATATGTGAGAAGAAAAGAAGGCTGGCTGTACTCACGCTTTTCTGGTGGCGGTGGTTTTCAAGGCTCTGGTGGTACAGGATGGAGATACTAAGATGTTTTAATGGAACCCTATCTCCGAGACAACCAGTTGCACTCAAGATCTGTTGGTGTCAAAAGAGTTCTGGAGCCTTTCTGGGTTAAAACTAGCGTGGCACCTTCAGATGGTGATATCTCAGGAACCCGTGGTCATGGTTGACAAAGTCTTTGGGGTGGATCTCCAAGTACCAAGTACCCTTGAGTTCATCTAGACCATGATGACATGCCAAGCAGACGTCAAAGGGCGCATCAATTGGCTCATCAATTGGCTCCATATACGCTCACAACATACCAATGAATGGACTGCAGCTCAACAGCAGCAAATTAGAGGGTCTGTGTTGTGGGATGGGGTGTTTGGGGAGGGTCGTAACAAGAAGCATCATAGCTCAACAGACATTATCAGCACTCCGTGCTGCTCACCTGTTTTTTAGTGCTTTTTTTATGTGAACTGTTTAATCTGAAACTCCATCCCACCATCTCGGGTCCTAACACGGACTGGCATTGTGGTCTAGGAGTTAAACAGCTAGTTTTGGGCAGCACACTGAAGTGTTGAATTAACTGAAGTCCTCCTCATGCCATGGGTGTTACCAGTCCATACATATGTGTTTAGCTGGCAAGCCACATAATCATCCAAAGGACCTTGGTCCATGATCGGAAGGTAAAGGAGCAGCATATAGCTTGTGTTGTGGAAGAATTACCTACGGTCATACAGGTCTGTCAAGATGCAGACCGTTTTATTTGTTTTCAGAGGAGAGCTCTATAGGGAACCAGCTCCAATGGGTAGAGCAATTCAGTTTAAGGTTTTGCAGGCAGCTAAGAAGGGAAATAGGATATGTGCAGGCTTCTCCAAACCAAATTTAGGGAAACTTGATTAGGTTGGACCTGGATGTGTGATCCAGCTTCCCAGCAAAACACTTCTTATTTGGAGATTGCGCAGTTGCCAGGGCTAAGGGGATGTCTGGTGGGTCATGTAAACAAGTTGGTATTTCAGTCAGAAAAAACACCTTCCAGTCCTCGATTAGAAGTTGCAGCAATATGGCAACCAGGCTCACTGCACACACTGGGAAAAAGGAAGTGCCCTGTTATCGGGGGCTACAGTATTTTTTATGGGTTTGGTAGGCATTACAGTAAAAGCTCTTCATCCTTATTATATAAAGGATCACCTACTCGGAAGCAAATCCAGAGAACCATATCAGGATTGACATTCCCTCAAGATGAACTGAGGAACACATTTGGTTCTTCTCTGTGAGAGTCTAAAAGTTTGTCTTATGGCACTTGGGTGGTTACCTGAAAACAGACAGGGGTAAACTCAAGGATGCAAGCTGAAAAATTGCAGGGATGGGACGAATGCAAACACAGCTCAAGATTTCACTCAGTGAGTACTCATGATGAAGATGTATACACGAGGACTTTCAGCTTCAGACTCCTGACAGTGTTGTAGGTGTCACAGCAGGAACAACACACATGCTGATTGATTGCCCAATATAACAGGGTGGATTCTCTTGTAAAAGGACTCCTGGTAGTGGGCTACTTCTGTTAGGTGGTGGGTCTCAGATCCACTTGAAAGAACTTTGCCCTGTGGGAACACAAAGCGCACCGTTACTATCTTAGCTCACAACACTACGCATATAGCACAAATCATATCAGTCAATAGAGCACTGACTGTGTTCTGATCAGATTTCATGAACCTAAATGTTTTGCCAGGGCCTTTCAAAATTTCAATTTTTCCTGACACCAACTGGTGGCTGAAGTCTTTGAGCTTTACTCTGATTGCTGAAAGATTGCCATGTCCTTCTATAAATCTCTTGAAACTGAGTTTTCAAACATGTTACATCTTCCACATCCTCCTCACCCCATACCATTTTGTATGTTCTCTAGGAGTGTGTATATCCTTTTGGGTTTAAGTAAATATAAATATAGTATAGTTTTAATGTGAATGACTAACAAGCAATAGTGAATTAAGCACTACAGCTTGCTCTAATTTAGGTAAAATAAATTCTCCAGAAAACAGTGCTCCTGTCTCTCAAGAATGCCTTTTAGAGGAAAGGTAGTATGTGTTTAGAGTTAGTGTTTCCTACTCCCTGGTACTGTACATGTTCATGGGGCAAAAAGCTCTCAAGAGCATATACACTGCAAAGTAATAAACAATTCTGCACCATTTATTTATTCTTCCATTCATAACTTCTTAAAGAAACTTGTGTCACCCAGCAGACAGCAATTGCACAAGTTTTCACAGTTCAGATATTTTGTAAACAAGTCTTTGTCTCCAGGGATACGGCCCAAGCAAAGCTCCTTAGAGTATCTGAAATACATCCCATTCTATAGGTAAGGAGTATCTTGCTATGGGAGGCACACCTAGATGATAATCTCTCTTCTTCTTTCTTTAAGTAATTAAAGCCTAGTCTGTGTATCCTTCTTTCTGGTCTGTAATTCCAGCGACTCGGCTTCAAGATAAAAGAAAAGAGCTAAGACATGAGGTAGATTTTGTAGAGTGTTGATAGCAATAGAACTCACTCTACGGAAGATTTAAATTGCATTAGAGGAATGGCAAGGAGTGCAGTGGTCACTTGAAAGTAGAACCAATGCAAGTCACTCAGTATTGGTCTAGACCTGACAATGCAGGCCATATCAGTCCCGCCAGCAGTGATCCAGGATCTAGGACATGTAAGCCGAGCAGAGTCCACACAAGATGTCAGCAATGAAAGAGTGCCACGACTTATACAATGATCTGAAGGGCAAGCTCTTGGAGACCCAAACATGATACATGCACTGACAGACGTTTACGACTTATCCATTCTTGTTGTCCCATTGAATGCTTTGTTTTTCTGATTTCTGTTGCAATCTCATGATTTTCTCAGATCAGTGAGTGGTGAGATATGCTGGATAAGAATATTCCCTGTTGTCTGATACACATCACAGGACTTCCTGTTAAGCTAGAGAATTATCTTAAGGCGAGTGCTTTACTTATGCCTGATTTAATCTTCTTCACTTCACTATCAATGATTTCATTCAAGATATTTTATTTTTTACATCACGTGAGTGATGACTGAATATTTGTAATTCCTTAAATTTGTGAGAGTAGTACGGTCTTTCTCTTTGTGGGCAGAAAATTCCCTGTTTTTTTTTTTACATTTTCTTAGGGGAATAAGCCAAGTCAGATCTTTCCTGTTGGAAGACTCGTCTATCGTGGGTTTTCAAAATGTGTTACAAAAGATCTCACTAGCAGACTTGACAGCTAGGGCATTCCTCACCTTTTAGAATGAATCCTCTGCATTTTAATATTAAACGTGTAGTACCAATTGTTGGAGTCCTTTTTATCTATTACCATTCCATCGGTTTAGTTGAGGTACTCAAATAAATTTCTATAAGCACCTCTTTTTTATGCTGTTCTGCAAGGTTTCCAATTTCTCTATAGATATTTTACTGACTTCTTTTGACATCGGGACAAATTATCCAGATTTCTTTGATAATTTCAGGATAGAAGAATGTGTGCGTAGTTACTGCATTCTGTTGGACCAAATATAACACACATTTTTAAGAATTTTGACAAATTCTGTGATGCCAGAGAATTAGCTTTGCAGTGCATCATGGCCTACTGTCACAGAGTTGGCCGCAGTTACCAACCATGTCCACAATGTTTACAAGTGCAGTGTTCACTGCTACCCAAATTCTTTTCAGACAAAGGTCTTCATCTCTCTTGCCGGCTGGCATCGTTATTGTGGCAACACCCGGACTCAGACCCTCATTTTGGAGCCTTCCTCTTCTAAATCACAACCTTTATTGGCCTACCTTGCAGTGCTGGCTTTGACAAACATCTAAGAATTCTAGCAACGTGCAAATACAAACCATGCATGTCAGACAAACTCTAACTAGACAGTCTCACACATATACTGCAATTGACAACTGCATAGGACAGGGAAAGGGCAGTCACATGCATGGTCAAATCAGGCAAATCAGTTTCTGTTTATAGCACTTACTGCAAACAAAGTCACTTCATGATTACTGTGAGAATGAAACGTGTCATTCACACTGTACAGTGGTGACTTCTCACAATACAAAGTTTGTAACACTACCTACCAATACCAGGCGTTCACATGGCTTAACAGTGCCTCTAATTGCAGTGCCTGCATCTCATGCAGGCTGTTGGCATTTAAAAGGTTCTGTGCATGACTCTAGAGAGCATATGCCCTGCAGAATAGCAAGCTGCAGCTGATTGGCCTGCCAGTCCCCTGCAACCAGGCCCTTCACCAGGTCCTACATGGGACATGGATGCTACATGTGTATACTGTTAAGTGTGTATAAAGAACGTGTGTGAGTATGTGTGACACAGGCGGTCTTAGCCACACTGGACTCCATTTGTATTTCTCCATTCTAGTGGTGCCTAAGCTGGGCGATTGGAGAAAGAGCCCAGAAGAAGACATGAATTGCAGTGCTGCACCTCTCCCTCAGAGCGTGCCGGGGAACCTGTGAAGTGGGTCAGACTGATGATTGTCAAAGAGAGGAGACAGAGGGCCCCTTTGAAACTAGTGAGTTTGCCTCTGCCTTTTCCTGATCCATTGTTCTGTGGAAGGGCTACTACCCGTAGGTAGCCTCGCTTGCTTTCGTGCCCTTCTTTTGGGTTTCTTCTATCTGGAGATTCCCAGCTCCAACCCACTTTCCTACTCACACTCTTTGACTAAGATCTTGGCTGGACGAGTCTAAGTGGTATAAGTAAAAGGGCAGATCTGCTTGCTCTCACAGCTGACTTATTGGAATACACAGCTGCTGCCTGAAACTTCAGTAGGAAGGTGGGCAAAAACGTCCAGACTGTGTGCCAAGATTTCTCTATTAGAATGCACAGTCACACACCAGTGGTGACTGAGGAATTCTTCTGTGTTCCCTGTTTGGGGGTAACCACTGTCAAACCCCCTGTCAGGTTCAGGACCAGACCCTGGGGAAGTCCAGCTACCTGCAAGAAGAAGCTGCTGTGAAATCAACCAACTTCTGAAGAGGGCCATTGACGAGGCCCTTGCAGGAGACAGTAAAGAGGGCTGAGAAGGTGATGAACTTTGATGGCAACTGCAGCCCAGGGAGGACTTGCCCTGTTCACAGTGACTAGTGAGGTCTGGGTGACCTGAGTGCCCCAGCAAGGTGTGCTGCCCCTTGAAAGCACCTTCTGTTGAGGGGTTTTCCTGAAGAAAAAACGTGCATAGTAGGTGACCCCACTGGTAGAAACTGACACGTAGAAGTCAGATGCATAAATCAACTAGGGCAACAATCAGCAGTTATGCCATATTGAACTGCATCCTGGAGTAAGTCACATCGCCCGACATATTTTGCACCCAGCTGGGCCTCTAGCTTGTTTGATGGGAATTGCTTTATTGGTCTGAGGAACAATCCAATGAGCCAAACTCATCTGACTGTGAGCAATAACATGAGCTCGAGACCATATGAGCATGTACTAAGAAGTGTAATAACACCCCATCAGACATCCATGCTGAAATAATTTCTCAGAATAGCCTTATGTTCCAAAATGGGCGGTAGAAGCTATGGGCCACTCACATGGGACTGGCACTCACTGTGCCATTTTTGTGACTTTCATTGTTTGATTGATTAAAACTGTCATTTGACTGCACATAATTTCTGCATATTCCTTCAACTAGGGACCTATGTTACTTGTTCTACCAATTGCCCCAGGTCCCTGGCGGTTACTGGGTTTCCCTTGTGTCAAAAAACTTCAATAGTTGTAGAGCTGGAGCAACAGTATGCTACTGCCGTAGACCGTGTTAAATATTTTTTTCTCACTGAAACTTTAGAGGAATGTGCTGTGTGGTAATGTGCACCTTATGTCCTTCCATGGTGCATCCATACTTTTATCTCAATCAGTTGTACTATTTTGCCCTTTGTTTGTTTCCACTGTCTTTTCTGCTGCTGCAGAGAATTCTAAGTGGATGCATATAGTTGAATTGGTGTGGTGAGAGACAGTTGGCTGAGCAGTGTTTCTCAGGAGGTGGCTCGAGTTTCCTTTGGATGAATAAATCTAATTTTGCGGACTACCTTCGTCTCCTGGATTATTTGGGACTTTGTATCTTCACATGTTGCTTAATACTGGAAATATAGCAGCATTTGTTGACATCTCTAGGGCAACTACAGAGCACAACACAACAAACGAAAAGAACAGAAAGCAAAATAGCAACACAACAAAACATAATAAGGTGCAACACAATAAACAGTCAAAACTAAAGGCAACACAACAACCCAAGTACAACATAAAAACACAATGGCACCCAAATAACTCATTTTCAACACCAAAAAATGCACCCCAACAAATATGCACAAATATTCTTGTCACACATTGCCACCTTCACAAATATACTTTCATAAAAAGGTGGTAGAAGGTGTTTGTACAAAGCCTTGCCTTTAATACCACAGTCATAAACTTGCTCCAGTCAAAAATGTGTTGTGATCCAGCCTTTGGTGTCTTACGCGTACCATATTCATCTGTATGTCCATGTACTCTGAAGGCTGCCAAACGTGCGATTTATATTGTTTTATACCGTGAAGCATGGCCCACGTTCAAAAAGTAGAAAAAAATTAATAAAAAGGAAAAATGTGCAGTACTACTTGAACTTAAAGTAGCTTCGCAGCAATACGGGTTGCCCTTCGAATCCCACTGTATTGGACCCACGACCTGCCTTTTGGCTTCCACGCGCCTGCACGCACACCAAACTGTCCATGACCAGTCCTCGTCTCCTGGCAGGCCCCATCATAAGCATGGTAGTTTCAGGATGTGTCAAGGACAGGTGATCTCAGTCGCGCAGACCGAACAAGAGGCCCTGTGTACCCGCCCGTCTTGAGCACCCCCCCGCTCCCCCTACCGCCCCCCCCATGGGTATCATTTACCTGCCCCCTGCGGGTGGCAGATCCGCCCTAAACGTTAACATGAGTTGAGTCACCAGATTTATAAAGTCTGTCAGGGGCTCTACGGATCTATCATTGACCTCGGCAGCGAGGTCATAGCATCATCGTCATTGTATCTTTCCGCCAGAACTAAAGTTAGTGCCATCAAATATCCGGACGTTTGAAGTGGAGCAGTGCGCGGCTTATAGATAAGAGCGCTTTATTGTAACTAACAATGCCAGCAATCCTGCCAGCCGTGATCTTGTGCCAGTTTGAAGAGTGCCTCATTTTACAAGAACACTAAAAAGTACTCTTAACCTGATGTTAAAACAAATAGTGAAATATTTTTACTATAATTGAGAGAATGGCTTTTAGACCGGTTGCTAATTAGCCAGCGATCTCCGCAGAGCCCTTTTAAAAGCGGATATAGACACCCATCTCTTGCTAAAGGATTTTTTTGGCGTGGGCCAGCGCTGTCCGATCGACTCATGTAAACAGCAAATGAGTACCAGCCCCCGTGGATCAGCGGGAGCAGCCAGGTGCTATATATGACTGATCACCATTGTTGGTGCATTAGCAATGTTTCTGATGGCTGTCCTCTCGAATACTAATAAGAGCGTCTCTGTTGAACTCAAAGCGCGCTACATTAGCCAGACACAGTTCTGGTGTACTTACATGTATCATTCTGAAACTAAATGCGTTAATTCGACAAATACAAGCTCAAATAACAATCTTGTTGTTTGTTCAGGGAAATTTAGTGCTGACTGTGTGATCTTGGGCAGATTCTCCATAGTCCAAACGAACCCTCTTTCATACACACAGATCATCTACACATTTAACGTACCACTCAAAGTAACAAATACATGCATGTACACACGCACACACCTAGACAGACACAAACACAAGAACACACTTGGAAACGCAGACTTAGTCACACACACCCAGACTCAAGCATGCAGTTACAGGTACACCTCAGCACCCACATACAAATCACAAACACAGTATATCCACGTCTTCATCGGCGTGTAAGTGTTTATCTGTTTCATCATTCTCCTGCGGTCTATCATCCTGTCTCTCTCCCGCTCTGCCCCTTTCCTCTCTCTTTCTCTCTCGATCACTTTCTCTTCTCTGTAAATGCTGAGAGCCGCGATCTCTGGACTGCCCCTTGCCGGGTCTCCCAGAAGTCACCCCGGCCACCGCACCCTTCCCGAAGTGGCTTGCAGATGGTAGCAGCCAGTAACTGCGAGGATTTATACGTAAAAAACACAAAGATAATTTTGAATTCTTGTAAATGCCAACTCGACGAAACTCAACTGATCAACCGCAAGCGATAATGGGCGAGCACGAGCAGTAGCTATTTCATTATTTTATTGTGCAGTGATGGAATATTTATTTGATCCGTGTTCTGTTCCTCTAAGGAATAACTGTCACTTAATGAAACCTGCAGCGATGGAGGAGTACATTAGCTTTACAGAACACAGTCTGACGTGTGTACATCCATCAAAGGAATCTGCGGGAATTAATTAAAAAAAAAAAAAACAACTCAAAGCTAATGTACCGAAACATGGCTTCGTGTAATTACTTTGAAACAGCCTCACGGAAGAAAACTGCCCCTGGGATAAAACTTTATCCTTCGACTGCATGGGACATCCGCTGGCCAGGGTGCGAAAACCACACTATGACGGGTTAAATAATTCCTGGCGAAAAAGGTGTGAAGTGTAAAAAAAGAAAGGTTTCCGATTACATATACAGTGATTTAAGCGGAGGTGCTTCACTTCTCACCATCTCAAGGTCGAGAGAAGTGCGATGCTGTGGGTGCCTTTCACAAGGAGAGGCGGAGGGATGATGAAGTAAGACATCGCCTACATTTGTCGATTGAGGTAAACCAGGCCTATGTTTGCTCTGCTCCCTCCCTTTGTGCTCCTTACTTCTCTTTCCTGGCGGGGAGACAAGACACTTTGCTGCCACTGGTAAAAGCTTGATCCTACAAGAGAGACAGGAGATTTTTTTTTTTGTTTTTTTTTTGTAAAAATAGACTTTATTTAGAAAATGTTGTCAGACATATACATTTTAACCAATCCCATAGGGTGGCGTACAAATTTAACCTGTGTAGGGGGTGCACGCAGGCACCAACCTACCGGTTTTCCATCAAGATATGTTTCATAAGGCTCTCACTTTTATGCTGAAGTGAAGCTGATTTAAATAACCCATTCTGCCCATTTTTTCTGACTCCAAGTTTTTTCTGCTTTTTCTTTACCTAGGTGTTTAATATCAACATAATAAAAAAGCATCAGTTTGTCTAAGCAAATGTGGATAACGTCTGGTACTTCTAGGTTTTTATGTTTAAATAGAAGCAGATTTCTAGCGATCCATAAACTTTCCTTCGCGCAACTAAGTATTTTCCATAGGGATCTGTCTTTATTTTTTGACAATGAGCTCCCTATACCATATAGAATCAGTTCATAGTTTAATTTGCCAAAGGTGGTTATTTCTTTAATAAGGACATTTAACTTGTTCCAAAATGTTTTTGCAAAACAACAGTTCCATAAGAAATGCATTATCGATTCTTCTCCTGGGCATTCCGGTCTTGGGCATTTTGCAGATTTTGCCAATCCTCGTCTGTGTTGAAACACTTTAACTGGTAACGCATTTGTCACTGCCAACCATGAAATGTCTTTCTGCATGTTTGTAATATTCGTATGGTTTACTTGTTGCCAGACAAGTTTGGAAAGTGTTTCAGATAGGTTGTTTACCATTTCCATTTTCTCCAAATGCTCAAGTTCTTTTTTGAGTAGTGTTCTCACTTCAAAACAGTCTTTTTCAATTTCCAATTGTTCCAGCATCTTTAGGAAGGGTTCTAGCTAGGCATGCGTAAAGTTTGTGGGGGGAAAAAGACACTGGAATTGCATTGTTCCTTTGCAAAAGCTTGAATTTGTACAGAATGTCACCAGCGCCGTAGCGCACAAAATTTGCAGCAAGGTTTCTTCCTTCACGTACTGCATTGAGGCAAAGGCAAAAGTAAGTTGTAAAGATATACAGATACAAATTGGGCATATATTTGCCACCATTTCTTTGGTTCTTAAACACCGTAGTTCTTTTAACATTCTCCATTTTTGAGTTCCAGAAGAAGGTGAATAGACATTTTTGCAACTGTCTGAGGGTTGTCTTATCTGGAGGATATATCACTGCAAAAAAGAGGATTAAGGGCAAAATACCAGCTTTTATGACCATTATTTTCCCGGTCATAGATAAAGATCTTGTCTTCCATAGACCCAACTTTTGGTTTATCTTGTTTTGGACGGGGGTCCAATTTGCCTTTCCTTCTGGGTCGTGTGAGAAGATTATTCCTAGGATTTTTGTAGGTTGTTGCGTTATTTTCACCTCTAATTTTGCTAGATGGTTCCAGTTTCCGATGGTGAGGCATGTGCTTTTGTCAGTGTTTAGGGTCAGCCCTGATGCCTGTGCAAAAAACTTGGTATGTAACAGCACTCTTCTGACTGAGGAAGGATCTGGACATAGTACCGTTAGGTCGTCCATGTATGCGATACATTTAGCATTTTTACCGTTTGCTCCTGGTACAAAAATGCCTTTGTATCTTTGTCTTTTCTTAACATGCAAAGGAGTGGTTCTAAGGCACATATGAAGAGTGCTGGTGAGAGGGGGCAGCCTTGGCGTACTCCAGGAGATGGTTGTCCCACTGCCCTGGGGTGCACTGTGTGCCACTTGTTTGTGCATGTCCCCTGGGAGATCATGTTAGTCCATCCTTGACTGAGGGTGGTGTTCTCCTTGTCCTCTTAAAAGTGTGCTTAGTGACCCACTTAATAGAGACGGTGACACAAGTCTTTAACGAGTTGACCATATAATTCCTTATTTTGGTCTCCCACGGAGGTTTGAGATCCTGGACAAGGTGGGAAGGACTTCGCTAAAGGATCATGTGGAAAATCTGCATATCACTGTGGCATCAGGGTCAGTGAACCTGCTCATCCTCCTTGGCTGTCAGCATCTTTTTGCATGATGTACCACGTCATCCTCTTGAAATGGCATTGAAGTGGATTCTTTGAGATGGCGCTAACCTTCTTATTAATCTGATAAGGAATGAGGGTGAGGGCGGGCAAGCGCAGGAAATTCTTGTCACCTGCTGCAGTTCTGTTCTGTGCTGCTCCCATTGAACTCGCTTATGCCTTCTGTGCACTATTTGTCTGGTTACTCTCCCGGTGTGGCTCCTGGTTATATAGGCAATAATTTCCACCTGCATTATCGATGACACATACATTTATTTGCATGCCTTGAGTCTCAGGGATGCCCAGACCAACATATCATAGAGGATTGACAGCTCTGGAAATGTGGAGGGGAGGTCTGTCTGATGATAACTAGTAGTAAGGTAGATCCTGCATGAAGTTGGCAGGCAATGAGGCTGGGAACGCCGCTCGTGTGGACCAAGAACCTGTTTCAGAAACAGATTCATGAAATCCCATCGCCAGATTTTTGTGATGAAACTGTACGTTTGAAGGCTAAAGTTAAGAACCTTGGGTATGTCGGCTGCCAATCCATTAGCTCTCAGATTGGGTAAGTGGCCTTTTTTACATCTGAAAATGCTTGAGAAGTTTCTTCTGTTGAGTCCCAAACCCATCCATTCAGTCATTATGGAGTCTGAAATGAATTTGAGAACAAACCGCGTGAATGTGCCCCATGCTGGTCGATCAGCTGACGAGATGACGAGGTTAAGCTGGAACAAAATGAGGCAGCGCATGATAATTCAGGCGTCAAGAAGGCCCAGATTGTAGTATATTTTCTGTGTCAAATGTCGGTACGGGCCATCATTTATTTTAAAATCCTTGTGCCATATCTTTAGATGCCTTTGTACTCTGGAGCCTCTAAAGAAGGTTTTCTGAGCCGGCTCCCTCGCTGTGGCATTCTCCTTCTCTGTGCTGGCTCTGAAAGCTCCCCTTGGAGCCATAATGGTGATTTATGAGGTCCACTCTAGCTTTGTGTTGGCCTTGGCTGCAGGAATTCTTTTATAAATGCGATTTGTCTTTATGTAGCATTGCTCTGCTTTCATAGTACCTGTTTAATACTGGTGGGTATATGTTGGCTTAATTTAGGGTTGCACTGTTTAAGTTTTCTAAATGTAAACATTTGTGTGCACATATTTTGGGTGTAAAAGACCTAGGGGGATTCCATCTTTCAATTGCTCATTAATGTTTGTTCGCCTGCATCACCCTCCCCCAGTGCTCGCAAAGAAAATCTATTTTCAGCCGTAAACTGCAAAACTCATGATTCAGCAAATAAGGATTTGTGGATTTCGTGCCCACATGGTGGTGGAATATCTGCTGGTATTTAAGGGTTAACTTTGGAATAGGTGGCATTATACGGTGGCAGCCCCGCAGAACAAGTTGAGCGTGTACAACTTGCACTTTTTTGGGGAATTCACATATCTGTTGCAGGTTGCTCCCACCCTCAAGATGCGCACAGATGCACTTCTGCCGAACAAATGGTCTAGAGCGTTTACAGTGAGAGAAAGTGAGGAGAGAGCACAATTTAAAGAGGCTGGAGGGGCGAAATATGTAGACAGATTATTTTCCCTGTGAAAAAAAACCATAAGCAAACTTTGAAAATTGAAGTATTCCTAGAAATCTAAGACAATCATGCATTTCTATGATCACTCCTGAGAGTGTTTGTGAGTCATGTAAACGTTTGAAATCTACTCCAAATATAGGAGTAAACCTACTGGTTTAAAAATCTGCTTTTGTGACCGTGACCCTCAATGAGTGGCAGCCATACCTATATAGATGACACCCTTCTCTGCGTGGGGTTCACGAGGGGCGGAACATGAAAACCAGACACTCTGGTTGAGTCTGGCATGGATGAACCAAAGAAGACTCAAGCCTTGATTTAGAGAAATACTAAAATGTACACTTCACTGAAAAGCAGTGGTAGAGTAATTCCCCTCTAAGCGTAATTTAAACCAGATAATTCTCTGCTGCAGTAATTACCACTGCCTCTGCCTTTCACCCTTCTCTGTGTCAGGGACTGTATCTTGATGTTTTATACTCAGACGTCCCCATGCCTGGCAATCGTAGTCCATTGACTGATTAAAGCATAAGTGTAACAAATTGGAGTATTAGTTGAGGGGAGTGGGTGGGAACTCACCTCAAATAATGACCACAATTCTCGTCCAGGTGAACTACAAAATTCACTAAATAAACTTGTGCTTAACTCTCTGGCAGCTTGGCACAAAGCAGTCAGTCTTAACTTGGAGGAAACGTGTAAAGTAATCACGCAGCACTCAATAAGTAAATAAGGTGAAAACAAGAACAATGCCAAACCAATTTAGAAAAATGTAGAATATTTTAGCAAATAAAATGACCCCAAAACTACAAAATTCCAGTCCGCTGAACCCGAGCTATCAGCTTTAAAGTTTATGGTGAAGGTAGCGCAAAAAAAGGTGTGTAGCGTCAATTGCAGGTATCTGGTTGTGCCGACCTGGGACAAAGTCAAACATTCAGGCCGACTACAATGGCGCGCCGGACAGGTACAAGACCAGGTGAGGCCCACTGGGAGTAGTACCTTATTTCCATGGTGCAGAGGCTGCACTGCGATGCAATGCTCTGGGTCGTGCTGCATTCGATCCGTCAAAACAACAACCAGGAGCTGCACAGTGCTGCGATGCAAAGCTCCTCATCGCTCTGTGTTGGATCCAGTCAAGCCGTCGATCAGGGGCTGTGTGGTAATGCAATGCAAGGCTCTGCGTCATCCTGCTCCATTGTGCATCGTATCTGGTGAGGCCAGTGCTCAGGTGATGCGTGGTGCGGTAATGAGAGGCCCTGCATTATTCTGCATCAGATCTGATGAAGCCATCCATCATGAGCGGCGAGGTGCTGCGTTGTGAAGACCTGCATCATTCTGCGCTGCATCTGATTCAGTGAATCTTTCAATTGAGCAGGAAGGATCACACTCTGACTCCAGCCAAGGGTCCAGGACTTGGTGGACAGCACTTGGGGGGGACCAGGAATCACTTCCACAGAGGCCAGTAGAGATTACTAGGTCAGGTACAGTGGGGTCTGTGTTGGACTTGGCCCTTTCTGCAGGGCAATCCCCAAACTTAATTTTCCTGTTTTCTGAACCTGTTGTCAATGGCTTCTAGTACTCCGTGCACTCTACCACTGCTAGGCAGTGCTAAAGTGTTTACACATGGTGAAATTGGCTTACATCCTATTGGCACATTAAATTTACTTGTATGTTCCTAGTAAAGTGGTACTACATGAACCTGTAAATTAAATGCTGCTAGTGGCCCTGCAGCACATATTGTGCCACCCACTTAAGTAGCCCTTTTAAACATGCAGCCTGTGTGTGCAGTTTTAAACTGCCATATCGACTTGGCAAAATAAACCTTTTGCCAGAACAAAATCCTTCCTTTTGTATACATCAAAGTCAACCCTTGGGAAGGCCCTAATCAGCCCAGAGGACAGGGTGCAGTGTATTTAAAAATTTGGACATGTACTTTTAGGTTTTACATGTCCTGGTACTGAAAAACGCCTAAATACATTTTTCACTACTGCAATGCCCACCTCTCCCATAGGATAGCATTGGGTCACCTTATTACATTTAATAAGCAATAACTTTCAATTGGGAGCAGGTAGGCAGATCTTGTTTTGTGTATAAAGAATTGCAATTAAAAGCCCTCTTTAATGGTAAAGTTGAATTTTTAGTCAGAATTCTGAAAATGCCATGTTAGAAATGGGATTTCTGGTTGGCTAGGGCAGGCGCCTAAGCCAGGCAAAAACCACCACTCTAGTCAGGGAAAGGGAGTTACACACTATAGATAACCCCTGCTCACCCCCTTGGTAGCTTGGCACGAGCAGTCAGGCTTATCCCAGAGGCAATGTGTAAAGCGTTTGCGCAACACACTCGCACAGCAGCGACACACTAGGCACACCACAAAAAACTCCACACAAGGTTATATAAAAATAGCCTTTGTATTACTCATAAAACACATTAGAGCATAATCACATATATACACTGTGCCACCTGGCACTAGGTATCACTTTACAGGGGATTATATACATTACAGGGCCAATCGGCCCATTGTCATCACCATTAGAACACACAAGTAGTAAAACACAACCAGTAACTACTGGTAACATTACAGGTAGCATAAACGTATTATGCATCACCTCTTGGGCATCATCCTAAATTATCAGTGCACCACAGTACACTCCTGAGGTGCACACCTCACCTTAGGGCCTTACGCCCTACCAGAACACAAGGTGGTCTCCAGGCCAACTGGCCTTCCTCGGGGGCCCGTCTGGGCTGTCCCGTAATGCCCTCTTGTCTCCAAAGTCAGGGCTCTATGAGCACGTGGCCTTGTATTTGCCACCAGGCTGCCGATGCGTGGAATTCAACCTTGTCTCTCAGTGACGCACAAAATGCCCCCCGCGTTGCATCTGCCCGCAGTCTGGCTGGGCAGCTGTGTAGCAGGCCAAGTAGGCACCAAATAGTATGCCCTCCAAGCCCCACTCACCGGGGCTTCTTGTGTTGGCCAACGTGATCAGCAAGACAGATGCGGTCACCTGGGTAGCCCGCGAGGCTCCGGTCCTCTTCTCCTGGGGCCCGGTGAGCCCGCGTGGCTCCGTCTCCCAATGCAGGCACGCGGGGCTCTCCTCTTCAGCAGAGGGAGCCCCGACCTCCGTCAGGCACCCACACGCCTGCCTTCCTGCCTTTATGGTGTTCTGCAGGGAGCCTGCGAGGCTCCGTCTCCTCCTGTGGCCACGCGGGGTCCCTCAGTATGGAGCGGAGTCTCCGTCAAGCCCCTCTCCTTTTCCTGGCAACACGCGGGGCTCCCACCGGCACACGGGGGCCCGCCCTCCTCCAGGCACAATCTTGCCTGGCTTCCCGTGGCTACGTCCACTCTGATTGGTCGGCTGTGCGTGACGTGGCCCCGCCCACAACCAGGCAGCCCGCCTGTCTTCCTGGACGCAGCGGTTCAATTACTGCAGGGCACATCGCTCGAGAGTGCCAAAATAAAACCGTTCGAAGGGCTCCACACGCCCCCTCACATGCCCCGCAGTAGTAGGGGACCTGGCCACAGTGCTCTCCACGCCACTGGTGGCCCCAGCAGCATCCAACCGGTCTCACCTCTGCAGACACCAGTAGGGAGCAGGCAGCACTTCTCTCCCAGAAGTGCTAAGGCAGGTCAGCACACCGGTTTTCCCTGGACAGAATAGCTGCTCCTCCAGCTGCCAAGCAGGTCAGTCCCCCGGTGGCGGTTCCTCCTGGCAGTCCGGCAGCCTGCCGGCCTCTAGTAAACACCAAGCAGTCCACTTTACATGGGGTCACAGCCCCAATACTTATACCACATGTCTATTTTGTTCTGCCCTGTCACAGGGCTTGGGACTTAGTTCAAACCAGTTCTGGGGGGCACCTAGCAAGCGCACAACAGTCCCCATTGACAGTGTAGGTCTTGGCCCCAGACACACCACAGGGGGGCGGAGCCAGCATTGTACAAGGCAGGCACAGACCTATTCAGGGTCAGGGGCTACTCCTCCCACTACTCCAAATGCAGCTTAGGCCCATTCAGCCTAGCGCTGACTCACCCAGCCCCTCTGGAGCCACTGCACCTCCCCAGTCTCTGTCACTTCAGAGCCAGACATGCAATACACAACAGGCAGGCATAAAGACACATAGCACACAGAAATGCCAACTTCTAAAAGTGGCATCTCTAAAATAGTGATAACAAATCGGCGCACTCCACCACGCAGCATTTATCACCACTATTCCAAACATACCAAACTTGATCACGCTGCTCCTCTCAGATCAGGAATTACCACTGAAACACTTATCAGGGAATCCCCAATGCATTCCTATGAGTAGTGAGAAACCAAAATGGCTGTTTGTCACTACCAGGACATGCCACACAGTTAAGGCACATGTCCTACCTTTTACCTACAGCGCACCCTGCCCATAGGGCTAGCTAGGGCCTACCTTAGGGGTGACTGATATGTAGTAAAAGGGGAGTCACGGACGTGGCAACCACTTTATGTGCCACGTCACAGCTGCAGTAAACTGCACGCGCAGGCCCTGCAATGGCAGAGGCCTGAGACCGGTTTGAAAGGCTACTTTGGTGGGTGGCTCAAGCAGCGCTGCAAGCCCACCAGTAGCATTTAATTTACTGGCCCTGGGTATCTGAGATACCACTTTACAAGGGACTGATAGGTAAATTAAATACACCAAACAGTTGTAGACCAATCTTACCATGTTTTACCATAGAGAGCACATGCACTTTACACTGGACAGCAGTGATAAAGTGCCCAGAGTCCTAAAACCACCAACACCAGGTCAGAAAAAATACCAGGAGGAAGGCAAAAAGTTCAGGGATGACCCTGCAAAAAGGGGCAAGTCCAACATGCCACTTTTACAAAGTTGTTATTTTCTTGTCCCAACCATTTGGTGTCTGCAGCCTGGGTCACATGATGAGGAGTAGCTGGCAGTTGGTCTTTGTATATTGCTCCCAGACAGATAGACAAAGGGATGCCAGGTGTTGGCAGGATAGACTGCTCTGAGTAAACAGGGGGGAACAGCTATCACCTACCACACTTGCACAACACAAAGACCCTGCCTAGACAGTCTCACAAAGGGGTTTAACACTAGTCTATTGTGACCACAGACACGCTGGGACCAGGGCAGGGAGGCAGGAAATTCCAAGCACCTCTTGAAGGGTGGACACCTCTAGAAGCTTCTCCTACTTTAAAATGGGCACCATGTAAAAATATTGAACCTCAGGCTCCAAAGTTTCGGTGCACTTTTGAACCTCTGGAAGACTCTGCCAGGATGAAGGACTGCTGTGCTGCTGAAAGGACTACCACTCTGCTGGACTGCTGCCGTGACGGACTGCTGCCATGCTCTGCTGACCTGCTTCCCTGCTGCCCTCTTGCCTGGGCGAGAAGGACTGGACCTGCAACCTACACCCAGGACCACCAGAGTGACTCCAAGGGCTAGTATCTTGTAACCATAACCTGGACTCTGCAACTGTGAGTCCCACCCTGCCAAGTTGTGCCATCCCCAGCCCTGGACCCTTGGAAGTGGGCCTGAAACTGGTCTGCCAGCCTATCCTTGGACCCATCAGAACCAACGAATCTCTTCTGCTGTGTGGCGCAACCCCGCCCCTCATCGCCTACAGCAGCCCGCTGGAACCAACACTGCATGATGCATTTCCACGCAAGGACACAAATCGCCCAACGCAGCTCCTCGGAACCGCTGCTGCTCAACACATCTCATCACCTGGACCTCACATCCCCTCTGTAGCTCGACACATCCTCTAAGCAGGACTCTGCATCTCTTCGCAACCAAACTAGGACTGTGGTACTGTGTTCAGCGGACCTAAGTGGGTCCCTGCAGACGACCCACACTCCATCGCAGTTGGCCTGAACTTGTGACTTTGTACCGGTCTAGTACGAACAGATATCCACAGTTGGTGCTTTGTGCTTTTTGGGGCTAAATTCACTGAAATCTTTAAATTTGCATATCACAGCTTCTACTGCTTGGATTTTTTGCCATTTTGTTCTTGTATATTTTATTAAAATGTACTCTGTTTTTCTAATTTGGTGTCAGATGTTTCTTGTGCTGTGTTTTCACTTTATTGAAGTGCTGCATAAATGCTTTACACATTGCCTCTAAATTAAGCCTGACTGCTCTGTACCAAGCTACCAGAGGGTTTAGTACAGGCTCATTTGGGGTTTGCTTTTGACTTCACACTGATAAGAATTGTGGTTACTGCTTGAGTAGGGTTTCACTCCCCTCAACCAGTAATCCAATGCCCTACAGTCTGGTTATCTGAAAAGTAGGAGCGGCCTCTGGAAGCTTTTGCTGTCCTTGTATCCCAAACAGGAGGTCAGCCAACTGATCCCCTGATGTTACCTGGGTTCAATGCAAGTAGGTTCAATCTTCCTTCTTCAGATTCTTCCCAGGTCCAGGAGTGTTTTAATTTCAGGTTCTGAGGGTGCCACATTTAGACTAAGGGCCATGGGATCACCCTGTTGCCTAACCCAAAAACTAGTTCTGGTCAGTTCTTCTTTCCCTGAGTTTGTCTCCAGGCTGTCTAGTGAAACAAAAGGCAGTAAGGTCCATGTGTAAGCTGCATTTGCCAGTGGCAGGGTAGGCATCTTCTAAAGTCAAGACGGCGCTGGTACAGACCACAGGCTACCCTTTGGAGCTCAGGAAGGAGATGGGTACAACCCCTTGGGCCATCCTGCTCAGAAGAGGAACACCCTTTCCCACACCCAGGTGCTTTTTCCGCTGTCTGGAAGGAATACACATCACACCACAAGAGACCTATTAATAGTCAGAGCAGAAAGGCACATTGGGTGTAGGCAGGTAATGGCCAGTTTTCTAAAAGTGCCATTTTCAAAATAGCAATTTGAAATCTGATTTTACCATTAAAGAATATTTTAAATTAAAATTAAAATGAGTGGAAGAAGTATTTTTTCAGCTGCTCCCATACTGAATTTATTACTTTTTAAATGTAATGAGGTAAACCAGTATTAGTGTGTGGGAGACTAGCCTTGCCACAGTGAAAAATGACTTTCAAAGTGTTCACTGCCACAACATGTAAAACTTAAGTGCACTTGTCCTACTTTTTAGCTACCATGCACCCTGCCCTATGAACCATTAGGAGCTATTCTAGGGGTGACTTATAAGTATTAAAAAGGAAGGTTAAGGTCTGGCAAAATGGTGATTTTGTCAGGTGAAAATGGCAGTTCAAAACTGCGCTGCGGATGCAATGGCAGGACTGAGAGATGTACTGTGCTACCTTAGTGGGTGGGACAATGAGTGCTGGAGCTTACTAGTAGCATTTAATTTACAGGCCCTGGGTACACGAAATAGCATATTCTATGGACTTATAAATACATTCAATGTACCAGTAAGGGGTGTACCAATTATACTATGTTTGTAAGGGAGATCACAAGCATTTTACCATTGGTTAGCAGGAGTAAAGTGTGCAGAGTCCTAAAGGCAAAAAACAAACTCAGCAAAAATAGGGCAGTGAAGGCAAAAACCTGGGGGAATACCATGCAAAAGATGGCAATTTCCAATATTAAAATATCAGATATTTCTTACATTACTCACTTAGGGCTAGGGCTGAAGTTGGGGGTAGACATTGGTGGACAGACTAATTTTACAGAGGGGACACTATTCCCCTCAGCTTGAGGCAGAACGAGGCGCCAATGTGTCCCTGTCATTGGAAACTGCACCTCGTGGTATCCCCTTCCTAGTGCCCGCCCCTGAAACTGTTCCTGAGAGCGAACGTGGCCCTACCTGGCCCTTTTAACCCAAGAGCCATGAGACTGACCCAAAAGACTCATACGAGCAGGGAAGTGCCCTCCATTGACAGCTTCGTTCCTAAAGGATCTGAAAAGCAGGCACTTTTGTGCTATCATGCTGCTTAAACATCAGCAGGGAAAACATGCACAGCCTTCTTTGGTATCTGAGGCCTTAAAGAGATGAAGCTACTTTTGGGTGAATCCAATCTCCCAAACAGAAAGGTCTTATGGAGAAGGCACTAAGACAGGTGTAGATTCTCTGGGACACTGCGGCTGCCACTGTGAGCTGCCGATGACAGATACTGCACTGGCTCCCTGTTCAGCATTGCTGCAGATTTAAAACCCTTGCACAAAAGAAGAGGTGTACAACATAGGCACAGTGTTAGAGACCAATGACACATTTTTAGGCGAAAGTTACCCATTGACATTAACTGTGTGCAAAAGCATGTCCTGTGGATATACTGCAAGCCTAAATATCCGTCATGGGACCATCCTCTGCAACCTATCTGAAAGCATTTGGTCACCTGCGTAAAATGGTAAAAAAGGTACTTTTAATTTACTCCTCTTGGGTCTGATCAGCTAAATTGTGTTTCTTTCCTGCTGTTTAAATGCCACTCCTACAAGGGCCAGTATTTTCAGCTGGTGGTGCCAATTTGTGGCATGGCCTATCCATAGTTAACACATAATTTAATTCAATGTCAAAGACACTGAAGAACTGTCTTTTTACAGGAACTTTTTATGTTAGATGTTCCCTTTTTCAACTGATTGTGAGTCAATCGACTGCATTTTGGCTGAACGTTGACGCTCTGAGACTTAGGGAAGAGTGTTCCAAAAAATGCAAATAGTAGGAAAATTAACCATGAGAGGCAGTTCAGGGTGTATAGTGCCTGTCACAGGGGCATAGTTGAAGGGTCCGTGCCGCTGGCATACACGTTCTTGAAACCAACGTTTGGAACCAGGCAATCGTTACACTGACAAACCCCATTTGGGCAGTGCTTTAAATGGGCCGGTAATCACCGGTACCTAGTACCGGCACTTCTTAGATTTATCACTTTGAGTACCGGCACTTCTCTATTGCCCTAGAGAGTACCGGTACTCTTGAAAAGGTAGGCTCATTGCCTGTGCTGGTGAGCAGGAGTGGAACGTGTCTCTGGCAGCTAAGGCGTCGCTTCTGTAGCCCGGATCTGAGCCCCAGCTGAGCTATTCAGCAGGGCTCATTTGAATAATGTCCGGGTGCTCACCATCACGCTGTGCTTGACAGAGCAGGGTCCATTCAGGCCCTCTGCTGTCAATCACATTCACACTATCCTGTGGTTCGTGCAAGCACAAGAATCATGTCAGTTCCCTGGCAGTGGCAATCAGGCTAGGGCCAGTCCGGCCCTGCTGGCAATTAAAAAAGCCATGGTAGGTGAAGAGAAAAGATGGCATTTATCATACCCGAGTCTTTTGTGTCTGCTATGTTTGTGTGTATGCCTGTTTTTGTAAGAAAAAAATGAAAGAGAGAGAGAATCAAAACACTCTCAGGAGGTATTTTAAAGAAAATGTGTGGCACTTTGTTTGGACATGTCTGCTCGGCGACAAATATTCATAAATAACGTAAAAGGGAGGGTTGGTGGGTGGGTGAGTGGATGAGTGAGTGGATGGATGAGTGAGCAAGGGTGGATGTATAGATGGATTGGATGAATAGAGGGATGGATGAGTGAAAGCATGCATGGGTGAAAGAGGGTGGATGATTGGATAAAAGGGCGGATGATGGGTGGATAAGTGAAAGATTGGATGGATGAATGAAAGGTAGGGAGGATGGATGAAAGGGTGGATGATGGATGAGTGAAAGGGTGGATGGAATAAAGGAGTGAAAGGGTTGATGGATGGATGAGCGAAAGGATTGATGGATGAGGGAAAGGGTGGATAAAGAGATGGATGAGTGAAATGATGAATGGATAGGTTTGGAGATGGATGGATGGATAGGTTTGGATATGAAGGGTGGATAGACGAAATGGTGAAAAACTGAATGATTGATGAAAGACTGAATAGACGATAGAATGTAAAGGTTAAATGGTGGACATCAGCAGGTAAATGGTAGGATGAAAGGATGAATGGATAGATTGATGGAAGAGACAAGAGATATCTTCTGGGGAGGGTCATGATGAGTTGCTTCATGTGCTTGGTGCCATAAGAGCTTTGGTGCGATGTGGGGGTATTTTCAGTTTCTTCCTACTCGCATGCTCAAAAATATATAGTATTGTGCCAAACAGCAATTAACAGTATGACATTAAGAAGGTGCAACTATTGCAAAAAAGGAAATGTTAACATATTATTGCATTTCTCTTTCATTTTGTGTAATGAGTTAACCTGCTTTGTTTATATAAACACATTTCTCATGTGTTTTGGTATGTGCTGCAACTAATATAGAAGTTGTTAAGTATCATCATGTCTTGCCCTTAGCCCCACCCCTAGCCCCGCCCCCTCACTACACCTCTAGCTCATTTTAATGAGTACCTGCACTTATTTTTTCCCATTTAAAGCACTGCTTCTGGGTTATGTCTGGAACCCTTCAGCAAACTTGGACAAGAAGGCGCGGAGGGGTTTTAGCATGACCCAGGCCTTCCCGTCCATTGGCATCCAGTTGGGCAAACTCACCACTTTGACAGAATGCAGGGAACAGCCTCTTTTCCCAAAGTACCACACTTGCTGTGTGGCAGCACAGTTTGTCACAAAGGAGAGGGCAGAGGACAGTGGTAATAATGTGACCAGTTGTGTCTGACAGTTCGCTACCGGACCCAAACATCAGAGGCTAAGGGCACTGGCCACTCTTCACTAAGAGAAGGCGCATGTTGAAGCTCATGTCAAATCCTATGACATCTCAGCAGCACATAGCACCCCTTGTGGATAGCTCTACAAAGGGAAGAGAACGGCGGGGCCGGCATCGGCCACGCCAAAAGTATGGCGGTCGTGCCGGCCCCCCCCCTAAGACCACAGAGGCGCACCTGTCGCGCACCTTGGTGACGCGACAGGCGCGCCTCACAATCTATTGGTCCCGGGTCCTTGGGCGTGACCCGGAAGTGATTGGAATCACTTCCGAGTCACGCGATGGTCTAACGCCAGGCCGGTTAGAACCGGCCTGGCATGGAAATCAGTTAAAAGGCTGGGGAGCACAGGAGTCTGTCTCTTCGCTTCTCGCTCCCCAGCCTGCCACACCAGCCTCGCTAGGAGGCGGTAATTCGATTTTGGGAGGGACAAGTGGTCTCTCCTAGAACTCCAGGGGCAGTTAAGGCCGGTTGGCTGGATGGGTGCGGGGGAGGGGGGAGTCACGCTTTCTCTAGGCTGGTTGGCCACCACGCACGTGCACAATGGCGCCAGTAAACGGCGCAGAACTGCAAGGGCCCCTTATGGAGATAATATACAGAGCGTACGGGGGTAACCGGGGGGGGAAGTACCCTCATGGTAAACGGGCCCTCTGCGCATGCGCACTACGGCTGGAGGGCGTGGTTAAATTGATAAGGATCTGACACCAGTTAGTGACCTTGCCGTAGGCCCAAATAGGATACGCAGAAAAGTAAATGCTGTGATGATTATTAAAGATATGTTAGATTCGGATAGGAAACCTTTGTATAAGAGTTATGTTAAGGTTAGCCATCTGACATCTGTACTTATCGATTGTAATCAATGTAATGCATAATTTTCTGCGTAATTTTGTAAATATTGTAAATATTAATAATGTTTATTCATTTTATTTAATAAATACAGCCGGGGTTTTTTACAACCCCCACATCCAAAACTCTTCTCATGTCATGATCTGGGTCTGGTTATGGTAGGAGGGGGTGTAGGTAGTACCTGGCCATATTTGCCCGATGCGCTTTTACAGCACAATAATGCAGCTCAGAAGGGGGCTAACCAACAATACTGTGTGTTTTTCACCCTAATAAAGTGTGCAGAGCTGGGCTATGTGGTGTTTGCCTGCAGATTTTCCTGGTGCAAATAGTGCAGAGAAAAGCCTACAGATGGTGTATTATGACAAATGTTTTAATACCGATTCAGGAGCAAGCTCGTTTCACCGAAATCGGGTTTTGAAGTGGTCTAGGAATGGTGCATTGTGCATTAATGCCAGCATGGAACACACCTCTACGCCAGCCTCTGGTTTGCTAGTAAAAGTCATAAATGGGGTACAGTTGGACCGCCATACTCTTTGGCGTGGTGCCTCTGCACCGTCTGCACGCACCACTGATCGCTTTCAAAAGCCCCTCCTGCAGATCTTGTCTGGAGCTGTGGTGCTGCTGTCCTGTTTGCCATCAGCTTGGATGCCTGGCACAGTGCTCTTTTACTGCTAGTCACAGCAGCTGCCATGCTGTTTAACAACCATCCCCAGTGCTGCAGTGTCCCTGAAACACTTTCACTTCACCCTTTGATGTTCCTGTTTTTGTATTAGACAGCAATGATGTCACCATCCAGGACAATGCACGTGTGTACAAAGCACGAGCGGAGCAGGTGCCCTCTGTGGAGTGATAGAGGCAGGGCTTTGAGGCCAGACGAATGATGATCGCTTTTTATTTCCAAAAATAAGTATCCGTAGGTAGCAAACAGGATCAGATGGGAGTTAAAAGGGGCAGGGGATGCGGGGTGACATGGAATGACGCATGAAAGAAGAGAAGGCTCGGGGTTGTACGTTTTGAAGATTTATGGGTTAGAGCGCTGCGGTAATCAGCGCCTGCTCAGCTTGGCACAGGCCTCTGATGTCCAAGCCTGCAGGCCTCTCTCTCTCTGCGCTGAAACCGGATAGAGCGCTCTTTCACTAAGGCTTCCCCGGTTGTAATTCGAGTGATCATTTCTGCCAGTCCGCTCCATTATTTGTTCTGATCTACGTATTTTTATATTCTGTGCCTGCTGCACAGCCCCAGGAGGACTGCATGTGAAGTTCGGTCTGATCTGGGCGCTAGAAGCGAATTTAGTTTGTGCGACGAACATGCAAGTTTGTGTCTGTAACAGCAACGTATGGTGCGCCAAGTCCCAGACTAAGCCCGGGTGGAGCTGGCGTAGATGGACTACGCGGAGCTCCACGGAGTTAGACAAAAACTAAGCCTGGGCTGAGTTCGCGGAGTTCCGCATAGGGAACACCGCAAAGTGCAAAAAAACCTCTGCCTCGCTACGTGGAGCTCCGCAAGCGGCGGAGTGCATTAGGTAAATTCTGTTCGCGATGATTTTCAGTGCCAGATGCTTGTCCGCACTGTGCAATCCTCGCGAACGGCACCATGCACAGCGCAAGCGGGCGCTGCTTCCTTTCTGCCGCTCGAGAAGATTTTTACTCGAGCAGCAGCTTTCTCAACGCGAACGGACAGTTTCTCAACGCGAGCAGTCGCGAGCATGCGCGACCACTCGCAATGAGAAATCTGACCGCCCGCGTTGAGAAATCTCGCCGGGAGGTTTATTTTCCACGCTCGCGATCGCCAACTTGATGTTGACGATAGCAAACGAGGCAAAATTTCGCCGGGAGGTGGACTTTCCTCGCTCGAGCTCACCAACTTGACATTGACTAACACAAGCAAGAAAAAAAACTCCGCTCCGTGAGTTTTTCGGAACTCCGCAAGCTCCGCGTAACGCGGAAACTCTGCAAACTCCGCGACCGGAGCGGAGTTCACCGCCCAGACTTAGCAAAAACTCAGTGGAGCTACGCTCCGTTCCGCGCCTCCACCTCCCCCTAATTAAATAAATATTAAAAAAAAAAAAAAAATTAGATAAAAAAACACACTTACCACTATCGCTGTGTCTCCGGGCTGCCCTCCCCCTCCTCGCCGTGGTCTCTTCTGCAAACCGAAACCCCTACGTCAGACGTACATCTTGGGTCTGCGCACGCATGTGCAGTCCTACCACAACGTACGTCTGAAGTAGGGCTTTCTGCAGGAGAGATCACGGGGAGGAGGGCAGCCGGGAGACGCTGCGATAGAGGCAAGTGTGTTTTTTTTTATTCTTTATTTATTAAAAAAAAATATTTATTGGGGGGGGAGGCGAGGAGCTCACTGTGGGGCCCGGGGCTGAACTCCGCTCCGCTGCGGAGTTTTGCATAAACTCCGCATTCTCAGCGGAACGTGGAGTAGGCAGAAATCCGCAAGCTCCGCCAGCGGAGCAGAGTTCTCGGCCCACAGTTACCCCAGACCCAACGATCTGCCAATGCACCTCTACCCTGCACACCAACAGTATGCGTACAACATGCGATTCGCCGACATACCACCACACAACCCGCCACCCCCATCATGCACTAGTGAGAGGCAGGACAGGTTTTGTGGTTGTCCACAGCGTAGCCTTTTATCCACAACTTCACATTAAACTTTCTTCATTAAATATAAGCGTCAAGTATTTAGAATTTCTTAAAGTCAGGTGACAGTTAATCAGATGCCTTAAGCCAGAAGGTTACGCTTGCAGCAATCATCAAGAACATGTACATTGTCGTGATATCTCCTGTGCTGATTGTGCCAGCCTGAGTTCCACCCAGGGCATCCATGCATAATTGATGGAAAACATTGACAAGCCAGCATTGGTAGCAACTTTTCCCCAGCCCTCAATCCCGGAGGAAACTACCAATCCAATGCACTGCATAACGCATCGGCCCGCCAGAGTACCTGAACACAGGCACAGCCCCCAAAGTTCTCAAACTGGGCACCTCAGGTAGGGCAGAAGAGTTGAGGGCCACAAGCAGGTCAGTTCACCCTCCCACCAGTCCAGTGCCCAAAGGAATGCCCCTCGCCCAGGGGTCAGTCAGTCCAGACAAAGAATCCACTTCTTGATATCCCCCTACTATTTTGCTGCCAGGGACCCCGCCACAGGGTGAGGAGCTTACTGGCACTCTTGCCCTCTCCCCCCCACCAATACTGGCTGTGCTCGCCCCTTGCAATGGCCCCCACTATGGTTTGGGGGACAAGTGTACACCATCCCTGTGGTAAAACTCGACCCTGGACACCTGGATTAAATTGTGCCATTCTGTACCATTGATGAGCCTGCTACAATCTTCTGCACCGAATGGTTAAGTTTCTTGACCAAATAATTCATGGCCCAAATGGGTTCCTCCCCAGGCCAGACCAGACGTGGGATTACTTCAGACCACAAGATGGCTGTTGCTGGCAAATGACTCCTAACCCTCGAGTGTGCGGAGAATAAAGCCACCCTAACTCCCCGCCTACCTGGGGGACCATGTTGTTGCCCCCTGCATGAATAACAAGGATGTCCGGGGTGGGCAATGTCCCAGTTTCTAGAGCCCATCTCAAGTGATCGAACAAATCCCCCAACTGCAGCCCCACCATCCCAACCCAGTGATACCTGAAACCTGTCACCAGTTGTGCGATTTCCATCCGGATCCATGAAAGTGCTGCATCGCACTGAGAACAAAAGAATGGCCACACCAGCACACATGCAACTCCCCGCGCCTGTTAACTGTGGGAAGAAAAAGGGGACAGGTGTTACCGGGGGATGGGGCCTGTGGATACCACCACCCCCCTCTAGACCAAATGAGGCTGCACGAAGCGCTCAAAGCATGATGACTTCCACCTGCCCACCCTTTTTGTTTCCGCTGGCTACCCTATTGTGGCTGCGGTGGTGGCTGCCCCAATGCGGTAGGAGTGTGACGTGAACTGCGATGACTCCTCGCCCAGCAGGGCCAA
The DNA here is from genome assembly GCA_963921515.1 of Calotriton arnoldi. Classification (NCBI taxonomy): domain Eukaryota; kingdom Metazoa; phylum Chordata; class Amphibia; order Caudata; family Salamandridae; genus Calotriton; species Calotriton arnoldi. Next base: position 469,052 of record CAWUFW010003844.1, read on the forward strand.
GGAGCACTGGCATATCCGGGTAAACTGGAACTGAGGAACAGAAAGTTATCTAAGTATGCAAAACATCTTGGGATCCCACTGGGTCCTTCACAGCACACTCAAAGAACCTACTGAAGGTTTCAAACAAAGCAATAGAACACCCCATCGGCATGCGGAGGTTGACAAATAATTGTCCCTCAAAAGTAAACCCCAGCAGGCGAGTATCATCTGGGTGCACTGGCAAGAGGAGGAGGCGGCGGCTCCTATGTTTGATTTGGCCATCAAAGTGCCCCTCCCCATTTTCTGCATCTTGAGGATTGCCTCATCAAATGTGGTGTACTGCACAGTGCAGAGCTCTGGGTCCATACTGCCATTCACTGAGGACCTCGGTGGAAAGGATAGGCTGTAAATTAGGCAGAATTTACCAGGCTTTTTCTTAGGGGCAAGACCCAAGGGGGAACATACCAAATCTTTGCATGGACAGACTCAAAGGGGCCTGCCACCCTCCCTGCCCGTACCTCTTTCAGGATTTTTTCTTTAACCAAACCTGAGCGACGTAGCACTGACAACTGGTTAGTGGGTGGCACTGAGGTTGAAGGGCCACTGGACGTAATGCGGATCCCATACTTTGAGCCATGATATAACCGATGAGCACCTTGCTTAAATTCATACTTGCCAAGAAGGTGAGTGAGGACGTGCAAAAGAATAGGTGTGGGCATGTTCCTAGGCTGGATGAGGCTAACAGCTTTTTGGGGGGTGCTGCTCTCTTGGTCTTGCCAGCTTTTTGAAGCACTTGCTCTATGAGGGACCTTGGGTCCCACAAAAAGAGCACAGGTGTTTGAACTCTGTTGCATTCTTTTTTGTTATATTGTCAACACACCAGCTTCTTGTCCCCTGCTATTTTGTCAGACCGAAAGGGTGTGGGGTTTTTGTGACTACGGAGGCCATGTTGAACTCTGAAGGCCAAATGTTCAATCAATCAGGGATTTGTATAGTGCGGCTACTCACCCTTGAGGGTCTCAAGGCACTGAGGGGGGGTGGGGTGGGCTGCTAATCCATCTGGGTGTGGAGGTTCAGTCGAAGAGCCAGGTCTTGAGATCCTTCCCGAACTAAGTCAACATCGCGAATTGCCTGAGGTGGAGGGGCAGGGTGTTCCAGGTCTTGGTGCTGAGGTAGGAGAAGGATCTTCCTCCAGTTCCGGTCTTGTGGATCTGTGAGACAGAGGCCAGGGCGAGTTGAGCAGAGCGGAGATGTATGGCGGGTGTGTGGAAGGCAAGGCAGTGCTTCAGATATGCTGGTGCTATGTCGTGGAGAGGTTTGTAGGCATGTGTGAGGAGCTTGAATGTGATTCTCTCATTGAAAGGGAGCCAGTGGAGTTGTCGGAGGTGTTGTGTCATGTGGTTGCAGTGGGAGATGTCGAGGACCAGTCTGGCTGCAGTGTTTTGGATGTTCTGTAGTTTCCTGAGCTGTTTCTGGGTGACGCCAGAGTAGAGTGCGTTGCCATAGTCCAGTCAATTGGTGATGAGTGCATGGATGACCGTCTTTCTGGATTCTGTGGGGAGTCTTGTGAAGGTCTTTCGAAGTAGGTGGAGCGTGTGGAAACAGGATGAGGATACTGCATTGATTTGGCGGTTTATTGAGAGCGAGGCGTCCATTATGATGCCACGGTTGCATGCATGGTCTGTAGGGGTGGGAGGGGTTCCTAGTGCAGTGTGCCACCAGGAGTTGTCTCAGGCTGAAGGGGTGGGTCCCAGGATGAGTAAAGTTGATTTCCCTCTGATCCCACACCATCTGTGGGCAGACCGACTTCATTTGCCTAAACTTAATATCGTACTGAAGCGAGGCGGAGCCCTGAAATTCAGACGCCGCACTATGAATCAGTGACATGTACCTGAACAATTGTGGGGCCACCACAGGGAACTTCTCAGGCAGGATTGCTGAGTAAATAGAAAACCCTGTCACCCAATTCCTTAGGGACCACTCCACTCATACCTTCTTCGGTTTGTGCTCCTATTCTTTGCCTGCTCTCCTCTTCCCTAGGACCACCCCGGCATTAATTAGATCAAAGACATCAATCTATTCGCCCTTAAGTATCTTCTCCATTGTTTCTGCCCGCACGCGCAAAACGATCATCGATAGTGGGGCCAATGCCGGCAATGTAGAACCAAAGAGCATGGGACTGACCGTAAGTGGGGTGTGGGATGCAGGAATTGCTCAGGGGGGCTATTGCCTGTGACACCGAACCTAAAGGCGTCAGACTGCCTGTAATTGAGGCTCGTGAGGTGGTGGCTAGCGCGTGGAGTTGCAGGGCTGACACCCCGGGTTGGGCCCATACCTGAGCTGCGATGCCCCCTAGCCGACATACAGTGGCAGGAGGAACCTGACCACTGGGTTGCGCCACCACTGTCCCCCCGGCTTGTGCCGGGGGGCCACGGTAGTGATCATAGCTGTGCTTAGCAATGGAGGAGAGGCGTGTTGAATAGGACCCCCCTCAAGTGGCTGTGTTACTGCAGAGGCCGCCTCTGATTGAGGAGCGTCCCCACTCTGTGCCGTGGGGAAAAGGACCCCATCTTGTCCTGCTCAACCGGTCATCCGCTTGTAGTGCGCACTGGACCCATGGGAACCTGCGTTTCGAGATGAGCTGCCTGGGGCTGACCCCCTGACCCACCCTCACCTGCTGACAGGAACTGTGATTGAACGCCCGTCCCAATTTGCGGGGCTTCCAAGGACTCTTTGCAGTGCCAGGACCTTTTTTTTGCCACTTAGGTAGGGGAGCAGTTGATTGTTGCTCCTACTCAGGACCCTGGGACAACTTCTACAGGGCCCAATTGATGCCATGGGTCTTGGCCACTTTCTAGAGCTCCCAGAGACAACTAAATTCTTCCTGCATTGCTGGAGCGTACTTGGAGGCGTGCGCATGCTTTGGAGCCATAATAGGAGACGGAGGGCAGCGTACTGTGAAAAAGCAGGAGTAGCTGCTGTGCCCGAACACACTACGTGAAACAGAGAGAGAAACAACATGTTAATATCGATCTCATCAGGTGACCATCTCTAAGTAGAGCAGCCGTCACTGCACACCAGGCCTGCTTGCCCTCCCCACTGAATGCTATAATGTGCTCTATTGCGTCCATTACTAGAGGTTAGATGTGCATTGCCCCCTTTGCATGAGCCGTGCGAGCCAAGAAATGCAGCGGTATGCACAGGTGAAACAGTATATACCCTTGTAGCCAGACAAGAGCGGAGAACTAAAAGGAGCTCTGTATTTTACACACACATACATATATTTATATATATTTTTTTTAACGTAGACAATACCCTTAACTATAGTTGTCACTGGGCTCCTGGAATCATTGAAACACCAGGCTTGGAACACTTATCCTTCGGACAAGGGGCTTTGACCTTGCCCACTCGACAGTGACTGTAAATCTGTTTATAATGAATGTTGCCAGCTCCCCTTGTGAGCTGCACAAGGGGGATGTATGCTACAAGAGCCTCCCATGCCACCTAGCCCCAAATGTTGAGTGCCGCTTGATATTCAGCAACATGTTGGTGGGACAAAGCCTTGCCGTCCCCCGATTGCCTCCCTCCGGGCAGGCACGGCCGCTGAGTCTCTCTCCCTCCCGAGATCAGAAGGGGGAAGCGAGCTACCCGGCGAATCATTTCCCTGGGCAGCTAACATACCCAAATCACTGCTGCGCGCATATGCCCACCCCAAGACCAGTAAATAATGCCTCGTCGGTGGCTGCACCCAGCGCTGTTGCACTTGCTGCTAAAAAGGGGGATGGGAAGTTTTGGGGGATTCTGGTTCGCTGGACAATTTAAACTCTCTCGGGTGCATCCAAGTTCATGTGTGGGCCTACACTTGCATGCTCTCTGCTTTCACACAACGTGCCTGCCAGTATTTGACAAAGACTGCAATCAAGCCCCAACCACCTCCTCCACTCTGTAATTCAGAGGGCCCGCAACAGCGTCACGGTCACCGGGTGACTCCCAGGTCCACTCGTTACCTGCAGGTCCCACTGGACGTCTGCGGAAACACTTACTTCCCCTAACCCCAAAAGACTACACTCACCGCTTAGGCGGGCCCGAGACCCTAACTCTACCAAAACACCAAAGTACAGTTCCCCCCAGAGATACCGCCGCCAGTGGGGATCACCCTTCCTGTGGGGCCGCTTGGAACTACACAACCACCACCTGCGATCGTCCCGGAGACTCACCCACTCTTGACGGCCAGTGCAGGGAAACACAAGACATATTTAAGGCATGCAGCTCGCTGAGGATACTCACCACCTCAGTCGAGCTAAGGGAACACCAAAACAAACATGCATTACATCCCAAGCGCCAAAATGGCTGCACTGCACTCTATGCATTTTGCTGATTGGGGGTACTCGCCAACCCCCATTCGAGCCTTGAAAAACAACAACATGCACTAATGATCACTAGGCAGTGAGGCCTCTCCCTGTGCCCAAACAGCCGCCACAAACCTGCTTCTCCTGTTGCTTGAACTCTGATGATCCAGGTCCTTGAGCCAGGAAACGATCATCGCCGGTCCTGTCCTGGGCACGCTGGAGGAGACAAAGAGGATGGCCCAGAGATCTTGCCGGTCTTAAATGGCCCCTATGTGGCTTTGCGTGCTCCCTGATGACATCATCGCCCGCCCCCCTCTTCACCCCCCATGGAATTTACTTCTAGTGCCAAGTGGCTCCCACCCGTGTCGCAACTAAGGGCGCCCGTTGTGCGGGTTGCGCCAAAACATTTTCAGTGTTTGTTTTCAGGCATTGCTCTGGCAATGCAGCTGGATTCTGAGCTATGGGTACCTTGATGGAACAGTACTGAAGCCCAACACAGCTCTGCCAATACACCATATCTGCTTTAGAATTGGGATCCGACACGCAGCTCTGTTGTGACCTACAGCACCCGTTGCTGCTAAAATACCAGAACTCCAAACATAGTTCTACAAGTCTCAATGCTCCTCAACTGTGATTTAAAGAGCCATGTATGTCAAAACTCGGACTCTTGCTTATCTCTGTTAATGACATTAACTTAATGCACCTTAAGCCTAAACTGAAATACTTCAAGCATTTCCGGTACTGTGGCTCATTACCTCTAACATTGCCATCAATTTCAGTACAAATACACATAAAGCCCTCTCAATGCATCTCAGTGCTGCTCCTCAGCCATACAAAAAATAACTCGCACATGATATGCAGTGCTCAATAGCTCACCGTTGAATGCAATTACAAATAGAAATAGTGTTAGGTACCCCAATGTACCCCAATCTAGGCCTACGTAGCTACACGACCTTCTACCTACATTTGTCTTACCATGCTCTGCATCACGATTCTGGCACTGACCTTTTACCCAGTTATGTGCTGAATAAATTCCTTAACACTATGAAAAAGATAACTACAAATGTACTATTATGTACTGGTTTGAAAATGTGTTGTTATTTAATTATGTTGTGATTTAGGGTGTTGTTGTTTATTGGTATATATTTTGTGGCAGAAAAAGCATTACATTTGATATGCAAGGTGTGGTTTTCACGATTGTTGTGCGAGTTACAAATTGCAGTCCTAACTATTACCTGCAAATTTCATTTGCTTTTCAGTTTTAATTGTTAACCATAACTGCACTTTAACCATGGTTTTTAAGGGAATTTCTGAGAATTCCACACCTATATTTGGGTGTTATAACGAAAACTAACCATAACTTTGCTTTACCCTTTGTTTTTTTTCAGTTAAAATATTTTTTTGCTCATATAACACATCCAACCAGTTTCCATCCTGCTACTAGTAGCCAACTTCACAGAGCATAGCCCTTTGCCTTGCACAGTGGGCGTTGGCCCAAAAGGCAAGTCCCTACAGCCACACTGTATTTGGTCTTTGGCTGTGCACAGCAAGGTTTGGTCACAGGACCTATGGTCAAACACTGTGCTCAGCTTGCCATGGGCAACTAACGCCCTTGTGCATAGTCATCGGCCCTGCAACCACCCTGACATAGACAGCCAACACCCTTTGCCTGGCCCTATTTTTGTTTTTGCTAGGGTTACAAACACTGTTGTAGGCTTTGTGAACCCACTACAAGTTTTGTCGCCAGGCACCACGTACCTGGGGCAAGCTTTATGGCCTGTGTTGATCCTCCCATTGTGTCATCGGACCTGGTTACAGGTTTGCAGAACCTGAAAAAGAACCAGAGTAGGCGATTGAGCTAACTGGGGGATTCACAGTCTCTAGTCAGGATCTATGGATCTCAGGGGCCACACTAGGGTCTGCAAACCCTGTGCAAATGTTTTGTTTATTCACAGCAGGATCCCTTCAGGGCCACGCACATTGGGCATTGGAGTCAGGGTGTACTCACCCTCTCCTAATGTGCCCCTACATTTGTATCTCAGGATGCAGGGACCAAGTCCCCATGTCTTCTAATGGCAGCTGCCATGTTTTTCTCCGAGTTGTGGCCAGCCAATGAGATCATTTTGGGTTTGCAGACCCGAGTGTGGGTTCATGGACCCAAAATGGATGACAGGAGAAAAAGCTCCTTCATCTAGTAGATTTAATGATTTTTTAAATTTTAGGCCCTCATACTCATGCTAAACCGGGTCTGTGGAATTTATGACTCCTCTATTTCTATGACTTAAACACTTCATGGCCACCAAAAACGCATTTTAAATACTAATTTCTCAAACTACTGAATGGGTGTAGCTCAAACCAATTAAATGAGTTTACTTGCGTGAAGTTCTACTTTTAAAACCAGTTTGTTGTACATTGGTTCAGCATTTTTTTTCTGTTTTTGGGGAGCAGAAAATAAAAATGTAATGCAGTTTTGTCCATGAGAAGAAAATTAAGGGGTTGGTAAAAAAAAAAGTAAGATATGTCTTCCCACTTTAGCTCCCAAATGAACTTTTGCTTACTGATACAACAAAAATCTCATAATGGACTTACACAGTATTGACATAAATGTTATTCATTATCGAGAGAGGATTTTTTTGTGGTTTGGTGTAAATCACTGCAGTAATAAATAGCTTTGGAAGTAGGCGCCGGCTGTGTTTGAAAGGCTTAACACTTTTGTATATATTGTTGTTTCAATTTGTGGTTTTGAAAATTCTCAATTGCTGTCAGTCCTGTTTGATTTTTTTTCAAGTAATGTATGATGGCAGATGAAGGGGATCAATGTTTCATCTTTTTTCGTTGCCATCTAGAAAATCGCGATTGTGGTCAAAATGGCATTTCTGCAGGACAGAAAATACAAATTAGACAGCTAAGGGGCAGCACTAGAAGAGATTTGCAACCCCAGGGGGAAAGCAAGGGTGCACTCTGCAGCATGGAAAAAAGGAGTAAAAACAATGGAATAAATTAAACATTTTCTACAAATCCTGATCATCTGACTCCCATTTTATCTTCGGAAATTGACACAATATTGCGAAAATCATGATTTTCAGGAACTCACCAATTCCAAATTGCAATTAAAAAAAAATGAGGCTTAATCAAAAAAAAAGTTACAAATTCAAAACTATGATTGGATGAAGGCCCTAGTAGGGTGTATAGTTTGGTTGTTGCTGCTAACCCTGCTGCACAAGACCGAAGCCTGGGCATAGTGCATAATGTGTATATAGCAAATGAATACAGTATATTTAAAAAAAAGCTGAAATTCAATAAAAACATAGTTGAAGATTAGTTATGGCTTAGGAAATACAATCCTGGAAAAGGCCCTGAAATTCACTGTTCTTTTATGCAATGCACACCATAACTCACGCCCCCCACATACTCTGTGCATCCCTTTGCAAAGTTATGGTACATATTGTATAACATAATTGATGAATTTCAGGTTTTGTTTTGGGGCAGTACATATTTGTTGCACCATGACTAACCTCTAACTGTGTTTTTTTTAAATTTCTGGGTTTACTATGATATACTAGGATATCTGCCATGTACACAAACATAGGGCCCAATTACGAGTACTCGCTATGGCGGTCCGACCACTGCCCTCACTGTGGGTCCGCCTGCAGTATTTCGAGTGTGGCAGTCGGACCGCCACAGGACCTCCACCTCTGCCGGGATCCAGGATACCATTGTGGTGCGGACAGGGGAAGTAATATGCTGGCAGTGCCAATGCCGGCACTGCAGAGCATATTACGACTTGTCTCTCCACCGCCCTTTTCATGGCGGGGAGCCCGCCATGATGCAGGGCCCCTGACAGGACCTCCTGACAGGGCTCCTGGCTGCATCTGGGCATGGATGTGCATGGGGGAGGACACATATTGTGCCCCCCTACAATTGCACCTTCGTTCCTGCACGGTGTGGCATGCACGACATGGTGCATGCCACACTGTGCAGGAATGTGCAGTCGGCACTCTCCCGGTGAAGGTCTGCGTGTTAGGCTCTCTTATGAGCCTAAAATACCACCGCAATGAGACTGCCGCCTCATCTGCCTGCCCTGGATTCAATGGGGAATCCAGCGGGCGGGCGCACCACGGCCTTGATGGTCCTCGCAAAGTCGTAATAAGGCCCATAGTCTCTTGCCTATCTGTAATGTTGTTCAGGAATGGACAATAATGTTGCTCCACATATGACAACAATATTGACCAGATACACATGCAAATGACAAACTGACATCTTTTGGTTCATTTGGGTAGTGTTATAAGTGTCTTGGAGGCTGGGAAAAGGTAAGATGCCAATACAGTGATATAATCAATGTTACTAAGATGAAAAACAGGCGTTCAAGAAATAATCTCTTTTCATTCTGAAAGAGTCTTTTAATATTTTTCAGAATGTCTGCTGTATCATTTACAGCCAAGGGTGATAGGACACAAGACGGGGGGCCAGGATGATTTCAGCTTGGGCAAACAGCTTAGACACAGGCTGCACCTGCCCGCAGTGGCGTCACTAGTGGGGTGCGGGGGTGCGGATTGCACCGGGTGACACCATCACATGGGGTGACACCGTGAGCCTCTGCTTTAAATCGCTACATAAATCAGGAGGAACTGCCTGCCCGCTCCCCTCACCCCCCACAATTCCCCAGCACGCCACTGTCTGCAGCACTGCACCTCTTTCCTGTTCAGAGACATGAAGCAGTAAATTCCCCCAGTCTAGGGGTGTAGCTGTCAGTGGTGCAGCAGGTGCAGTGGCAACAGGGCCCAGGGTTCTGAAATCCTACTGCATTCACAATATGGTGGTCTTTTACTATGTGACTTACCTGCACACACTACTCTTCCAACTGCACCATAGCACCTCAACTCTAATCTACGCTCCATTCGCCCATGTACTGTGGAACGGACAACCAACCCCGCCCAAAGCAGGTCTGACATACACCTCAGTCAGTTCTGGACTACGGTTAGCCATTCATTTCTTACAATAACACAAAAAAGATAAAAATGCTTTACAATGGAAACAAAGGCTCCTGGGGCGCAGATGAGGCAAGGTAGAGGGCAGAGCCGCAGGTGTCGCCCTGTGGCTGGTGAAAGGAGTGCTTGGAGCCTGCCATCAGGTAGCCTGGGGACGGTCTGTGCCGTCTGCCCTCCGGGAGCTCATTCCTAGGAAATGTTTACAAACTAGCAATATTTATACATCTTAATAGACTATGTATATGTCCCTCTATGATGTGCTGTGCAATAACTCCAAGTAGCGTCTTACTGCAAGGAGGGGGCACCCCATGTGCTGCATCAAGTCAATTGTTGCAGCCAGATGCACAGTGAGATGCCCCTGAATAGCCTAAATACGGTTTTCTTAAATGCCTGGGTAGCACCAGCAGTAATAAAAAAAAATGCATTGGCAAAGCCAATATGTCTTGCACTGGCTGGTAACTTTTCGACTTGATCAGTGCTTGTTTTGTTTGGTCATGCTCTTTGTAAAACTTTGTTGGGAGAGCTGCCGGGCAGTCTCCAATATAAAAAAATTTGCTAAAAGCAAAAACATTCATTATTTCAAAAAGCACACATTACCATAGTAGGCCCTCGCATTAACGGGAACTACTTTGTGTATGGATGTGCTCCTTGTGTAAGAGCAGCATTCTGCTACTCACAGTGAAATTAACCAATGGCCGAATTGGGCTGAACCATTGCTCTATGCTTTAGGGGGCAGAAGAAAAATGTGAATGACACAACTGACTAATGGATGAAGAGGGGAGGATGAATGCTTCTATAAGTAAGTTTATTATACACATAATTTAACTGAAATCAGAAGGTTTTGGCTAACACCAGACCCAAACAACCATTTGCAATGCAATAGGTCTTGCATTTGCGAGACTTTGATGTATTGGCATTGTAAATGACAATGCCTTTTATTTATGTTTTCTGAAAACCTGCAAGTGGTGCGTACCTCTTGCAGGTTTTCAAAACACATAAATAAAAGACATTGTTATTTAATAATGCCAATACCTCAAACTCTCACAAAAGTGAGAACTTTGTGGCACTCGTGCTTTAGCAGAAAACATCGTAAGCTAAAGCGCAGGTGACGCAAAAGCTTAGAAAGTAAAGAAATAGATTTTTTTTTCTATTTCTTTACTTTTTAAGCAATCGCGGCACCAGCGCTTCAGGTTACGATGTTTACAGCTAAAACGCGAGTACCGCGATTGTAACAAAAGTGAGCAAATAGAAAAAAAATGGTGGCGTACACTTTTCTTTCTATTTGTTTACTTTTGTTACAATGTTGGCACCCGTGCTTAGGCTTTAAACATCTTAAGCTAAATCGCGGTTGCCGCGATTGCTTCAAAAGTAAAGAAATAGAAAAAAAATTAAAAATTCCTATTTCTTTGCTTTTCAAGTAATAGCGACACCCGCGTTTTAGCTTAAGCTGTTTAAAGATAAAGCGTGGATGATGGCACAGTAAAAGAAAGTAAATAAATTTAAAAAGGCATGCGGCCACCATTCTTTAGTGCTGGCCGCAGTCGTTAAATTAAAAAAAAACAAAAGTGGGGGCGAGCGTGTCCTGCCCTCAAAAGCAGGAGAAAAACCATTAACAAAAGAGTGCTCGGAGGCTGTCATTGAAAGTTACCAAGTAACAACACATGTAACATGGGGCGTCCTGATGGGAGGTAACAACAGAAGACAGAGAGGTACTAAGGAGGGACTAATACGCCTATTAACAAATCAAAGGCCAACCTTTACAAAGGACATTGACAGGTGCCAATTACAAAGATGGATGGAGAGTGGGCGGAGCTTACAGTCCATACCTGAATACAGCATGTCTCAAAGAGATCGCGCAAGCGCTGCCTAGGCGAGACCTTAAAATGACAGTAAAATGTGTCCTTACTGCGCTGCCATTTCTTCTTATCCTTAGCTTTAGATGCATCCATTACAATGCATTGACTATGATGCACAGGAATGTCTTAGGCACATCTGCCTATGCCCTCCACATGCTATCTGTCAAAGCTGTCAAAGCTGTCAAAGGTGTCTGTACTGGTGGAACATTCTGCATGAAAAAGTGGGCATTCACATGTCGATGTGAAAATAGCTGCATATGTTAGCCCTTCGGAACTAGAACGTGCACAACTTTAAGTAGAAAAGGTAGAAAAAATGTTCAGTAATAAATATTAAACATGGAAGCATGCATTGCCCAAATGGCACCAACTTACAAATATCTTTGAGGCATATGCATTGTTGACAAGTCTTCCAATGAGAATGCCTATACAAACCTATAGAAAAATCTGATTTAAAGTTTTACCCCCGGAATTTATTTCATAATTTCAGAAATTACACATTTTCAATTCTAATTATTTGCAACAATAAGATTAACTGTTATAAAATATAGAAAAAAACCTGTGCTAACAAGTATTGGCAAAGCCAATATATCTGGCTTGTTTTTGTCATTTGTTCTTTGTTGTAATAGCTGTGATTTGTTGTGTGATATGTTTATATGCACTAATAGAAAATTTACAAAAAGGCACTGAAATACTGGACAGGTGGTGCCTGTGTCAAGCACATGATTTTCAGTCACATAATTTAGGCCACCCTTTAAATTACATAGGCCACAAATACTGGTCCGGTGGCTCACTGTGTCAATCGCAGTATTCTAGTTCACATATTCTATTCCAGACTTAACATATGTGATGTGGGAGTGACACTGCAATCATTACCACACTCTTGTAGTGGAACCATGTGTTATACGGAATAAAATACCACCAAATATGCATAATGGGGGTATTGCATCCATTAAGTCACTTGGCCTGTGGTCTCTTGGCTTTATAGGTAGTGGTAGGCTAAATTATTTTTAGTATGTGGCATGCGGATGTGGATCACAGCATAAATGTGTCAGTTTTGAATTATGCACACCCATCAACAGTGGGCTTAAAATTGTAGGAAGTTTCATACACTAATTTCACAGTTGTAAATGGACCACACGTGCCCCCGCTTTGCATTTTGCCTCTCTCCCTCTAACCCAGTTCCACTTTTCCCTTCTCTCCTGCAGGATCTTCGTGGTGGGAATTGGCTTTTTTACCCTCTGTCTGTTGATGACGTCCTTTGGGGGGCAGTTCTCTGCGACTCGCCTGGCTGACTCCCCCTTCACCATGAGAGCAGAAGGTAAGCCATCCAATCTGAGGCATTATCGACTGTCCAATATCCACTGCAGGTTAGCCAATAAGGAATCAAAGCAAATTTGCAACAGGCCTTTTGAAAGCACCAAGACCAGCCCAACTTGGTTTCCCTTTTTGCTCTAGCAACCATTGATAAGTTGTGCCTGACGCGTGTCTGGCTTTTTGACAGCCCCACTTGCCTTTCACTGGCAGTGACCAGATATAAAACTGACTTTTCTGTGTTATATATGTGATTTACTCTCTTCCAGCCCTGTCAACCTTTCACTTTTGTGGGTGACGAGTGATTGAACCTTTCCCAGTCCTACTGACCTTTGCAAATCCCTGCCTGTAATGTGAGCCTGCTCAATTTAAGAGCACCAGTCTTTCGTACAGTACATACATACAATGTCTGTTTTTTAGATCGACCATGTAGAGCGTGTGGCCACAAAGAGGACATTTTTTAACACACCTTTTCTTGAAAAGTATTTTTACTTCAAGTATTTATTATAATCTTATGTCTCTTATTTTTAAATGTATTATCAGTCTATTTATTAAATCATACAAAACTAAATATATAGTATTGTTTAAAATAAAGACAGTCTTAAACACACACACACACGCACATAAAAGATTTCATTAGTAAAAATACTTTTCAAGAAAGAAAATACAGTTGAAGACATTTCCATTATACCCTCTGCCCAGACAGAGGTCCAGTGCTTCCTACTGCCAAAAAGCAAACTAGGGGCCTGATGGTCAAGGCATTTTTGTGTCGTAAATAATTTGATTTGGAGTTTGCCAAGGGAAAAATGCTTTTTTCAATGTACTAAACCCATTTTAAGAATCAGTAACTTTTTTCCGACTCTTAAAATGGGTTTAGAGATGGATAGGTAATCACTATTTGGAAGGAGTGTATTGTAGGCAATTCCTATATATATGTATCGATGGTTAAGGACCGAAATAGCGGTCATAAACCACTGAGCAGTTACTGACCCCTACGTTTAAGTTGGAGCCTTCTCATTTGTGAATATTAAAAAAAAGAGTTTGTTCTGGAGTAGACAATGGTCCATGGAACCACTGCTAGCTCTCAGTTTACATTTTTTAACAAAAAATAGTTTTTTTTTTAAATGCTGTCCGTTTCCTTTTAAGACTTTTATTAAAAAAAAGTTTACTTTATTGAAAGGAAATCACAGAACTGGTGGTCAGCTGACTCCAGCAGACCACCATTCCTGTGATGGCTCCAATCGGAGTGAGTCATCATTTGTGACCTACTGCATGCATTTTAATGAGGTAGGTCAGATTGTTACCCACTCCGAATCTGAGTTTTCTGAACCAACATGTTTGTACTTGTAATAATTATATCTTGTTCACAAACCGATTTGCTAGAAACTGTCAAGGAAAAGCTTACTAAGAAGCAGCTTTTTCTTTTTGTACATCAACTCTTTCTTTCTGTTGGCCTACACTTGTGAAAACAATTAAACTTATCTTTATGAAGTCAAATTATTGTCGATAACAGATTTCATATGTAAATGTGGAGTGCCGGGGTATATCTCTCGTAAACTTGTAAATAATAAGGTTCCCTTTGTATAAACACACCTCAGGTGGTAGGGGGTAACATTACCCTGAGTGGCACCAATATTTGACCTATCTACATATACTGTGGTTCTTTCTAAAAAAATATGCCCACTAAATAGCTCACTATATGAGGTGGCACTTTTTGTTCCATTACCATCCTGCCGTTTGTTACATATTTGTACTTGGGGCAATTTGGAATATTATTTACTTGCCACAAAAATACTGGTCTCAAATTGCTACCAGTATTTTGCAATCTGTCAATAATACATATGGTCCCTAATACGTTAAAACTATGACATAAAGGGCCAGATGTACTTAACTATTTTGTGGTCACAAACATTTCAATTGGAGACCACAAAATAGGTATTTCTAGTTTACAAAACCCATTTTAGGAGTCAGTAAAGCTGGTAAACTTTCACTGACTTCTAAAATGGGTTACTGAATTGTTACCAATTTGCAATTCGGAAGATGGGTGCTTTGGGTGTCTCTTCCAAACTACGAATCTGCACCTTATGCGTATAGTGTATATAATTTGCGACTGGAATTACAGTCGCAAACCATTGAAAAGTTACCAATTTCCAAGCTGGTTATGGTAACCTGTTTGGAAAAGGGAAGGGTTCCCTCTTGAACCACTTCCCCTTTTGTGATTTGGGGTAAAGATTTTCATGGGACTACTGCAAACTTTCTCAGAAACTTTAAAAAAATCCTTTTTTTTAAAGCAGCCACGTTTCCATTAAAGAATTTGGGCTACTTTAAAAAAAAAAAACTGTTAATTAAAATTAATCATAGATACTGTGGTCTGCTGAGCCTTGCAGGCCCCCATCCCTGTGATTTTCACAAATCGGAGTGAGCTTTAATTTGACACCTACCAAAGGAATATTAGGTAGGTGGAACTGCAAACTAGTCCAATTGCTTATTTTACGAACCAACCTCAGTACAGAGGTTGGTTCGCAAAATAAGTTTCAAGTCACAAAAATACTGGTCGCAAATTGCATCTGCTTTTTGCAACCACTAATTTAGTGCATCTGGCTCAAAGTTCCTATTGACAGCAACACATTTCTGCGCCCATAGCTAAAGCAACAGTTGAGTGACCATGTAGGGAAAAAAAAGGAGTTTTACTTTTTTCCGTAAAGCACAAGGATCTTGAAGCTGTTCTTGCATATGTCACATAATTCTATAATTAGGGAAGAATGGCATGAATAGTTGTACCAGGGTTTTCCTTTCCACAACTTTAGGTCATCCAATCTTATTCCAGCTAGAATCCAGGAAGTATGAAGACTATATAGGCAGAGTGACCCTATGACAGTTGTACGGACCTAACAGCCTCATGTGAAGAGATGTACCCCCCAGCAAAGTGGCTGAGCCCACCTCTCCACTTGGAACTGTGTGAAGTGGGAAAAAAGATGGGTGTGCATGCCGCAAAGAGGCCACCCTCTTCCAGGACTGGTGCTCCAAATGCAGGTTCAGCTGGGTGCTCGCTCAGCAGATGTGCTCTCTGATGTGCTGCCACTATATTGGGTCACCTAAGCACAAATACACCACAGATGGTGGCGTAACGCTCACAGTCCCCCTCTAAACTATGATAGAAAGGTGACACCCAACATTACCCAGCAACCTCGGCATAGTAGGAAGGATTCTGGAAGCCATACTGGTTGTGACTCTCCCATCCCTTTCTGGAAGGAGGAGCATTAGAACGTGGGGGAAATGGTGGAATCCATTCCAGGCTTGCAAGGGAAGGGAAAGAGCCTGGGGCAACATGGGTAGAAGGGCCCCAATTAATTGAAATTGAAGGTGTAGGGAAGATGTGTGAGGGGAAGAGTAATCCATTACACCTTTTAATCGGTGGAGCCTTGTTGTGACCCTGTAAGGGAAGTCGAGAAGATTTGCCATAGCTTTAAGCAGTGGGTCCATTGTTTGATTAAGACTGGAGCCAATGACACGAGTGACTAATCACTTTGACTACTGTCTGGAGGTACTGTAGGGAGATCGACGTCCAGTTTCAAAGGCAGTGGAGCAGTTTAGCAGTCTGAGGATGCTGAGTGAGCCATGGTCTGCTCTCTCCAACAGGTCATCCCAAATGAGGTTAGTGCAGTTTCTGTACAATGGTGTGGATACCACTCAGATCAGTACTGGTTAAGGTGCTCCGGGATTCAATGTGGTACTAAAGCTGGGCTATAGCGAGGCCTGCAGTGAGCGGTAGTTGTTAAATTCGTCCTGGTCCAGGGTGGCCGTCTTTTGCAGGGGGTGGGTAGTCACTAACATTGTATTGTAATTGCATTTATATAGCGCTTACTACCCCTGACGAGGCGTCAAAGCGCTTTTTTGGCGAGTAGCACGCTACTCCGGAACCCATAAAGGATTAGTGTTGAATTAGTATAGTGAAATATGAAAGTAATTAAAGTGGTGGATAGGTTAGTCAGTTATTTGGATTCGGAAGGATAGCGGAAGGATAGAAGAGGAAAAAAGGTTTGTATTTATATAGCTCTTGTTACCCCTGATGGGGTGTTGAAGCGCTTTTTTTTTTTTTTGGGCAGTAGCACGCTACTCCGGAAACCCATAAAGGATTAGTGATGAATTAGTATGGTGAAATATGAAAGTAATTTGAGTGGTGGATATTAGTCAGTTATTTGGAGTGAGAAGGATAGCGGAGGGATAGAAGGGGGAGAAAGGTTTTCATTCATATAGCACTTGTTACCCCTGGAGGGGTGTTGAAGCGCTTTTCTGGCGAGTAGCACGTTATTCCGGAACCCATAAAGGATTAGTGTTGAAAATTAGTATAGTGAAATATGAAGTAATTTGAGTGGTGGATATGTTATTCAGTTATTTGGATAGAGAAGGGTAGCGGCAGGATAGAAGAGGGAAAGAGGTTTGTATTTATATAGCGCTTGCTACCGCTGATGGGGTTTGAAGCTTTTTTTGGTGAGTAGCACGCTACTCTGGAACCCATAAGGATTAGTGTTGAATTAGTATAGTGAAATATGAAAGTAATTTGAGTGGTGGATATGTTAGTCAGTTATTTGGATTGAGAAGGGTTGGGGAGGGGTAGAAAAGGGAAAAAGGTTTGCATTTATATAGCGCTTGTAAACCTGATGGGGTGTTGAAGCACTTTATTGGTGAGTAGCACGCTACTCCGGAACCCATAAAGGATTAGTGTTGAAAATTAGTATAGTGAAATATGAAAGTAGTTTGAGTGGTGGATGTGTTATTCAGTCGGATAGAGAAAGGTAGCGGAGGGATAGAAGAGAGAAAAAAGGTTTACATTTATATAATGCTTGCTTACCTCTGATGAGGTGTTGAAGCGCTTTTTTGGCGAGTAGCACGCTACTCTGGGACCCATAAAGGATTAGTGGTGAATTAGTATAGTGGAATATGAAATTTGAGAAGTGAACATGTTGGTCTGTTATTTTGATTGAAAAGGATAGTGGAGGGATAGGAGAGTGAAGGATTTTGATTTTATTTTTTTGGGAGGTCATCAGTAGGAGGAGGCTTTTGGATGAGTAAAAAGGGGTTGTGGAGGGGAAGAGTCAGAGGGAAGAGTTTAGAAAGGCTTGTTTTGGGGATTGGTATAGTAAAAGAGGTTACAGATGATGCAAGGAGGGGTAGAGTAAGGGAGAGTCTAGAAAGGGTTATTTTGGGGATCATAGTAGTGGTATGGGGTTTGGGATAAATGAGAGAGTGGGTGTAGAGGATATATTGATAGATGTATAGGGTGAGAAATAGGGTAGTGCATTGGAAAGAGTAGTAGAAAGAAGTTTGAGATTAGTCAGAAAGTTTGGTTAGAAGATATATTGCGAGAAGTATAGGGTGAGAAATAGGGTAGTGCATTGGATATGCTGAATTAGAAGAAAGTGATAAATATATAGATCCATAAGTACATTGAAAGTATATAGATGCATAAAGGAGGTAGGTATATGTAGATTAAAGATATTGATAGAGGTACAGGATGAGAAATAGGGTAGTGCATTGGATATGCTTTTCAGGAGGAAAGTAACAAACACACAGATCCAAGTACATGGAAGGTACATAGATGCACAATGGAAGAAGTACATGTAAACCAAAGATGCACCAGATAAACTCTGGTTTTCAAGTGTTATTGTACTTTAATTTTTTTAACTTTTTTTTTAGACATAATTATTCTACATGTTTATACAAAGCAATACACAAAGATAGGTACATATCTATAGTAAAAATAAATGATTATATACAGAGGGATATGCTGTAAATTTCTGTTTGCGTATGGTGCTTATGTGGGGAAGAGCCAATTCTTGAGTAGTTTTCTGAAGATAAGGTGGCTGACCGTGGATCTTATGTTGGGGGGTAAAGAGTTCCATAGTCTGGCTGCTTCAACAGAGAAGGATGTACCACCCATGTTTTTTTTTATGGTATCTTGGGATTTTGAGGCGAGGTGCCATTTTAGAGCAGAGGTTCCTTTGTTGAATGTGTTTGGTGATTTTATTCCTGATGAAGACCGGTCCCATTCCATGTATTGCATTGTGGGTGATACAAAGCAGCTTGAACATGGATCTTCTGGCAACCGGTAACCAATGCAGGGCTTTCAATGCAGGTGAGATGTGGTCTCGCGGTTTGATATGCAAGAGTAGTCTGGCAGCCGAGTTCTGAATCCGTTGTAGTCTTTTCATGGTCGTTAAAGGTGATCCGTGGTAGAGGCTTTTGGTGTAATCGAGTTTGGACAGAACAAGGGAGATGGTAGCTTGGACCTTGTGTGGAAATCCCAAATGAGGGAAAATTTGTCGCAGCGTTTTTATAGTGACAAAGCTTGATCTTGCTAGTTTGTCCACTTGGGCATTCATCGATAGCTCGGAGTCCATGGTCATTCCGAGGTTTCTTACTTCCTTCGATACTTTAGGTGGTGATCCCAGTTCATCAGGGCAGGCGGCAAGCGGGTCATAATGTTTCCAATCGCCACACATGAGTATTTCCGTTTTGGAAGCATTCAATTTGAGGTGGCTCCAAGTCATCCACTGATAACACATTCACAGCTCCTCTTGCCTATTCATTCAAATCACTGTTCAGTTATTTTGACTTTCGTAAGGCACTGGTTTTTTTTTTATTTGTGGTAGCTTCAGAGTGCTGAGATGTACAGCAGGAGAAATGGAAAACAAACAAAAAACTGAATATTGTCTATTTGAGTCCAACAGGACGAGGAGACAATCTGTCATGCTTCGATCACAGGTCTTCAGTGTAATGAATGCCCAGGTACTACAGTTTGCTGATTCTGAGGGAGGTAGTTTCATTCTGCTCTCATTTGGAAATCCAGAGCATTCTAGAGTTTAGGGTCCAGAGCTCTCAAGGACCATCCGCGGTGTTTCAGTTGCTAGAATGAGCATTGAAGGAGCAGATGCATTGATGCTGTTTGATGCTTCTTGGCAGGGGATGATGGGGAGGTCAGGTTTTGCAGATCTGACTGTCCTGTAGGCCTTATGCAGAGAGTAACATTACATCCTGGAGTCTACTGGGAAGCAGGGGAGTACACACAGTGCTGGTTTGGCTCCTTCATATCTCTGAAGGATTAGCCACATCCTGGTGGACTTATTTGAAAGTTATGCCTATATCATTTTTAAAGCACTCCTACACTTACAATATTTTGTTATTACCTGGCAATAAAACAAAGCTAACAGGCACTGAGCAGGACGTTGCGGTTCTTACAGACCATTAACTTAGCTGTAATGAACTTGAGTGTTGTACACACTTTTTTCACAAGCTCAATCATGCGTCTGTAGCACATGGCACAACATCATTCCATTGAATGACCTGAAATACTTCACATTCTTGGATTATGGCCTTGAAAAGCACTGCTCCTGTTTGTGCAATAATCATATTCAGACCTAATGCTTTTCTAAAGGCAAAATGGCCTTAGCGAACATTCTGGGTACACTTCGAAGCATCATGCCCTCTGACGTAGGTTTCTGAGCAGGCAGAACTGGTGCCCATGGCTTCAGTTCTCCTCTGAGGAGAAGATTGAGTGGCTCCCACTGCACTTCTCATCATAAACTCTGCTGACCCTTCCCTCAAGGGGATAAGTGCTTTCTTCACATACTTTTCAGAATGGACGATTGAAGGCAAGAGGACCAATGCATCATTTCACGACCTCTGTCTCACAGGCAACGCTCTGTCTCTGCTAGAAAATTGAACTTTGGAATAAATTCCCCAGTGCCTGGCTGGAAGAGCCCTGCCAATACAGATGATGCCGAGGAGCGCACCTCCATGGGAAGCAGGCACTTCTCAGTTCATGGCTGCGCGTGCCTGTGTCTAGGACAGCGCCTGATAGATTTGATTCTGGAAGTAGGTGTTTGCGTTATTGAAACTGTATTTGCCGCCTATGGCCTGGATCTGACACTACTAGTATGGACAGTCAGTAAAGTGATAAACTGATAGAAAGCAGGATCTTAGACATTGTTGCATAGTTCACCATGTATTGACGCTAGATGGGAGATTAGAGCCTGAGATTAAAGTTATCGATGATGGTATGAGAAGCGATTTGTAAGCGTTAGTTGTATGGAGTAGTAGTTTAAAAGGGGAACCTTGCATGTCCTGTGTGCTGGACATGGATTCGGACATTAGGGGCCTTATTAGAGCACCCCTGTCAATCAATCACTCTATTTAGATTTTGTGGGGAGCATTGTATCTGCTCTGGGAGAGCCTCGCTGGCTCTGCCAGTGTAAACTTCTGACCTGTCCGTCAATGGGCAGGGTCAGAGTGACAGGCGTCCTTCACTACTGAGGGCAGGGTGAGCGTCACTGATTTGAAAGGTGGACTGGAATAAAAGTGCTTATGTGTCGGGTCATTTATTTTTTATTTAGGGAAAACAAACTCTTCCTTTGTGACATTGTTTTCTCTAATCATAAAAGTTTGCCTACATTGGTCCAGCGCTGCAAGCAGTCCCAGTCCGACCCTGATTCAGTGGCGTGGAGGCAGCTGATGCAGTGACTGGTCCAGTCACAGCACAGAGGTCCCTTCCATACAGCCAGGCTTCTGTTAGGTGGAGCAGGCCATGCCCTCCGCCACCCTGGCACACCAGTGGACAGTCTGCCAGGGTCTACATAACCCGCGAGGACCGAGATGTTTAGACAAAGTTCTAAAACCTTCTTCACTTTTCCCACTGCTCGTGGCCAAGCATCACCTTCACGAACTCGAACCCCTGAAATTGTTGATGATTTGAATTCATTAAGATGTGTATCATTCTGGTTTAGCTCTAAGGATTCCATGAGAACGCAGACTTAAAGTTTGAAGGCTTCTGGTTAGGGGTGAGCACCAATTTTGGTTTTTCTTGCTTGCATAATTTGTGAATTTCGGGAATTTCGTGATACGCAAAATACACGAATTTTTGGAATTATGTGAGTGCAAAATTTCACACACATTTTGGAACGGGGTCTAGCTCAAGTGCAACCTGTTTTGAGAAAAACTTGTATGAGCTAATTTTCTCCCCAAGCCAGTCTTCTTGACATACCTCGAGTGACTTTTGAACACGAGCTGTGCTCCCACATCCATTTTTCACTGAAGATGCCCAAAGAGGGTTTCGTGAAAATCACATATAATTTTGAATAATATTCCTGAACTTTTGAAAGAAAACAAATATGCAATTTTGCACCCGTGCATAGTTTTTGTCTACTTTTTATAACTTTACCTGAAAGGGTAGGCCACGAAAGGACAATGTGCGCCCTTGTCTTTTTATTGTCGGTCTTATGCTGGAAAGGGCAGGCCCCTCTGGGTAACATGCGCCTCTTATTTGGTTGTGATATTTACTGGGAAGGGGCGGGCCTCCACAATTGTGTCCACCTTTTATTTCGGATACCCTTTGGGGAAGCGTAAAACTGTGCAGGGTAGGACTTACTCTAAAGAAAAAAAGCATTTACAAATGCAATACGTTTTTCCTTCCCCAGCCCGCTCTCCAATTCGGATGCATTGACCTATCTGTCCTGGGATTTGGATAGAGGGTTGACTTACTGTGCATATTACTTCACTTGTTCCATATACTCACTTGCACTGCTTACTCTCGGCTTTTAAGCCTGCTTGAGCTCGCATGAATTCAGCACCATATATGCCAACATTATGCAGGATTTACCCTCATTAAGCCCGGGGCAGGAGTATGCCAAAGTGTGCACAATCATATCATTCATGTCCCCAATTGATCATGAATTGAAACTTTTACATGCCTTGATACCCATGACGTGTCAAGATTGATCCTCATTGTGCAATGGAATCATCACAATATGCCAGGACCACTATTCTGCCATGGATGCCTATAGTATGTCTGGAATTACCACTACATCTAAGTGATGAGCACTATTGTGCAATGAATGGCCACAATACAACATGGATAATCACCATCATGTTGGGATTTCCATTATACAATCTGTGAGCACCACTATACCATTGATGGTACCATTGTGCCATGGATCACCAAAATATGACAATATTGCAGGAATTGCGACTATCATGCCAGGGCAAATTATAGTTCTTACCATCAAAAATTGAATACACACAATATCCTAAGGATTACCGGCACTCTACCAAGACCTGAATTGATACTCCCAACCTAGTAAGAAATACCACAAGTATGTGAGGAGCAGCGTTTTAGCAAGGGTTGGCATCATACAATGGATGCCCCACGTAGGTAAAAATTACCATATTGTGCCAGGAATATAATTTCACCATGGTGGGCAGCATGTCATCCAGAGACCTTCATTACACATAGGCCATGATTTTAGCACAAGCTTAGCATTGTGCATGCAATAACATTTTATCTGGGGTTTGCATAATGCTTTGAGTGATCAAGTTTGCAGGTGTTATGTGTTATCACTATTGTGCCAGGACCAGCTTTTTGCCTAGGTTGGGCATCATGCTAAGTGTACTCACAAGTTACCAAGACGTACCACCATTGTATGAGAACTAGCATTTTATCAGAGTTAGGCAATGGGCACCATGTCGTGGATATCCACAAGGTGCTAAGAATTACCACAGTTGTGCTAGGGCCAGCTTTTTACCAGGACTGAGCATCATTCCATAAAGGTACAAGTTGAGTCAAAATACTATCACTATGTGAAGACCAGCATATGGCAAGGAGCGGCAATGAACATCATGCCCTGGATAACAGCAAGTTACAAGAATAGCCACCATAATAAGGGGGGAGGGGCGCATTTTAGCAGGAGTGGCAAAACACATCATGCCATGGATAATTTCAAGTTGCCATAAATTACTACTTTGATGCACCCACCAGCCATATAAACTGACAAATGCATGAACACACACTCGCACTCAAATATGAAGTCATGCACACAAACATACACACTCGTAGACACAAATGCTTGCCTTCCACTTCTGTCTCGACTCCCACTGGTGTCCAGACTCCTTCTCTGAGTTACCTATCCTTTTCCTCAAATGCAGGCTACTGCTGGAGCTTTGGGTGTGGTTTCCTTCAACATTTGCAGAAACACAGTAGGGCTAGTGAGGGAGACTGATAGGACTGCCTTTGGTGGCATGGAGAAAGTGATGCAGAGAAGTAGTGTCTCTGAGGGAGGAAGTGGAGAGGAATGCCAGAAAGGGTTACTTGAGAGTTCTTTGGGGAGGCATGCAGGAGTGCCACAGGGAGCTGATGGAGATGGTGCATGGGAGTGCCTTGGGAGGAATTAGGAAGGTGGCGCATAGAATTTCCTCCGGTAGTTTGGGCGAAGAGGCAGGCAGGCATGCCTTGGGCAGCCTGGGAGAGGAGGCAGATGGAAGTGCTGAGGGCAGCTGGGGAGGGGACAGTAAAGGACTCAACGACTATGCGTTAGGGGTCCAGCGGAATGCCGGGGTGGAGAGGGGCAAAGTGGTGTTTATCAGGGGGCCAGAGGCAAGGCGTAAACTGATGTGCCTCGGACGCCAGGGGTGGGAGGCTGACACATTTGGCATCACTGTACAGGGATTACTTTATCATGTTTTTCCACCCACGCTACAAAACAATGGTAAAGGGCTTTTTAGATCTTACCTGGATAGCGCGTGTGCTGGTTCTTCGCAGCCTTTTGTTTTATAACGGTGGGCTTAGAGGCTACCCATGGCTTCACTGTCAGTTGCTGCAGGCTTCCTTCCTCTTCATGTGTTTGTCCCTCCCCTAGAGTATGGATCCTTCCACTGCTCATTTTTAAGGCACCACTTTTTCCTTTGTGTTTAAGCACTCTACCAGAGTGTTTCTTTTTCAGCTGACTCCCTCATGTGCTTCTCAGCTTGTTCATGATGCTCCCTCACTCCCTCAACTGTGTTACTTGTCCCCAAGCACCTGACCTCCCTAATCCGTGTTGCTTGCAACCACCCGCCCACCCTTATCCGTGTTGTTTGCCCCCACCCACCCAGTCTCCATTGTTGTCCATGTTGTTGCATGCCTATGTGGGAGCAAAAGCGTACCCCAAAATCTAGCCACCCCAAAATTTACCATAAACAAACCCCCCACATTTACTGGATTGTAGATGTATTAACCATCAAATTTCTTAGGCAATGTGTCGCAGCATTAAGGCACTTCTCAAAGCATCACAATCAAATAAAATACAATTCATTAAGCTTAATTGAATTGAATGAGCCCAATCAATATTTGAGTTCCATATCAATGAAAAGTTAGAAGGTTTTATAACAAAAATGTAAAATACGCGGTACAGAATCCAAGCAATGAAGGCTCTCAATTACAGAGATATACAATGGGCAGCGAAATCAAAAAAGAATCGGGCCACATCCCTAGTAGGACAAGAAAGTCTTCTCTCTCACCCGCAAAATCAAGGGTTTTTACACACAATTCTTGCATAGAAAATAGAAACTTTTGCAGGATCATCGTGGTGTGAGCAGATGCGTGATTTCTTCAGCAAATCAAATACATGACAAATAATCGTCATTACCTCAGCACCAAAGCACTATGCTAATAGAATCTGGAGATGTTCAAACAAACAAATTACATTTACAGTGTCATACTGTTTGAATGACTAGATTTCAATGAAGCAGTGGAATGCATAATATGTTGCCATTTACATCTAAGTTAGAGAAGTTCGCCATGAGCAGATCAATAATAACAGGGAAAAATATTCTAATTCATTGCAGAGCTTGTGAGGAGATGATACACGCGGGGGGGGGGCGGGAAGCACTGAATGAGTGCCAGGGACGACTTCCATATTAGCTAAAATGGCAATTGCATAGAAATGTGGCCTAACTAAAATACATCAATAAATAAACTTTAACATATCATAGAAAACTGATTTTAAAAACATTTGTATCATTTCTGTCTGTAGATGTGAAATTGTGTGTGAAAATGCATTTTGTTGATGATGCACAAAAATATTAATCCATTAAGTAGTCTTACACCTCCACCCTTCCTCCTTCCACCGTTGTTCATGTTGTTGCTTGCCCCCATCTACCCTCTCTTCTTTTGTTGTCTGTGTTGTGTCTTGTCCTCACCTGCTCTCCTTCCTTCTGCTTTGTCCATGTAGTTATTTACCCTCCGTCCCTCCATTGTCTGTCAGGGTGCCCCACCTTCCTCCCCCATTGTTTCTGTACTTCCTCCGAGTCCATCCCGCTCACCCTCGTTCTCTGTGTTGCCCTTGACTCGCCCTTCCTCCTCGTTGCCTTCCACTCCCTCTGTGTTGCCTTTCACCCAGCAATAAACAAAAAAAAAAACACTGTGGCGTGGCCAGAGCCTGACTGCGCAATTGCACTTTTCCTCCCACACCCTCCATTGTTTGTGTTACTCCACCAAACTTCCCTCTTTCTCTTTGTGTTGCCTCCTGTCCCGTCAGCAATAAAAATAATGTACTATGACATGGTCTATGCTGGCCACGTCATAGTGCTAATTTTCCTTCACCATGCTGCACAGGAACCGCAGTGCTGTACAACATAGCTAAAAGACATTGACAAAACCAATATCTCTTTAGTAGCAGAGACCTATTGGCTTTGCCAGTGCTTTTTTACCCTAGTGATGCAGTTGAAGGTTGTTTCTTCGCATGACAGTGGTACCGTGTGCAGTCTCTTATTTAGAGAACCATCAGGTGATTCTGTGCAGTTTGACCGTCATTCTGAACTAAAACCAAGGCTTCTGACCTGCCTTTGGCTATTGAAACCTTATGCCTGTAAGAATTAAGTTGCAATCCTGACTGGGAAAGGACGAAGTGTGGGGTCTACTTTCTGGCCCACCTATATGAGCTTAGTATCCTCCTTTATGGATACAATTAAGAGTCTGGGCTTTCACCTGGACAAAGAATTGAAGTTGGGCTCTGGTGTTAGGTCAGTAACTTCCGCCTGCTTCTTTCAAATGCGATTAATCGAGAAATTCTTCCTTTCCTGTCTGTCACTCCAGAGTAGAAGCAACTACATGGTCTTTTGCTAATGTCTTCTGACTTAGGCTTCCATGAGGCATGATCAGAAAAGTCCGATGCACACAGCATATGACTGTTAGGCTCGTGGTAGGATTGAGTCAATCCAACCATGACTCAAAAGTGCATTACGACCTTAGCTGGCTCCCTGTCTCAGAATGTATTTGGTTGAATGCTTTGTGCATGGTCCATTGGGCCTTTTCTGACAGGTGACCGTACACATGCCTTCACACCGAGCTCCTCGGTTTCATTGCTCTCAGACCACTGCTATCAGACTCCCCTCTGCTTCTGGAGGTCTCCCACTTTAGGTGGTCCAATAAAGGTGTATTGGACATTTCAATTCTAGCGTAAAGCTTTCGATCTATTTGCCAATTGCCATCCAGCAGATAGGAAACCATGATGCCTTTTGAAGCAATTCAGACCACATGTTTTGTCTTAGGCACTTGTTTTCTCTTTTGGTTTTGTGATTGTCATTCGTTTCTTGCAATATGATGCAATGACTCCCCCAGCCAACTGTGTACTTTATAAAGTATACAATTCACTCACTCATTCCATGACTATACAGGGAAGAGTAAACAGATTATGTTATGAGTTCTTATAAGCAACGGGGCGTCCCAGCGCTGAAACTGACAGGTGCAGCAGGGGATGAGTTCACCTAGAGGTTTGAGAAAAGCCTTATGCGGACAGGGAGTGTATACATGCCGACCCAGAGTCATCAGTAAAGTTTTGTTACATAAACATCTTGTAAAGTACATCTATGCATTGATACAGGATGGATTCAAATGTTCCCTAGTCACGGAGGCTAGTCCAAGACAATGGGAATATAATCAAAGTTCCCAAAATGTTTCGGGGCTCCCAAAGTCCGAAATCCTGGATAACCAAGTAATCAAAAAGTTCCTCTCTCCCACGGGAGATGAGTGCTGCAGTCACTGGCGAACTCAATCAACTCACTTTGCTTGCGGGGACCTGCATTTCCAGAGGTTGATGACACCACACCTTATGGCAGCAGCATTTAACAACTCTCATCTGGGTCATGGACTTTTGGTAAGGGTAAGAAAACAGGCAAGCAGTGTTTAATTTGAGCAGGTGGTTGCAGGTGGGGCCCACCCAGCACTCAGTTTTGGGGACCAGCGTTTATTTTTCCTCAACAAACTTTGTGCCAGAGTAAGATAGAGAAAAACAAAAAAGTGGGAGAGAAGATGGAGAAAGGAAGAAAAACAGTGACAGAGGAAGAAAGCAGGGAGGAAGAAGAACCTGCAAGATTGAGGTAAAGGCAGCGAGTGTCTAGTGGTGTATTAAAGAGGCCTGAGGTAGAATCAAGACTAGGCAGCCTTGGTATTCAGCACACGACCATCGAGCCCACCAGCCGTGAGCTATGAAACAAAACTTTGGGCCCCAGCACTTATTCTCTTACAAATTAAGCAGTAGAAGTAGGCATAGCGGACATGAGGAGCTGGGAGAAGAGACAGGAAAGAAAGTTAACTGATGGAGTAGTAACTGGGATTTCTGCTACACCCGAAAATATAATTTATATAAGTTGTTTCTTGCAAGGCAGGTGGACTATATCTGCCAAAGACGAGCTTAGCTAAGATAAAAAAAACCGAGTCCCTACTAAATATTTACACATACATCCAGACACGCACACAGATGCAACTTCTTATTCACATGCATATTACTGATTATCCAAGTCATACAACTTAAAAGCAGACATGCCTGTCACACAATCCTCAAACCATGGAGTGAAGATACATAGACTTCAATTGCTCTGCACTGCCAGAACATACTTTTGCAATTTAAATGAATCTGTTGGTGCAATTTACTTTAAAAGGGCCAATTGATGGATAGTGGGTATATTTAAATTCCAAAAGACGAGCCCTGGACACAAATTAAAATAAAACCTAGAGAAAACCACATGGGAAAAGCCGTACAAGAAAATCCACAGTGGAAAATCCACACAATCAATCAATCAATCAGGGATTTGTAGAGCGCACTACTCACCCGTGAGGAACACAAGACGTAGTTCACCTGCAAGCCATGAAGGTGTAGTTAAAGTTCATGAAATAT
Organism: Calotriton arnoldi; assembly: GCA_963921515.1. Lineage (NCBI taxonomy): Eukaryota > Metazoa > Chordata > Amphibia > Caudata > Salamandridae > Calotriton > Calotriton arnoldi. The sequence continues at coordinate 497,518 of CAWUFW010003844.1, forward strand.
TACAGAAGACAAATATATAATGGTTAGTCAAACAATTCAAAATACTCCTACAAATGCAAATACATGCAAATAAACATAGGCAGTGGTAACTGATCCCTGGTCTAGTCAATAGCCAGAACTGCTTCCGGTCCAGAACAAAGCAAATAATGGTTCAATGAGCAATAAAGCTGGACTTAAAGCTGGAGAGAGGAAATCTGAAAAACATTCTAAGTTTTGTCTTAATAGGAGGTTTGACATGAAGTCTGCCTCTATTGAAAGTATGTGAAAATCCTGTCTCATCTCTCAAATGGAGAGTTTTTATGGACTTTCTGACAGAGAAATCGCATATTCCCTGTGGTGAGAAAGAAATGCACTTTATAAATGTATGATTCTCGGGATATCCAATATTACAATTGGGCTAACCAAGAAAAAACTAGAGAACACATCACATGGTACAATGACTCTTGTCTACATTTGTTGAATAATGCTGTATAATGCCCTACAACAGAAAACAACAGCACATTGAAAAATATGAACACCTCCCCTGGGACAAAGGAATTGGACTTCAATTGAATACAGTTAACTTTGCTGAAGGGAGGAACAGTACAAAACAAACATGAGCAACATTTTAAAAGATACAGTGCAAGCAGGAGCAGCACAGCTAACTGAATTTCGTTCAAATAATATAATACCAAGAGTAACAAACAGAGCTCTCGTGCACAGTCACCTCACATGCATCTTATCCAGACTGAAAACATGACTAGGCCTACTTATGTCAACATATTAGAGTTCATATTTTAAACACAATGTAAACATCACATTTGTGTTTCATTTAAATAAAGCAATTAAATCATTACTGTGGAATCTGCGTCCACACAGCTCTTAACATATCATTATATATATATCTAACGGTCTAATCCAAACATTTGACGTGAGCAGTTTTTAGAGTGTCAGTGGTGTTGTAGAGGGTTTCATATATAGGAGCTGCACTCCACCTAAAATGTGGGAAACTACCTTGAGTTATATATATATATATATATATATATATATATATATATATATATATATATATATGAAAAAATAATTGCCGTTTTCGTGAGTCGCACTCGCAGGGTGAAAAGCATAGTACCACTGAAAGGCGTCTTGTAAGGTGACGTGTGCCTCCTGCTCCTGCCGACGCGTTTCGGGATTTCCCCTTCTTCATGGGCATTACCACAGTGAGGAGGCAGACCAGGACCAAAGGTTACTCCCTCTTTTATTCGTAGGTTTTAACTGGATAGCGCTCAGATGAGTGGAACACGCTTGGAATCATGGGACCTGTAGTCTTCCCCAGTGGGTTACTGCATCGAGAATGTCAAAGTTTAAAAATAAAAAAGGCAACAATCATGCCACCAAACGCCCACCAGTGACAGCTTCACCTTGCCCTGCAATTACTGTCCCAATAAACAGCTGCAGACCCACCAGGATCTTGTGGCGGTGCGGCTCGTGGCCCAGGCAGGGACACACATTAATTCAAAAATAATTGCCGTTTTCGGAGCAAGGTGAAGCTGTCACTGGTGGGCGTTTGGTGGCATGATTGTTGCCTTTTTTATTTTTAAACTTTGACATTCTCGAGGCAGTAACCCACTGGGGAAGACTACAGGTCCCATGATTCCAAGCGTGTTCCACTCATCTGAGCGCTATCCAGTTAGAACCTATGAATAAAAGAGGGAGTAACCTTTGGTCCTTGTCTGCCTCCTGACTGCGGTAATGCCCATGAAGAAGGGGAAATCCCAAAACGCGTTGGCAGGAGCCGGAGGCACACGTCACCTTACAAGCTGCCTTTCAGTGGTACTATGCTGTTCACCCTGCGAGTGCGACTCACGAAAACGGGAATTATTTTTTATATATATATATATATATATATATATGTCTTGACTGGATTTGCTTTGGATGGTGCACATACTCTTCTCCTCCCTTCCTGTCATGCTATTCTGTTAACAATTTTCACTGAACATGGCAAGCAGAGTAGTACACAGGAAGCGGAGGACAGTGGGCTGATGCAAGCTACCATCCGCAACAGTAAACACCAATCCTTATGTTTAATTGTTGTACTGCCCTGCTGGGCCTGACTTCTTCTGTAGGCTCCCTAAAGAACTCAAAAGGCAGCCTAGTGCTCTGTGTTGGCTGCAGGGGCCTAATGCAGGCTCCTGTGTTGCAGGTGGCCCATAACCTTTCAAGCGCCCCAAAACCCTTCAGGTGGCTCCCATTCAGCTCAAGGCCAATTAATATTTATGACAAATGGCTTAAGTGCCCCTCATCACATTCTGTTGGCGTGGGGGGGAGGAAGGGGGTGCATCATTTTGCATTATGGCACTGGTTGGCTGCCTCTCCCCAGTAAATTTGGAAAATCTGTTTTAAAAATGTTAGGTTTTGGTCTGGAGGAGAGTTGAGGGCAGAGACACAACCTCCCTGCCGTGACACTTGTATTGGCCTTGCATGTAGTCAGAAAGGTTCAATCTTACGGTGGAGTCTTTCCCACGATTTACAGGCCTGGTCGATTTTTTGTGAATATTTAACAAGTGCAGTGGGCTGTCAACCACACATTTATTTAGGCATAGTAAATTCCTATCTAAAGGGAGTGAATGCGCCATTCTACATATAACAGAAAATGCATACAAGTTAATAAAGGTGATTGTACAGTCACAGCTATTGGCATTAAAAATATATTTTATTTGATCAATAGGTTAGTGAGCACATAGCACGTCAAGAAAGCATAGCACTTGATAGAAATCAAAGGGATGTAGCCTTAACTGTTCATAGGATATGACTTTAAAAGTTTTGACATCAAGGGCGCGCTTCCAGTCCCATGAAATCGAACAGCACCAATAGTATCCGATGGTCATGCTAGTCAATTGTTGCTATTAGCCATGAACTCAGCGAAAGTCCTAGTCACAAATGAAAGGAGCCATTTTACCCAAAGTTCTAATGTCATTCTATGGACCAATGCTTTTCTATGGCGTTGTTTCAGCAGTAAAGTAACCCGTGGGCCTATCCATGGTGCTGAAGCCCTTCACACTGGAAATTAATAGCCAACGTTTGCTGTGATTAAACTGTATTTCTTATGGATCTATGAGGGTTTCCTTCTGCCTACCCTCGTTGTTGAAAAAAATACAAGGAAATAGGTTTAAGAAAAAATTATACCTCTGGAATTTTTCATGCCCACGTTTTCCTTGAACCTTGGATTACTCATGGTTAATGGCCTCCTGTAAAGCAAAATTGCCTCAGAAGTCTGTTCCTTGTGTCACAACTAGGATTTTCCTGTTTTTGGGGTTACCTGGTGGGTATGTTGCTTTGCAGATAAACGTTAGGGGGCACTGTAAGAAATAATAGTCATTGTGCTTTCTGATTAGCTATATTTTCTGGTACCCTTAGATTCTCTGGGTCTGGTCTTTTGCAGTCAGTGGAAGAAACTGCAGGGCTGCAGAAGTGTACTGCAGATGGTAATTACCACTGCATCAGAGAATGTATCAAAGATGGTGTCACCAGGACTAATATGGTATCAGAATTCCAGTTCAAGAAGGCCTAGGATTTTAGATACTAGTGTCATAGAGCTCCAGCACTGGACCTCAATGCCACAGTGAATGACAGGGAATGCAATAAGCATGCACGTTCGCAACCTCTGGGAGGTGGCAACCGTCACAAGCAGTCTCAAGTTGTGGGGCCAGGGGAGACATCCTTTACACAAGGGGTCTGCAGTGACTTAAATGCCAAGCAATGATTCCCACAGACAAAGGGATGCTTTCACCATGGTTATTCCCCCCATTTTGGGTTGGCATCGATGAGTCTTTCCTTGTCTTAGGAATTCTCATCTATTCTGACTCTGGATGCTGTGCTTCTGTACTTAGAAAAGAGGAGGAGCCTAGAGAGAGAGTAAAGGAGAGTGGATCAGAGACCCTGAGAGTGGCCCTTATGGGCCGCTCTCAGGGTCTCTGATCCACTCTCCTTTACTCTCTCTCTAGGCTCCTCCTCTTTTCTATACATGGGAAGCTCTCATTTTATGTCCCTGTACTGTTATCCTCCTGTGTCTCAGCTTTGCTTTCCTTATCTGCCCCTGTACCCCTCTTCCTTACTACATGAGGCCCACTCTCCTTACTTTATAGACTGATCTGTATCTGTGCCAGTGGGCTGTTTCCCTCCTCTGCAAGGTTCTTCTGCATTTATTGGAGACCTCTTCTGCTCTGTGCCAGTACAGCTGTTCCCCGTACTGGATCACCCTCCCCTGTCTGTTTGCCCACCACTTCCATATTTATGAGCTGCTCTCTTTCTCTGAGCTAGACCCTTTCCCTGCCACAAGGTGCTATCATTCTGTGTATTTTGGCAGCCCTCATTCCCCCAGCTGCAGTTTTTCACTGCCTTGCTTTTCTGTTGGCTGCTCTCCTTCTCTTTCTCCAGACTCTTCTTCACTATCCGAGGGCAGCTCTCCTTCTCTCTATCTCTTGGCTATTCACTTTGTTCTGGGAAGCTCTCCTTCTCTATCTCAACTAATCTCCTCTTTGCTGTGTGAGGGCAACCCACATTCATGCTTTCTGGACTGCTCCTCTTTTCTGTCTCAAGGCTGCACCCCCCCCCCTTCTCTTTCTCTGGGCTGCTTTTTATCGCCGCCTCTCCTTTTTTAGCTCAAAGCTGTCTGGTTGCAAAAGACTTCTTGTGGGCATTCTGAAAGCTTCCCTGGGGATGCATTCCACCAATTACTTACCATTGGCTTTGTGGTTTGTAACTCACATTTTCCGGATTTCTATTTGCTGGCTTTATTTGTTTTAGGCAGTCAAACATGTCTTTGTCCCTCCCATGAAGCAAAGTTTTTCACCATTGCTTTGTGTATTCTTCCACGAGTCTTCACTTTCTGTTCTTTACAATTTGTTCTTATCTTGTCACATTTGCTGTGTATTCAAAGACAGAGGTCAAATGTCAGCTCTGTCTTCTGAGAGAGCTTGGTGTTTACTTTTCCCTCTCTGACTTCAAAGTAAGAGGATTTATGTGACAATTTTGCCGGGTACTGGGAAAGAAAAGTATTTTTTTCTAGCACACAGCAATTTAAAATTAAAGTCTGTAAATGAAATGTGAAAATATTTCAGGACATATCAGAATTAGGAAAGCACAAATGAAGCACTCTTTTGTAATTCAGAAGTGTGGTGGAAACAAATATTTAATATGATCAAAACAAATCAGTACTCTAGGTGATGCCATTTCCACACATTATAGTTTGTGCGCTGTATAGTTTTATCAGTAAAACTGTATGTGCAAATATAAAGGTCATTTCAATTGAAAATGTGTTGTGTGTAATGGCAGTGCGTTATTACACAATGCATTCCCCACACTACGCCACTCCACACTACACTCTATGCCCCTCCACTCGAAGCAATTCCATGATGCTCTGACGCTCTACTCGACAACATGACAGTCCACTCCACCACACTCCACTCCGCTCTATGCCACTTCACTCCAGGCCACTCTATGCCACTCCATGGCTCTCTCTGCCACTCCACAACACTCCATGCCACTCCACTCTAAGACACAGCATGCCACTTTACTCCACTGTACGGCACTCCATGTTATGCCACTCCATGACAATTTACTCCACTCTACGCTATGCCAATCCACTCTACGCCACTCTATGCCCCTCTTCTCCCCTCCAATCCGACACTCTAAATCACTCCACTCTACGGCAGTCCACTCTAAGACTCTACTCCACCATACTGCAGTACCCTCTACTCCACTGTATGCCACGATAAGCCACTCGATGCCTTTTCAGTCTAGGCCACACCACTACACTCTAGGCCACTACTCACCACTCTGCGTCACTACACCCTATGCCACTCCACTCCACTCTGAGACTACTGCACTCTTTGACGCACCACTCCATTCTATGACACTCCACTCCATGACATGCCACTCCACTCTATGACACACCACTCTAGTCTGACATGCATGCCATTCTATGTCATGACACTCTACACCACTTCCCTCTATGACACTTTACTCTTCTCTATGGTATACCACTCCATTCTACGACACTTTACTACCCTCTACACCACTCCACTTAACTCCACTCTACAACACTCTACGGTGCTGCACTCTAAGTCACTCTACTTCACCCTATGCCACTCTACAACACTCTACTCCAGTCCATGCCACTCTACAACACTCTATTCCACTCTAAGCAACTCCCTCTATGCCATTCCACTTTACTCTCCTCTGACACACTACCACACACAACATTGCACCACTCCACATCACTCTACACCACTCTACACCACTCCATGCCACTCTATGCCACTCTGCTCTACGGCACTCTTCTCAACTCTACTTCACTCTATGCCACTCCACTCTACTCTAGTACACTCCACTCTGCAATCCTCTACTCCAGTTGATGACATTTCACAACACTCTACTCCACTCTGCCACTCAACTCTACAATAATTTACTCCACGCCACTCTACACAACTCCCTCTACACCACTTTACTCCACTCACTCTACGCCACTCCACTCTATGCTCCTCCACTATACTACACTCTGACACTACTCCCTCCACAAAACTATGCCATTCCATACTATGATGCTCTACTCCACTCTATGCCACTCCACAATAAGCTACTCCACTCTGCTCTATGCAACTCCCTCTATGCCACTTTACTTCACTCTACAACACTCTACTGCACTCTACTCTACTCCACAACACTCTACTCGCTCCCATCTACTCCACAAGACTCCACTCCACTCCACCACTAACTTGTGGCCATGCTGAACAGTAGCCACACTGGTTTACAAAATGGCTAAAACACATTTGGCAAAGCCAATAGCTCTTGCAAAGGCGAGACCTATTGGCTTTGCCAATGTTTGTTTTTGATGAGCTACTCTGTTTCCTCTCTCCCTTTCTCATTCTCTGGATTTCTCATTCTTGCTGGCTGTCCACTACCCCTGGGCTGCTCCCCTTCTCCTTCTCTTTCTCGCTCTCTCTAAACTGATGTCATCTTTGCTGTCTGAGGGATGCCTATCGTCTCCATCACTGGGCTGCTCCTTCTCTTCTCTGTCTCAAGGCTGCTATTCTCCCCTTTTCTGGGCTGATATCTGTCACTGATCTCCTGTTTCTGTCTCTGGGCTTCTCCCTCTTACTGCCTCTCCTCTCTCTTTTGGCTATTCTCTTGTCTCTCTCATCCCCTTTATCAGTTTCTGACCTGCTCCCTTTCTCTGGACTACTCACTCCTTCTGCCTGTCAGTATCAGATTGGCAGGGCAGAAAATCGGCCTTTCCCTGAGGGGTCTGAATCCAAGGCCTGCTGGTCGGCCATTTTCGTGAGATGTAGATAAAATCACACTTGCCTGGGTCAGCTTTACCGCTGGTGCTTGACCCTAAAGGCTTCTGTAGCATTAGAGGGAAGATCGGCGCTCATTATAACTAAGTACAGATAATGACTGACTCATTGTCTTGTGCAGTATGAAAATGAGCCAAACTGAGCAGGGACAGCATGTGGTGGGTCTCCCGCCCTCCCTAGTCTCTCAGCGTGACAGTGAGGCCACTGGGAGAGTATGTGCTCTTTTTGAAAATCACAGGTAGCAGTAATGTCACCTAGGGGTGGGGTGAAAGGGGCCTGTGCAGGGAAACAGATTATAAGTGGTGGCCATCTAAGAGGCTCTACTTTTGTCTCCAGTAGCAGACAGATGAGCCCCAGGTGCCCGCTCCCACATTGTCATCTTAAAAACTGAGAGGGGACCCCTGTTCACCACTGAATAAAAAAAGAGCACAGACAACCAAAATGAGCAAAATGAAAAATGTTTTTGCCAATACGAAACAATGTAAAAAAAAAAACATTACTGCGAAAAATATTCATTCTGGGACAAAATGACAATGGGAAGGAAGAATAGACATGGCAGGAGAGTAACAAAATGGATTGAGTGAGGAGAGCAATGTGGAGCAAGACAAATGGAAAAGTGAGGCAGCAGAGTGGGGAAGAATTGCAAAACTATTGAAAGAGGATAAGGAAATCAAGAGAGGAAGAAAGGAAAGGTAGAGCAGAGAGGATAAGAATGCTAGAGGGTGAACAGAAGCCTCCAGACATGAAGGATGCACATGATTCTCTGACTCATGGGCTGATATAATGCAGGACATTCAAGGATCTTTTGGGGGAAGCATAGACTAAGGGACAAATAGGTGACTAACAATTTCCGGCACCTGGAGTAGAGAAATGTATTGGTCTGATGATTAGGTAAGGTGACCTGTGGGCGAGCTGCAGTGGAATAATGGTGTGTCTAGTGGTGTGGCTAGTCTTGGCCAATGCTACTGACCCCATGAGTTTAGAAAGCTTAATTTATCAGAGCTTTCTCTTACAATTACTCCCAATACTAAGCAACGTTTCTTTCAGTGTCCGGGTTTAATTTTGTTCTTAATCCGACCCTGCAGCCTGTCCTTTGTCTAAGCTAAGGAGAGAGGACGTGGTGTTAAGGTCAGAGCTGCTGATTTTGGAACAGGGGAACCGACTTCGAGTCTCGATATCGGCTCAAAATCGTGTGATCCTGGGCAAATCACTTAATTTCCTCTTGCCTGTCACTGGTCTGCTCTTTCTTGCTGCCTCTCCTATTTTTCTAAGCTGATTCACTTCTCTGACACTTTTCTACTACCCTTCTGTGTCTCTTGGCTTCTCTCCTTCTCTGTCTCTGGGCTGCTTACCTTTTCTGTCTCTGCACTTCTTTCCGGTTATTTATAAAGCGTAATCTTCTCTGTCCCACCTTGATTCTCTGACTGTGTGCCACTCACTGCGCCTCTCTATTTCTATGATGCTATCATTTTCTGTCTCTGGGCTAGTGGCGTCAATGGGGTGGATGGGGGAAAGGCAGGTGCCCACCACCGGTGACAGTCGCAGCCAGCAAAAGCACACTGCCCTCTCAGTCTGGGAACTCTTGTAGGTGGCCAATGTGTGGCCTCATGTGTGCCCCCCACCCACAGTTCACTTCTAGCGACTCTACTGCTCTGGCCTGCTCTCTTTCCCTGTCACTGATCTACTCTCCTACTCAGCCCAGTCTGATCTCCTTCGCTGCCTCTCTTCTGTCTCTGACACCCTCCCTTCTGTCTTAAGCATGATGTGTCTCTCTGTTCTCCTTGACCTCCCTCTGTTTGCTGCACCCTTGCATCACGCACAGCATCTGTCCTCCTCACAGAGTGACCCTTTAAATCACTCCCGGGGCAGGGCTTGCTTAGTCAGCCCTGAGCAGAGAGGGCTAATCTAGCTTTGTCAGGAGTAGATAGATGGACATCAGGTGCTGCTATACTTAGCACATGAGGTCACAGCTGCACCAGGCTGTGCAGACCCGCCTCGTAGGTTACGAAATTATTGTGTGCTACTGCTTTGAACACTCGCACCTCAGAAGCATGTGGCCCTTTGCATTCTGTCAGATTCTGCCTGTGGTTTGAACCGAAAGTGAAATTCCTTGATAGTGAGATGCAGAGTACTGTGTAGCTTGTCATGGGAAGTACATCTTTTCTGCTACACAACACGCATGATGATGCTTCCCAATTTGTTGGATGGCCTTTTAACAAACTTAACCCAATGGAGAACGGTGTGTTAATCACTTGACAGAGAGGAAGACTTTGTGCGCTTATTCAGAAATTGTTTGTACGTCAGAGTGTTCCATGCCCGGAGCTCTACAAGAGCTCACCGCTGACTCCTGCAGACCACCAAACGCAGAACAGTTGCTAGGGGGGAGGGGGGTTGGTCAGACACTCGCAGCAGTCATCGGGCAGCGGGTAATCACCAGGCCAAAGTCTGCGGTCAGAAAGCACGTGAGGACCGCTTTTAGACATGGCCCTTCTTAGGGGGATTTCCCTAAAACTTTTTGCTGTAAGTCCCCCTGGTTTTTTGCCGACTCTCTTTTCATGACCTTAGGACTCTGGGTACTTTCCCCCCCGTACTGCAGCGGGAAAGGGCACATGCCCTTCCTACACATGCCAGGAAGGGGTGCTTACTTTTTTTTTTTTTGATTTTTCCAAAACCTTTATTGAGGAAATTCAAGTCAAACACATTACACTGTGCAACATAGCAGCTCAGATTTGACACAGGAATAATCAAGTCATACAGTCAGAAACAAGTAGATTACACCTTGCACCACACAGTAAAACGTTAAGGTTGAAATCTCAGCGACACTGCCAGGGGTCCCTCCCCTCATGGGGGAACCCACATACGGAAAGAACAGCAGTGGGGAGCGCCGAAAGGCGGGGGGCCAGTAGGGAGGGAGGAGGCAGTCACTGACCAGCACCGGCGGCCGCCACGGGCGCAGGGCCGGCAGGGAGCGCGGGAGAGGCAGCACCACTGGGGTGGGAGCGGGAATGGAGATAAGTCCTCAGAGGGCCCCATATGTCAACAGGACGGGACTTGACGGGCAGTAAATCCCAGAACTCCGACAACAGAGTATGACACCGCGAGGCGTCCTCCAGCCAACTCGCAGCTCTGGGAGCAGGCCTACGACCCCAACACATGGCCACCCTACGCCTAGCCAGGACCAGCAGCATCGCAATCAGGCATCGGGAAGCATCAGGACAGAATTTTACGAAACCAAGAAGGCACATGGGGGGGTCAGGATGCACTGTGGCATTAGTAATGTCAGAAATAGTGGAACATACCTCCCGCCAGAATTCAGAGACCTTAGGGCATAACCACGCTAAATGTGCAAAGTCCGCGGCAGGGGCAGCACAACGCATGCAAGTGTCCTTTGGAATGAGCCCGAGCCTGTGGAGCCGAATGGGGGTGCGGTACATCCTATGTAAATACTTAAAATGTATCAGACGGGTGACAGCTTCTTCGTCTGATACTTAAAAAGTATCAGATGGGTGACAGCTTCTTCGTCTGGTTACAGCAATATAGCCAGTCAGCCTGCGCAATGTCTATCCCCAGGTCAGCGCCCCAGGCCTCCCGCGCCCGATCCGAAGAAATAGAGGTGGACGACAGGGTGAGAGCATATAATTTAGTGACTAATTTGTGCGGGGACGGGGATGCAAACATGAAGTCCAGAGCCGGCATGGTGGGTGGGGGCTGGGGGAATGTAGAATGTAGTTTCCGGCATATAGCGCGAAGCTGGTAAAACAAGAGCGTGTCCAGCGGGCCCGAGGAGTCAGGAGGAGAATAGAAAGTGTTCCCAGGATAGAGGTCCGCCACCATCCGCAGACCCAAACGTGTCGCATGTCGAGACATGCCGGAATGCTGAAGTGGGGGAAAATCTGGGTGGTTCACTATTGGCATAGCATTAGCAGAAAGCAAGGGAAGATTGGCGAGCCGACGAAGGCCAGACCAGGCCCAGCGCAGTGTCTCGACCGTGTCGACCTCCGCCCGCGGGCGCACCGCCGGCGCGAACAAGGCCATGGACAGGGGCCAAGGGGATGCCATATCCGTCTCGACGGCAACGTGAGGTTGATAAGGGGTTGGTTGGATCCAAAAGTGCAGGAAGCTGGCCTGGGCGCACAGGGCATAGATCCGGAAATCTGGAGCGCCCATACCTCCGACAGACATGGGGAGAGTAAGGATGTCGTATGCGACTCTTGGCTGCTTACCCGCCCAGACGAGTGAGATGATTAGGGAGCGTAATTTGCAGAAGAAATGAGAGGTGAGAGGGATGGGGACATTCAGAAATAAGTAGAGAAATTTAGGCAAAACCACCATCTTAGCGATTGCGATCCGGCCAGCCAGGGACAGCGGAAGCCGGCTCCAGGATGGAATCCTAGCTTCCAGCCAATCAACTGTACGACCGAAATTAGATCTCCACAGTTCATCCAGGTCCCTACTCAACCAGATGCCTAAATAGCGCGTGGGACCAGTGGCCCACACAAAAGGGAAGTCCGGTGTGAACGGCATGGTGGCATCAGTCAAGGGAAACAACACTGACTTGCTCCAATTCACTTGGATGCCGGAGAGTCCGCCAAAACGTATGATTTCCCGAACCAGTGGGCCGAGGTTTTCCTGAGGATGACGGACATATAGGGTTACATTGTCCGCATACATGGAGACAAGAAGGGAGCGGGCCGAAAAACCTATTCCTCTGTGGGTGTGGTGTTGCCGGAGCCTGGAGGCCAAGGGCTCCATAGCAATGGCGAAAAGCATGGGCGATAAAGGGCACCCCTGCCGGGTGCCACGAGCAATACTAATGGGGTCGCAGACATGGCCATTGATACAGAGCCGTGCCGAGGGATTGGTATAAAGGAGCTTGATCTTGCGCACGAACATCTCGCTGAAGCCCATTCGTGTCAAGAAGAAGTAGGTTTGTGTTTTTAAAACTCGAGCAGTAGGCTATTGTTTTATTGTACCATTTTAAAGCGCACGTGTGGGGCATACCTGTGTACATCTTGCTTTCACCGCATTGTTTGTTTTGATTTAGGCAGCTCTCCGGTCCACCGCAACCAGCTAGTTGGTTGTTTGAGTGGAGAGAGCCTGCCCACCTACTTCCTGACACTAGCGCGCCGCCATTAGCAGCGGTCAGCACTCTAGCAGCTGACGCTTCCGGGGGCATTTAAGCACCGTCTTTGCGGCCGCGCAGCAGAGAAGTAGGGTTGTGTTTTTAAAACTCGAGCAGTAGGCTATTGTTTTATTGTACCATTTTAAAGCGCACGTGTGGGGCATACCTGTGTACATCTTGCTTTCACCGCATTGTTTGTTTTGATTTAGGCAGCTCTCCGGTCCACCGCAACCAGCTAGTTGGTTGTTTGAGTGGAGAGAGCCTGCCCACCTACTTCCTGACACTAGCGCGCCGCCATTAGCAGCGGTCAGCACTCTAGCAGCTGAACTTCCAGGGGCATTTAAGCACCGTCTTTGCGGCCGCGCAGCAGAGAAGTAGGTTTGTGTTTTTAAAACTCGAGCAGTAGGCTATTGTTTTATTGTACCATTTTAAAGCGCATGTGTGGGGCATACCTGTGTACATCTTGCTTTCACCGCATTGTTTGTTTTGATTTAGGCAGCTCTCCGGTCCACCGCAACCAGCTAGTTGGTTGTTTGAGTGGAGAGAGCCTGCCCACCTACTTCCTGACACTAGCGCGCCGCCATTAGCAGCGGTCAGCACTCTAGCAGCTGACGCTTCCGGGGGCATTTAAGCACCGTCTTTGCGGCCGCGCAGCGGGCGCGCCTAAGGCAAGCCCGTCTGCGCCCGTCCGCACCTGGACGCTGCCGGCTGCCAGGAGATGCTGCCCGTTTCTCAAAAGGTAGGCCCTGGGCCTAGGATATCCTACTCGAGAGAGAGGTTGATACAAATAGGAGATACAATCTCCTGCCCTGGGAGGAGGGACATTCCCTTGGTAGCAGAGTCCCCCTTAGAGAAGAGTTGCCCTTACTGTGGTTGGGCCTTAACAGACTCTTTATGCCTTTGTGGTATCTCTCCTACCGACTTGAGTGGAACTCTTTTGGAAAGAGGGCAATCTGTGGGGAGGGGAAAGCTGATTGAGACGGAACTGACAGTTCCCTTTCAGGGACTTTATCTTAATGTCAGATCTATCCCAAAACACGTGGCCGAAATTTGGGACTTATTAGATGTCGCAAAGCCGGATATCTGTCTCTTTACTGAGACCTGGCTGAATAACGATGCCACACCAGTTCTGGCAATGGCATTTCCAGCAGATTACTCGGTAGTACGTTTAGACCGAGTGGGGAAGAGGGGCGGGGGTCTGGCAATTGCCACGCGATCCCCCTTTTATATCAAGACCCTGGATACAGTATCCTCCCCAAACTTAGAGCTGCTGATCTTCAGAGTTCTGCGTGTTCATACAATAGAATGGACAGGAGCCCTAGTGTATCACCCCCCGGGAGGAAACAAGAGAGACTTCTGTACAGCCCTACTGGAAAGACTGGCCCCATTTTCGCTGCAGGCTGATAAGTTCCTGCTAGTAGGGGCCTTCAATCACCATCTGGAGGCCTCTGTCAATGTGGATACTACTTCTCTGCTTGCAGCGATGGAGTCCCTTGATCTCTCTGCCAGAGTGGTTAGCCCAACTCACTGGGCAGGTCATATACTGGATACTATTTTTTCCAACATGGCAGAACTAAGAGTAGATCCCCCAGTGAAGGTATGTTGGACAGACCACTCGGCACTAAGTTTCTCCTGGGCCCTATTAAACCCGCGAGGCCCTGCGCAACCCCGGAAAGAACTTCGCAGAGCCTGGAAAAAGGTGACAGCCTCTCCCTTTAGAAGTGAATATACTCCCCCTGTTCTTATGAACTGTCTGGATTGTGACATGGCATTAGATGCCTTTGAGGCCTCTATAATAGATGCTCTTGACTCAATCGCACCTCGGAAGCTGGTAAAAGTTCAGAACAGGGCATCCCCCGCCCCTTGGTACACAGACACTCTTAGAAGGGAAAAAGCACTTTGCAGGGGTAAAGAAAGGAAATGGAGGAAATCCAAATCCGACCTAGATGAACAGGGCTATCGAGAAGCCCACAGAACCTACCTAAACAACTGCAATACGGCTAGGAGAGCTCATTTAGGCACTCACATATTGGAGGCCAGGGACTCCTCGAGGGAGCTCTTTACTATATTGAAGGAGTTTACTAACCCAAAGGCGAATAACCCTCTCCCGCCGCCCACACAGGAATTATGTGATCACCTAGCGACTCACTTCACTAACAAGATTGATATAATATATCGTTCTTTTGGGTCTGTGGAGGTTGCTGATGATAGTGCCCCTTTCCAGGAAACTCCCTGCTCCCAGAGTTTGGACTGTTTTTCCACCATTACCGGTGAGCAGGTGGGTGCCCTACTATTGCAGGCTAAATCGGGCTCTACCCTTGACCCAGTGCCCCCGGCATTCATGTCTGAGATATCCCCGGTCTTAGAGGATACTCTCGCTGATATCTGTAATATCTCTCTAGCAACGGCCACATTCCCACGGAAATGGAAGATCGCGCGTATTAAACCTCTGCTCAAGAAAGCCCTGGCAGATCCTTCTGATTTACAGAACTACAGGCCAATCTCTCTTCTCCCCTGCTGTTCTAAGGTGATGGAGACTCTAATCAATCAACAGTTGTCCTGCTATTTAGAACAGAACAAGATTCTGGATCCCTCCCAGTCCGGCTTCCGGGCATCACATAGCACTGAGGCAGCCCTATTGGAGGTTACCGATACGCTAAGAATGTCACTTGACAGGGATACTCCAGCTATGCTGGTGTTGTTAGATCTGTCGGCAGCCTTTGACACCATCTCTCACCGTATCCTATTGAACAGGCTTCGAGAGATTGGTGTCAGAGGTCTGGCTTTTAAATGGATCCAGAATTATCTGTCCGACAGAACACAATGCGTCCAGTTGGACGCTTTTGTGTCTCACACGGCTGTAGTTGATAAGGGGGTTCCACAGGGCTCTATATTGAGCCCAACACTGTTTAATCTATATGTAGCCCCCCTAGCCTCTATCGTCAGAAATCATGGGTTTGAAACCTTATCCTATGCTGACAACACGCAGTTGATCATACACTTAGAAAACGACCCTGAAGTAACAAAAGCTAGGTTCCTAAACTGCATGACGGACATTGCAAGCTGGATGAGGAAGAACTTCCTACAATTGAATTCTTCCAAAACCGAGATACTCCTGTTCGGCAAGGCAGAAAAATTGTGGACCACGGACTGGTGGCCACCAGAATTAGGAGAAGCACCCTCCCCTAAAGGATGGGCCAAAAACCTAGGAGTAAGAATCGACAACAAGTTTTCCATGGAAGAACAGGTGAAAACTCTTACAGGCACCTGTTTTGGGATCATACGGATGTTATGAAAGATCTTTCCCTGGATCCCGCTAAACGCTAGAAAGGCCCTCATCCAGTCACTTCTAATTAGTCGTCTGGACTATGGAAACGCTTTGTTGGTGGGAATTAGGGAAGACCTGCTATCTAGATTGCAGGTAGTACAGAATACAGCAGCGCGGCTTGCCCTCAATAAGCCATCATTAACTCCTTCCCTGCCTCTCCTACGCCAACTCCACTGGCTCCCGGTTAGGAAACGAGCCCTTTTCAAGCTGCTGTGCATGGCTTTCAAATCCCTACATGGTCTGGGTCCAGATTACCTGACGAACAAAATAGGACGCTATCAACCTGGACGGTGTCTTAGGTCCAGTAACCGCTGCCTGTTGCGCAGCCAGAGAATCAGGAAAGTCAAAATGGGCGGCCGCGCCTTTTCTTATCTGGCCCCCAAATACTGGAATGAGCTTCCTGAACAAATACAGTCCTGCACCAACCTGCCACAATTTAAGAAGATGCTTAAGACATGGCTATTTTAAGCGAGTTTGTCCCACCAGACCTTCTCCCGGGCGCCGAGAGATCCCCTTGGGGATGATTCGTGCGCCCTACAAATGAGTGTAATAAAAGAATGTAATAATGTAAAACAAAAAGGGCCACTCGAGCGTATCGAACGCCTTTGTGGCGTCCAGCAATGCAGCCACCGCCGGAAGATTGGGATTAATTTGGTGCAAAACCGAGAAAATTGTAAGGAGGTTGTGCGAGGTGGCCCTATTGGGAATAAAACCAGATTGGTCAGGAAGGGCGATGAGGGGCATAAGTTATAGAAGGCGGGAGGCGATCAATTTAGCGAAGATTTTGTTATCAATGTTTATTAGGGAAAGGGGGCGGTAGGAATCGCGGCGGTCAGCAGGTTTGTCGGGTTTGAGGAGCAAAGTTATCATTGCCTCACGAAGCGACTGTGGAAAGAGGCCATTATCGAAGGACTCATTATACATAGCCGCCAAGTGTGGTACTAGGAGATCAGCATACATTTTGTAAAATGAGGCCGGCAGGCCATCCAGGCCCGGGGCCTTATCCCCTGGTAAGCTACTAATAGCAGCGAGTATTTCCTCCCTGGAGAATGGTTCATCTAGAAATTCCCGGTGATTGTCCTCTAGCCAGACCAACGCAATAGAATCAAAATATTGATCAAAGGCCTCCCGTGGCGGAGGAGTTCCGGCAGAATAGAGCTGTGAATAGAAGTCCAGGAAGCGGGACTTAATTTCCTCCGGGGAGGTAGTCCTCCACGAACCACCGTCACTAAGGGCCGTAATATAGGAAGCAGCTCGTGGTGGGCGGAGGAGATTGGCAAGAGTGCGTCCCGGGCGGTCGCCCTCACCGAAGCGACGAGCCCGACCCTCCCTGCCCAAGAAGGATAATTCGCGGTCGGCTTCTACAGAGAATTCAGTGTGTTTTTGACGTATGAATGCCAGCGTCTCTGGACCGGGGCTTGCTGCCTGGGCGGCGTCCAGATCCTTGATTTCCGCCTCGAGCTTAGCCAGAGTAGTGCGGACGGAACGGAGGACACCGGCCTGTTTAGAAATACATTCCCCCCTAATGACGGTCTTAAACCCCTCCCACAATACCGAGGCCGAGTCCACGGATCCCGTGTTTAAGTCAAAATAATTAGTTATAGCTGTATGAATTTCCGCACAAAAGACGGTATCTCAGAGGGCGTTTGGGGGGAGACGCCAGGTAAATGCTCGTTGCGGGGAGTGAGGAGGACGGAGGCGGATCTGGACCGGCGCATGGTCGGAAAAGGTGCGTGCCATGTGTGCAGCGTCTGTAAGCCAAGTCAAGGCATCCGGGGAAATCAGCCAAAAATCTATACGCGACCAACAGCCCCCGGCGCCGGTGACACAAGTACCCTCACGGGCGTCAGGCCGAAGGTGGCGCCAGGCATCGTAAAGGGAGTGATCAATTAAGATGGATGTGAGGGCCACGGTGGCGCGCGGGTGGGACGTATAGGAGCCAGACCGATCCAGGGCCGCCGATGGGGTGACATTAAAGTCCCCTCCACAGACCACAGCCGCAGGGCCGCAAGAGGAAATGAGGTGCCAAATGTGATTGAAGAAGTCAGGATCGTCCGAGTTGGGACCATAGACCGCGGCGATCGTCACGGGCTGGGCCAGAAGTGAGCCATGGAGGATAACATACCTGCCCTCTGGGTCAATAAGTGCCTGGGCGGTGTGCCAAGGAAGACCCCTGCGTATCAGAATGGAAACCCCCCTAGCATAAGCAGAGTAGGTAGAAGAGTGGGATTCCCCCCAGCAGCGCGCCTGGAGTCTGGAGAGGGATCCGGGCATCAGATGAGTCTCCTGTAAGAGACATATATCTACCCTGTGTCTCTGTAAATGTGCGTGGATCAGTCTGGCCTTACAGTGGTCATTCAGACCATGGACATTCCAGGTCAAGCAGACAATGTCAGTCATGGGGAGGTGTTCCAGAGTGTAATGCAACGCAGCGCAGCGGGGGAGCGCCACAAGCAGACGCAGCAGTCAAAACACGGTGGTCCTAAGTGCAGCGATATGCAACGCAGATGGGGGGCTCCGCAGACAGGTGTAAGTAGCTCAGCAGGGACGTCCGCTAACAGGGCCACATGGGGAGGGCGCTCAGGCAGCGGACTAGCAGAAGTGGCACTGAAGTGCAGGGCGCGCCGGTGAGCTGGGGTGATGCCCCATGCACCCAGACCCAAGAAGTACAACAGACAAGGGGGGAGGGACCAGAGGCGTAATGTGATCGCGGACAGAGGATGACTAGTGACTTGAATCAGGGCGAGGCAAGAAGCACAGTGTAGTGTCGCAGTCTAGACTTGTGACAACAATACTTAACAGACATACGGTGGCGAACTGAAGCCACCACCACAATAGGGGAACAGAAAACCCCAAGAAGAGACCCCCCACCCCATCCCAACCCAACCATCCCAGGCTAAGACCCATCCCACGCCCCCTACTCAACCCCCCAAGCGACCAGAAACCCCCCAACCCCACACCCACTCCAACCCCCAATTAGGCTGAGTAACCCACCCCCCCACCCCGGGAACCCACAACTAGGAGAGGAAAAACCAACTTCAGAATAGGGAATCATCCCGTAGGGGCATGGCAGGGCTAGGCACACACCCCTGCATTAAAGCAGGGTGGCCAAGCTTGGGTGGTGTTAGGCTTCACACAAAAGACGCATAGAGTAGAATCGATGTTCACACTTCAGTCATTATCACTTAGGCGATCTACACTGTCAGTCTGAGATTTAGAAGGAGGGGAGCGGGTCACTTTGTCAAGCTTCTTGGCGAAGGCGAGGGCATCCTTTGGATCCGGAAAGACCAGTGTTTTTGCCCCCTGACGGACTCTCAGTTTTGCAGGGTAGGCCAGTGAGTACGAGACCTCATGCTTTTGAAGAATACGCTTGGCCGTAAGGAACTCCCGCCGGGCCACCTGTACAGTGAGGGTGTAGTCCGGGTAGAAGGAGAGTGTGTTACCTTGATGGTGACTGGTGCCCCTCTCTCGTGCCGCTCGAAGAATGGCGTCCCAATCCCGAAAATTTAGGATTTTTGCAATGATGGGGCGTGGGGGGAGTCCGGGACCGGGACGCGGGCCAAGGGAGCGATGTGCGCGCTCCACGACGAAAACTGGAGAGAGGGCATCGCCGAAGAGTTCCCTTAACAGCTGTTCTACAAAGTCCTCCATTCGTGAGATGTTGGTGGACTCCGGAAGGCCCGTAATGCGGAGGTTGCTCCGGCGGGAGCGGGCCTCCAAGTCCTCATTCTTCTCCCGGATGACCGCCAAGACCCTGTCCATCTGAAGAAGTTTCTGGCGGTCCTGGGTGGCAGCATCCTCGGCGTCCGACACCCTGGACTCAACATGAAGCAGACGATTGTCATGGGAGTCAACACGGGCCTTGACCGAGTCCAGACGGGCAGAGAGTTGGTCCAATTGGGTCGCGATGCAGGTCACGGTCGACTTGACATCAAGCATTATGGCTTTCAGATCGTCATCGCGACAGGGGGGGGCATCCATCGTGGCAGCAGAGTCGGCACCCTCGGAGCCAGCTCCGTCCTGTCGGGAAGACCTCCGGAGCTCAAACGCAATCTTGGGCTGTTTTGGGTCAGTCTTCCCCATGATGCAAGACCCAGCAGATCGGAAGAAGGCCAACGGGAGGCGGAGATGCAACAGAAGGCAAAAAGAGCAAGCTGACCCCCAGTAGCTGGTATTACGAGGCGAGATGTAGTTCAGCAGAGCCCACGCATTGGAATTAGCCGTGGTCCAGAGGGTAGATTCCAGGGGCGATGGGAGAGGTCAGGGGCCGCCAAGCCAGTGGGTTCTATCTCATGAACTGCGAATCCGCATCCACAGTCACACGCAGACACCACTAGCTATTAAAGGAGGATCAGCAGTCCGAAAGGCAGCCCAAGGCACCCCAACCTGGCACCAAGGACACAGGAGAGCAGGTCCAGTGGGAAACAACACAGGTGTAGAATTGTCGGGTGTGGACCTATCCAGTCCCACGAGGCTCGTGGTATGCCCGGGAGTCGAGGCGCAGGCGGGTCCCCCCAATCAGGCAGCGTCCGGATACCCACAGCACCACACACCAGCCACAGGAGAAGGAGGGTGCCCTCTGCAGGAGGGCCTCCGCAAAGGCCGCAGCAGCCAGCCACCGTCAGCAGGAGCCTGATGAAAGGCCCAGCGCGAGGCCGGTGCCGGGAATCCACAAGGGCGGGGCCCCGCAAGGAATGCACACGGGCCGCTCCGGCAGTCACAGGAGCAAGGCGATGGTGCGCTGGAGCAGAACAAGCTCGGGCCCCACTAGCCGGTGAGTCAGAGGCAGAGTCAAGGCGGGCCGCCGGAGAGATGTCGCGGCGCGGTGGGAGCAACGCAGGGGGTCCCAGCCCGGCCGGGCCACAGCAGAAGGCAAGCTGGGGGGCGCACAGCACTCAGGGGGCAATGCAGGCAAGGAGACACGGGGGACCGCCGCCCCCATCACCAGGTCCGGACGTAGGCAGCCGCCATTAAAGATGGCCGGAGGGAGGCGGGGCAAAATAGCAGCGGCAAAGCCGCGGTGACCCGGACCCGGTGGTTCGGCCCGCGGACCCCCAACCACGCCAGCAATAGCCCCCCCGAGGATGCGCCACTCACCGGGGACTAGGTGGTCGGACCTCCGATCCCGGTCTGCAGCGGGCGGCGCCAGGGGTGCGCGCGACCTCAGAGTAAGTCGTCGCGGCCCACACGGGAGCCGAATCACAGGCCAGGCGCCGCTTCTCGACGGCGTATCACAGCCGCCCGGCCGAGCAGGAGAACGAAAACAGCTCCCAGCGATTCCTCTCGCCGTGAGGAATAAGGAATCGATGTCGAAATGCAGGTAGGGTCTGGAAGCCTGCAGGATTATGCCGGATTGTTAAGCTTGGCCGGCAGAGCCCACTAAAGTGCGGCCATCTTGCAGCCGGCCAAGCCACGCCCCAGGAAGGGGTGCTTACTTGATTGGTTTAGGTGTCGAACCTGTGAGTGTCCTGTAAAAGGTACACCTTAAACCCAGGGCGGGTACTGCACTGGCTAGAAGTGGGATGCAGCACTGATTGTGCCATCCACCGGAATAGCTTGTCAAAGGCCTTTCTCACTCATAAGCCAACCCTGAGGGGGCTGTAGGTAAGTCCTGAGGGGTGAAGCTCGGGTTAGGTGAGTCACCGGGTAGGTACACCTGAGTGTTCACTGCCCAGGTAGGGAAAAACCCCATGTGAGTTTGCTCTACCTAGGGGGGCCCCCCAGCTTCCCTGGGACCCTGACTAAGTGTGACTTCAGCCGCATGTGTCCTAGTATTCAGGGGGAGGGCTGGTTATCTTCCATCTGTGGGCGTAGGACCGTCGGGGTTAGCTGGAGGGTGGAGGGAGGCTTGGGCCACTGGGTCTGCAGTGTGCCTGCTGGGTACCAGTTGCACTGCATTATAGTGCTGAGTGCATATGTGTGCGAGCGCATTCTGTACTGACCTGCCTGATATCCGTTGCACCTCGCATCAGTGCGGAGTGAGTGCGAGTGTGGGAATGGTGGTCTGCGGACTGCCTGTGATTCATGACACTGGCCGGCGGTGTTGCCTTACATGTTGATTTCTTGCCAGAAGAACACTCCGGCTGACCTGGTTTTACCCGCATGGCCTCGGCCTGCAGTGCTGCAAAAAATGTTATAATTCCTTATATGAACATATTTCTGATATCGTGGTGACCCGGGGTGCACCCTATAACTTTGTGGTGTTGAATTATAAGAATTGCTGGGGTGAGCCTAGGGTTGACAACGTGTTGTACCACTTAAGGGCGCTTGTGGGCGGGGGGTAGAATAAGATCTGTCGCAAGTGTGCATATTATTGATGTCATTTCAACACAGTTGGGCCTAGTACTGCTAGTAATATTTCCAAGTATGATTTATGCCCAAAAATACATGATGTTCATATTGTGTTGATTGTGTGTGTTGAATACAAACGTTATTTACATACATCACATGTCAAGTCTCTTTTGTGATGCTCAGTGTATTTATCGTAAGTGAGTGCTGTGCCAATGTTTTGCACATTGCCTCTGTGATAAGCCTGACTGCTCAGTGCCAAGCTACCCAAGGGTGAGTGCAGGTTATACAGTGTGTGTAATCACCCACCCCTGACAGAGTGTCAGGTTCTGCTTGACTTGGGCATCGCCTCAGCCAACCAGAAAGTGCCAGTTCCAACAACCGCCATCTGCTGATCGCCACCTCACCCCTGACGCCTAATGCTGCACAATGCTGTTGGTCATGTGTGGGGATTTGTAGGTGACGCAGAGCAGGGCATTAAACTCTGAAATCGGCAGCAGGAAATAGCCCATGGTGAAGTGTAGAGGCAAAGAGGTGGTGAGGCAGGACAAGGATACAGAAAAGGATTTACTGATTGGCTGGCATTGAGTTACTGCAGCGAGGCCTTACCAGTGGGTTAGCCACTGGTGGGGGCTGTGGGGAAGAGCCCCACTGATCCGCAGGAGCAGCAGGTTAGGACCCGGTTGCGGCTTGTGGATAAGCTGCGCCCCCCCATACTGCTGTACCACTGGGTTGCTCACTGGACTGCTTACTATTGCTGCTTACTGGCTGTTGGCTACCTGCAGACCACCACCCGTCTAACTAGCCCCTTCAGCAGCAAGCTAGCGAGAAGCCAACAAAGGGGTCTTCTGATCTAGCTCCATCTCCCCACTTTCATCTTGCTAAGCTCCATATTGCTGGTTCTTTGCGCAGTTCCGCACTGTGTCCCTACTGCGGCATGTCCTGCAGGATCTCATCAGGCTCTCCGGTGCTCCAGGTGGGCCTAAGTGGACAATCCAGCTGAGGTGCATCAATGGAGCGGTGTGGCAGCAGCACTATCGCTGCGGCCAGAGGGTTGAGTCGGAGGGGGGCAGAGATGACCAGACTACTTTCTGGTGTGGTTTGCCTCTTTCTGTGAATTCCCCCACCTCCACCACCTCTCACACTTTTGTTCATAGTCCAATTTTGGTACACACCTGTTACACACCAGCAACACCAGAGGAGGAGGAGGAGAAGGTAGGAGGTGGAGGAGGAGAAGGTAGGAGGTGGAGGAGGAGAAGGTAGGAGGCAGAGAGAGAAGGAAGGACGGAGGAAAGAAGGAGTCTCACTTTCAGCCTCAATCCCTTAGGGTCGGGTGAAATGAGGATATGGAGTTCGCTTCTCGGTATGGCACATGACAGGGTGCAAAACCTAATGAAAAAAAGAAGGGTGCATGCTATAAACAGGGAAAATTCGTGAAGGGGAGCAAGGTACACCACATAAGCCCAGAGATAGGGCAAATGAGCCAGGAGAGAGCAGAAGCACCAAGGACTTCAAACAGCAAAGCCTGTAAGGGGACAGAGGGCGGCAAGACAAAACAAGACCATTTTATACCATTAGGAAAAAACGCCCATCAGAAAGTGGAAGCCATAGGAGAACAACCAAACTGGAGATCTCAGTGACCACAAAATCACCCTGGGCTTAGAATGGGATGAACTGCCCTCCCTGAAGCCAGTCCAAGAGTCAATGCCAGATCTAAGGCAGAAAGCAGTGCCCTCACCTAAAAAGCACAAACAAGCCAAATGCAGTGGAATACCAGCTCGACAAAAGGGAACCAAAAGAGAGACCACCCATTGTCACTGAAGGGCCGCAAATAAAACTTTACGGAAACAGCCGGGCCCTGGTTACCATGCTGGGAAATAGACAAAGGAGTTCATGTGAATGAGAAATCAAGAATGCTAATGTTAGTCTCAAAAGAACTGGAGAAGATCAGCTGGGAAGACTCACTTACTCAAGAGGTATTTTGAGGAGGTGTTTAACCAGGACAAGGTTCTATCTTTCGAAGAATGCGAATGGAAAATCCGACTGTCCCGAGGAAAGATCTAAACACACCCCTTCAACCCACAACAAGACTCAGGAAAAATACCAAGGATGGATACCACAGTCATAGCTAAAACATCATCTATGAGAGGATGGGAAGCCCTAAATAATACTCTCGTCCACACTGCATGCATCAAGTAACGAACAGAAATGGAACCCCCAACTACCTGCAACAATAGACGAGATAGCACAAAGCCTCATCTTCTGCCCGAGATACACCTCGCAGGGCCCTTGGGACGTCCTCAACAGGGGTAACGCAGTAAGGATATGAAACTCAATCCAGGGCTTAGGACACATAATGAGCAAGGACCTAGAATACGTGGCCTTTAAACCACCTAAAAATGGCGAATCAAATGAGAGCACTGAGGTGCATTTCTGCAATCAAGAAATTGTGCAGTCAGTAGTGACCAAGGCAAAAGTGCTTGAAGACTGCGTAGTACTCGGTGTATGCCGCTTCGTGCTGGGCATGGAATAGGAATGTGTGTGTAGATTCCATGCTCAGGACGCTGGCGACAGTTTAAGAGCGGTCTGGCTTCCCGGACGGCTTGCTGACACACGGATCAAATAAACTACATCTACGACTTACTTGATTATCTATGTCGTTCTTCCTCATGACATAATTTGGCGACGAGCTGTTGACACGAAACCATAGTGGACACATTCACGTCGAGGACCGCTGCTCAGATGAGTCTTCGCACACCTGTTTGGTTCCAGTCAAGTGGCCGGAAGTGAGACCCAACACAAACTGGACAAAAGTTAAGTGGTTGTGTCAGTCGTGGCAGGGAAGTAGATTGTATGAACAGGGAGCGAAAAAGAAATAAGACTGATCACACATGCGCAGAATGACGAGGGCAGGCAGGCGGTGGAACGCACATGGCATGGTGAAACGCAACGTGTTTGACGTGCTTTAATAACGTGGGGGCCATCTTAGAAACTAAGTTTCCGATTTGAAACGCACCATTCAAAGCTGTGACGAGTTCGTTTAAAGAGTGAATAAAAGTGAAATCCATGACTGGAGTTCAATCGCTGACACGCACAGCTGAAGTTAATTGCATGTCACATGCTCAGCTGGAAGAAACATAATTGCATATCTTGACAAACGCTGCAATACGCTGACACGCACAGCATCTTCAGTACATTGGTACATATATTGGCACACGAGTGGTGAAGACATGCGCTGCAAGTATATTACAGTCAAGGGCAAGCCGATAGTAGAAGAATTGTGTGTCATCTATTCTCACAATGCGCTGACACGCACAGCATTTTTAGGTAAATTTGTGTATTACTAGTTTTTTGGGGGCACAAGTTTATGGTGTAGTTTTTGTGTTGGACCATTGTTTTTATTTTGCGTAGCTATTTTAGTGGACATCTGAGGTATCTACAACACAAGGAGGCACAATTCAGGCTGTACCTCCACCACCAAATTTTTTACAGACACAGGGAGCTCCACCAATAGCGTAGAAAGAATGGTTTAAGGGTTTTGAAACTTATCTGGGTGCTATTGGTGTAATTCCCTATCGTCCAGAAAGGAAAAAATACCTGCTTCTACATTCTTTAGGCTTTGAGGGAAGAGCAATTTTCAAACACTTACCTGAAATTAATGTAGCAGATGAAGAATTAGATGACTATCAAGTAACTGTAAGGAAGTTACAAGAGCGTTTTGATGTTCAACCCAGTCTGGTAGTGGTGAGACATACATTTTTGAAAAGGGTGCAGCAAGCAAGTGAAGATGTGGACACATATATAACTGCGCTCAGGAGATTAGCGTTGGAGTGTCAGTTTGAGAATTTTTGTGACCAGTTGGTCAGGGATCAGTTCATTGGTCACTGCATTGACAGGACCATTAAGCAAAAATTACTTTCAATGGGAAACCCATCGTTAGAGACGACAATAAAAGTGGCAAAAAGTATAGAAACATCCAAAATTTCGGCAAAAGAGCTGGATTCAAAGAAAGAAGAATTAGTGGGGGCTGCTAATTGTTAATTCAAACTATAATAAGATACAGAAGGACAGTAGACAGCAGGAAAGACATAAAGGTTTTTTTTTCGCAACAAGAGATGTTTCAGGTGTGGAAGTCAGTCACGTTCGTTGTGGCAGGCTGTGTCCAGTGAAAAGTGTTGTGTGTAGAGTGTGCAATAAACGTGGACACTTTGCAAAGGTGTGCCTAAGTCAAAAGAGCAAGCAGGCAACAGCAATCAAATGCGTCACTGATGATTGTGAAGGTGAAGATGAGGACAATATTGAAAGGGATTTAAGAGACATGGTCATGGTGGTTAAAACTGATGAAATAAGAAGTGGAGACCCCAACTCTTGTATTGATCCCCTTGTTGACATTGTGGTGGGGGGAGAAATTCTTAGGTTATTAGTAGACTCTGGTGCTCGTATAAAAATGATAACTCATGAATTATTTGACAGAGTTTGGCCTAAAAGAGTTTTGTCTCCTTCTGACCGCAAAGCTGTAACATATGAGGGGCGTAGTATTAATCTATATGGGTACATAGATGATATACTAGAGTTCAAGGGTCGAAGAATTGCTGGCAGAATATATGTTGCAAACAAGGGTATAAACATTCTGGTGTGGTTTCATATGCTCCAGTTGTGACAAATCAATTAAGACTAGAACTCCTCCTCTTAGTCCTATTGAATTGCCCTCAGGTCCTTGGGACAAGGTAGGGATTGATATTGTCAGACCGTTTAATGCTCTAAACAGTACATCTAGGTTTGCTGTTGTTATGATGGACTATTACAGTAGGTGGCCAGAAGTAAAGTTCTATATTCTCAAAAACAAGGGGACCCCAGTATTCGGACCAGGGGTAATCTATATTATAGAAAGGAACAATGGTACACTATAGGCCATTAGGGTCCTGGGGTAGCCTAGGCTACTCTTATTTAAATGAGCATTAGTCAGGAAAGCAAGAAATAAGTCCACGGGGGACTAGTTATGCAATATATGCAGGGACGCAAGGTTGAAATGACATCACATTTATTAACAGCATAAATGGAGTATCAAAGTTTTGCTATTCAAGTGATAGTGAAGGTGCGTGAAGTGAGGGGTGCTAGTGACATTTAAAATTACATCGCATTGACAACAATAAACAAAACTCCAAAATAAATTAATGCAATGAAGGAGTTTTGGTTGTAAAAGGTCGACGACGTTTCGATCTCATAAATGCGAGATCATCATCAGGACGAAAGAGTGTGAGCAAGTAGAATTGCAAAGGACCGTGAGGTCGGGTCCGGAGGCCACAGGGGGCCAGGAAGGAGTGCGGGAGCGGCGGAAGAGAGCCGGAGTCCCGAGTGTCGATGGCAGCGAGGCTGCGTGTAGTCTGCAAGTCTGGAGGCCACGGGGGGCCGAAGGAAAACTGGAGGGAGCGGTGGGCTATTTCCGGAATCCCGAGCAATTAGGGCGAGAACACCCCGGCAGGCGTGGGTGCGATCAACAGAATAAAGGGTCCGCGTTAGTCGGGTCTCGTGAGAAGCCGGGACAAGTCTCCGTGTCTTCTGCAGAATGTTCCGCGTTAGTCGGGTCATGTGAGAAGACGGGACAAGTCTCCGTGTCTTCTGCAGAAGGGTCCGCGTTAGTCGGGTCTCGTGAGAAGCCGGGACAAGTCTCCGTGTCTTCTGCAGAAGACACAGTGACTTGTCCCGGCTTCTCACGAGACCCGACTAACGCGGACCCTTTAATCTGTTGATCGCATCCACGCCTGCTGGGGTGTTCTCGCCCTAATTACTCAGGATTCCAGAAATAGCCCACTGCTCCCTCCAGTTTTCCTTCGGCCCCCGTGGCCTTCGGACTTGCAGACTACACGCAGCCTCGCTGCCATCGGCACTCGGGACTCCGGCTCTCTTCCGCCGTTCCCGCACTCCTTCCTGGCCCCCTGTGGCCTCCAGACCCGACCTCACGGTCCTTTACAATTCTATTTGCTCACACTCTT
Source organism: Calotriton arnoldi (assembly GCA_963921515.1). Taxonomy (NCBI): domain Eukaryota; kingdom Metazoa; phylum Chordata; class Amphibia; order Caudata; family Salamandridae; genus Calotriton; species Calotriton arnoldi. Next base: position 525,583 of record CAWUFW010003844.1, read on the forward strand.
CCGTCCTGATGATGATCTCGCATTTATGAGATAGAAACGCCGTCGACCTTTTACAACCAAAACTCCTTCATTGCATTAATTTATTTTGGAGTTTTGTTTATTGTTGTCAATGCAATGTAATTTTAAATGTCACTAGCACCCCTCACTTCACGCACCTTCACTATATTCTTGTGTGAGCACCAGAACTATCAATTGAATAGCAAAAAATTGATACTCCATTTATGCTGTTAATAAATGTGATGTCATTTCAACCTTGCGTCCCTGCATATATTGCTTAACTAGTCCCCCGTGGACTTATTTCTTGCTTTCCTGACTAATGCTCATTTAAATAAGAGTAGCCTAGGCTACCCCAGGACCCTAATGGCCTCTAGTGTACCATTGTTCCTTTCTATAATACAGAAGTAAAGTTCGTCAATGAGGTAACTTCCAAAGTAGTAGTTGAATTCATGAAAAGTTTTTCTCAAGGAAGGATTTCCTGCAACGTTAGTTTCAGATAACTGTTCTCAGTGTATCTCCGATGAGTTTAGAACATTTCTTGAGACCAGTGGCATTAAACATCTTAGAAGCTCTCTTTATCATCCACAAATGAACGGATTGGTTAAGAGAATGAATAAAGTATTAGGAGAATGTATTCAAAGGTCTATTGCAAACAAATGTATAATTGCCAATGCCGTCAAGAGCATGCTGTGGTTTTATCGCACCACTCCCCACCCGGCAACTGGTGTTTCTCCTTTTAAATTGTTGCGTGGCAAAAGAGCAACCACATGTTTTTGTCCTGCTTGGATGAACAAATGGGTACGGCCTAAGCAGGGTCTGGTTCCTGATGAGGTTGTCAGGAAAAGAGTTTCTTCTTTTCAGGAGAAACAAAAACGGAATTTTGATGTGAGAAACAGAGTCAAGGATGTGGAGGTAAAAGTGGGTGATTTAGTTCTCATTTGTAAGCCTGTTCATGTGAACAAGGGCAAAACTAAGTTTGGATCCCCAGTCAGAGTCATTAAGGTATATGGTAATAGTGTGCAAGTTGAGAGTGGGCAATGATGGAATGGTAAAAAAGTGGTTAGGGTTGAACCTGACCAAACTAATGTGCAGAAGGATGAGAATGGGAAAAAAGAGTTTCGTGACATTGTCGTTGGTGGCAAGGATGATGTTGGTTAAGATGATGCGTCTTCCACTGCTGGTGTTTCTGCTAAGGAGGTGAAAGTGAGACACAGCACAAGGAGAGTTACTTTTCCTAGGAAGTACCGTGATTTTGTATGATGCTCTCTGTTGAAGTTTTATTCCTGGAATGTTAGTCTTACTCTGGGTAATGTCATTTGTGACCATGTTATTATCTCAGTCTTTACCTTGCTTTTAGTGGGTGTGTTTATTATGTACCCTTCTTGATAAGTGCTACATGTTTTATTTTCTCAATTACGATTTTGTTATGCTTGGTTATCTTGCACAGTTATCTCCTTTTTATTTGTTAACATTGTTGTGATATTGTTTATGTTGTTTTCTGAAAGGGAAAAGCCATGTAGTACTCTGTGTATGCCGCCTCATGCTGGGCATGGAATCTGAATGCGTGTGTAGATTCCATGCTCAGGATGCTGGTGACAGTTGAAGAGCGGTCTGGCTGCCCAGACGACTCGCTGACACATGGATCAAATAAACGACTTACTTGAGGATCTATGTCGTTCTTCCTCACGACAGACTGGGGGATTGAGCTGATGAAAAACGAGATTGAAAAATATTCACCCTTTCTGAATCTGCTAGGAAGAAAGGAAAATGTTAGAATGTGCTCGCCCTCAGACATTTGCCCTGAAAACAAGGGCTGAGTGCTACTCCATGCCAAGAGCGCGACTCTGGACCTTTTCAGGCCCACAAGTGAGTTGACCATCACCATTGCCCCAGGCCACCCAAGTACACGGCATTGTAGGATCCCCAATCCACAATATGAGGAACTGAACTGGCCAGTAAACCACCAACTGTCCTGACACAACTGGAAGAAAAGGGGCTGAACTTCAGCATCAAATGCTGGACAAATTCAGAAAACTCAGCCAAGACTAAGCGGCATTGTTTCAATGTCTTCAACCACTAAGTTAATTTTGTGGAATATAGCAGGAACTAATAAACTGACTCAGGACCTGAGCTTGGAAAAGTTTTTGCGCAATTTTGACATTATCTGTCTCCAAGAAACCTGGCGCGAAGCTGAGAATTCACTGTCAGGATATGTGGAATTTTCAAATCTAGCAGAGAAGGTAAAGACCAAAAGGCATCCGAAAGGTGGCCTTTCAATTTATACAACAACCAGCAAAATTTTCAGTGTAAGCCAATTAGATCTAAGGATCAACCACATGCTGGCAACAATTATTACAAACTGGAACTCAGGACCATGGGTAACCTCACTCATAATAGTCAATATTTACATAAATCCTAACAGTACAAAGAAACAAAATCTAATTACAGCCACAGAGAACAAACTACTAGAACTACGAGCTATCCACGGAAAAATACCATGGATTATTACCAGAGACTTTAATCTACCCATGGCACACTACTACAAGAGAAGAACTAGAGAAAGGGTCCAAGACATGGGTTCGGGAATTCCAATGCAGGTATCACAATTTACGAACATTAACAAATGTGATCACATCCTCTTGTGTGTCATCGAGGCTATGGGGCTGAGGGCTCTCAATGGTAGAACCCCCCCAGACTTGCCAATGGCAGCGACACACAGGTCAAGGAATTCTGAGTCGATCTTGGACTACACTTTCATATCTTCCTCCATATTCCTTTACATTCAGAGCTTTCATATTGAGGTTAGATGCAAAAGTGATCAACATCCTCAGATCACGAAAATATTAAACACAAACCCACCCCCTGACCATATAAAAAATCTTGGCGAGCAAGATCCAGATAGTCATTGGCAGCAAATAAGATGAACCAATTTGTCCATATCAAATTATGAGTAATGGAAAGCAAGCTTATCAACTGAGCAAGGAGGAGAATCAGACTTGATCTTTAAATGGGAGATTATGCAAGTATTACTGAAAAAAACAGCTGGGTCCACAATAACGGAGGCTGCAAATTAACAAAGCAGATAGAAATCTGAGGCCTGAATATACACCAGGCGTCTACCCCCCAGAAATTTTTGTTCGAAATAAGAACACAGTACAAAAAGGCAGTAAGGGAGGCCAAGCAAGCCCACATGGAGCAGGAGTTGGTAAGCATCGTGGCGGCTTGAAAGCCATTATGGTCCATTTTCAGTCAACTTGAGCGAGGGCCTGCAGGAGCATTAGGAAATACGTTGACCGGAGAAAAGTGGGTAGAGCACATCTCCGAACTTTATCGGAACCCAAACAGAATTGTATTATCCCCGACCAGCTTACCCCACCAGTCATTCACCTAGTGTTGAACAAACAAATCAAGCAACTCGCCTGGAAAGAAGACAAAGCCAAATTCATGTTGTGCAATCACGGATGGACCATCAATACCTACAATACCGCGATTGCGCAAACTTAAATTATACTTTAGGAAACTATAGAAAAATAAAAGTGCTGCAAGCCAGACTTGGGTTTCTACCATCCATCGACGTACTTCCAAAATGGCACTAGCCAATAGAGAACAAAGGGGCTCATTACAATGGCGGGCGGATCGCCGGCGGTGGCGATCCGCCCGCCATCGAAAGGTGATTTACCCACCGCCATATTAGGATGGCGGTGGGAATCACTATTGTTCCGCGGCGGTCGGAAACACCGACCGCCACGGTTCCGCAAGGTGGTCCTTTTTCCGCCCGCCTTGCGGAACCCGGAACCAGGCAATCATTGCGGTGGTGCCGTGCAGGCACCACCGTAGGGATTATAATGGCCCTGTCCGCCTGTCTTTTTGTGGCGGATTCTCCGCCGCAAAAAAGCATGCGGAGACGAGCTTTGGGGGCCCGTTGCGGGCCCCCTGGGGGGGGTCAGCTGTGCACTGGGGGGGTACCATGGTACCCCCCTCCATCTCCATGCACAAAGTGGCAGGCACCACGCGGTGCCTGCCACGTTGTGCAGGGAAATGCACAACATGGCCATTTTACATTGTGGCGGGTGCTGCAGCCAGCAGCTCCCGCCGCAATGTTAAATCGCCAGATGCGACCGCCGCGGTGGCGGTCACATCATTATCAGGGTGGCGGGACCGCCGCATGGCAGGCGGGCAGTCCCGTTACCGCTAGGATGGCGGGCGGATCCTAATCAGCCCCAAAGAGTGCAGGCGCTTCCGATATCCTTGGGAAGACTTTCTACATATACTGTGCATTTTTCCAGTTCTATTGCCTTGGTGTAAAATCTATCTTCGAAACATCTTTAGTTCAAATGGCATTAGATCCTGCCGCCAAGCAATCCTGTTTTTCATGAAAAGCTTGACACCATAAACCATGGCGTGTTTTGAAAAATTTCTTT